>OW679203.1:52567172-52625333 GCA_940337035.1 Agriotes lineatus | reverse complement strand
ACGCTCAGATTGAACTAGATACGCCAAACAATGCATTGGTGGAAATAAACTGTCAATAACTTCACACAAGTGAAATAAGAGACACAGCCTATTGCAATCTGCTGCATAAAAAATCATAATTGGAATTAACTTTGTTACTTGATCAATTCAGCTTCCCTATGATAATTCAAAAATTGTACGCTACGAGAATATATTTGAGGGCTCGTCAGCTAGCTACAGAGTAGTATAGTCTGTTCACTAAACATAAAAACACAAAGTGGCCTTTGATTTCTAAAATTTCATGAGTGTACTTCCAAAATGCATCTTTTGTCTAGGAATGTACTTACTAAAAGTTACTAAAACAAATAGGTTAAGACTGTGACATTTAATTGGCATCTGTCATAACTACTTTTAAGGATGTTAAACAAATACTGTGTTGAATACTATTGATGTATCATTTATTAATAAGTATTTTTATTACATTTTATAAAAGTTCAGGCAAGAATTTCCAGAATAGTATGTACTTTGACACTGAATTAATGATATTTATTAATTGTCATTTTTAAATTCAAAGTCACCTTTATGCAGGTATGGAAACCTTTGCAAAACAAAATACACAATCTCTAGCAGACAAATTTTACATATATGCCAACTTCAAAAAAATTTATATGTTTTTGTGTTTACTGAATGGCCTATAGGCGTGCAGTTCTTAATCTATGTAATTTCCGATTAACATGAGCGCCAACAAGTGTTTCCAAATACTCAGATAGGTGAAGAACCTATAAACTTAGAATAAATCCTAGCATTTACTAACACAACATTTCAAATATAAAAGGTAGCAGTAACAAACTCAGATACTGAAAGATTAAAGCCTGTACATTTGATTTATTAACCAACATTGAAAATGGTCACCAGTACAGAAATATTATAAATAAATATCATGCGTTCAATACTGAGAAGGAAAATGAAGCACCCCACTTTAAAGCTGTTAAAGCAATAGTTAATATACTACATTTACTCAAATAAATATCACACTAATAAAAGGTACAGTTCCCTATTAGATGCAGTCACAGTTTAGTTTACCAATTTGGTGATACAAAATATCATTAAATATCATTTATCAAGTTACACTACTTATCTACAGATGTATACGCTTGTGCCTGCGATAAAGATTTAAGGCACCCAATAAGGGCTAGAAGAAACGGTCTTCGGCGGTGAACCGGAGGGCCCCAAAACAGCTTAAAACTGCGGAAGCAAGCTACCAGTGACAGCTAAACGTCAGTCAAGCAGGAAATTCCTGGATATAGTTGCAAGCGCTGAACTCTTACAGCTTCGGATAATGTTTGAAGTAGTACTTTCATAGATTACGTTACTAATGTTTCACCCTGAAACTGACGCCTGCATAATAACAGGCGAAACCAATACGACGAAGTTTTGTGTTTCTTAAACCATCTTACGATGTGGGTAAAAATCCCAAAAGGTTTCCAATTCTCAAATCTGCATGCCAGCAGGCTTCCTCAATTAATAATACACATTTGAAGCCTCGAGAACAGGGTTGGAGCAGCATTAAACACAAAAAAACCCCATCGCGAAAAGGGACGCTATTTTTTCGCAAAACGATCCACAACAAACTCTTATTATTTCCCAGCTGTTTTCAATAAGTAACTCAGATTTCTTTTCAAACGCTAATATTGTGTTTACGCAACGACTGTGTTCCAATGAAGGAACTTTTACAAGGCCTTGCATTACATCAAATAATACTCACGTTGATTACGCTTTTTACACGTAACAACCTTCAAAATGTCAAAATAGTCACTTCGTTTACAAGTAAGTATGTAAGCCACCAGTACTAATTAAATAAAGTAACTCTTTCGGATAGTCCTGTCAGGACTATGAAACATCGTCTACTTGAGGAGGAAAAATGCAAGAATCTAACTGAAACGTGCACCTGCAATTCTCAACATAACCTTGTGACAGAAAAACTAACGATATCCTTTAAATTTACCAAACTTTTACAGAAAACTAAGGTGAGTTATATCGCTAGGGCTAATGTTAGTACACAAAAATAGATGCAAACGTCAAACTGACTATAACAGTAGTCCAAACTTTAGTCCGCCTAAAGCGGTGAATCTTAAATATCTCACAGCGTGCATCGCTTAACTAATAGAACAATTTAGTTGGATGCAGCACTTTAGGTGGCGGCGATAAACGCAGAATGAAAATAGGTCGCTCCTTGGTTAAGCGAAGATTGGCGAAGATTTTTGAAAGAACCGACCACTTCAGTTCAAAAAGTGATTACGAGCAAATCAGCGTTAATCTACCAGCTGTGTAACAAGAGCTTCTCAGGGCTACTTTGTCTTGTCGAATGAAGAATAGATTACTATGGGAAGGACAGCGTCAAACTACAAGCAATAGTGCTGGTAGGAGGTCAGAGGTGCTTCAAATATCGGAATAGGGGTCGAAATGAAATTCCACTGCACAATCACGAGACTCCAAACGAAATTTAAGACTTGCAGGCTGTACTTTGATGACATCGTAAATACCAAAACTGGATGGTAACGTTCCAGTATACGAAACAGTAACGCTCAAATGCACGCACACTATCTCTACTTTCTTAAAGCAACGCTGGGCAGAGACTGGGGCAATCTTCCAACCTCCTCTTCTTAGTGTGCGTCAAAGGCAGTCAATTTTTAAATCAACTAGCAAATTTATATTTGGTATAAATCTTTCACCCTTGCGACGACGAACGACATATACAATGGTTTAACTGGTTATGAGATATTCTCACAACCAAAATTATTGGTCAATGAAAATTACCGACAATCTAGGAAAGCAACACCACAGATTCGCTTGTGTTTAAATGTGTGGGTAGATGTAGAACAGGGGTGGCGAACCATTGGCACGCGTGCCATTGATGGCACGCCACAAAATAATTTAGGCACGGCAGTAATTAAGGAATTTAGGTACCTAATCGAAACAATTTATATTTAACAATGAATTGAACATGAAGCTTCAAGGCGCAAATAAAACAATTATTGTTATGATAGATCTCATTCATGCTTTCGAAGCTAAACTGCAAGTTTTCAGTAACGATATTGTTACCAAAAACTACAAGTATTTCCCAAACCTGAAAAAAAATCTCCAGAGATTTGGATTTACATGAAAAACCAGACCAAGCAAAAGTCAATGAAAGGTTTAATTCGGTAATTAATTCTTCAATCAAAGAACTTTCAACGAGATTTTCTCAGTTCAAAGAATTATCGGAAACACTGAAATTTATTATATATCCTGATGTAACTTCACTTGGCCAAATTTGATTGGTTGGAAATTGAATAAATTGAAATGCAGCTGATTGATTTCCAGTCTAGTTCAATATGGATTCAAAAATTTTTCGAAACAAGGAAAGAGTTGGAATTAAATGAAATAGAAAGACTATATGTATTAGGTAATATAAGTAAAAATGCCCATATCAAAATTATGGAAACGTGGAATTCAATTCCAGACACATTTAGCAGTCTGAAGAAGCTGGCTTTTGCTTTCTTAACAATATTTTCAGCTACCTATGCTTGTGAGTCATTATTTTCAGAAATTAATAACATTAAAGACTCGTGTAGAAGCCGTTTCTCAGATGAATCCAGTCTAGCTTGCATTCTGCTAAAAGTAACAAAGTATGGAGCTAATATAAGTTATTTAGCATCTAATTTGCAACAGCAGAAGTCGTACGAATTTTTTCTTTCATTTAAATAAACATAACACCACTATTGCTGTACAAAATGTATATTTTTTGTTGCAAATAAAGAGCTTTAAGTTGATAGTGTTTAGTTTTATTTTTTCCCCATTAATCACTAAGTCAAGATTGTTTGATGGCACGTCATGGCCTCATTAAACATATCTTTAGAAAAAATGGCACGTAGATGAATAAAGGTTCGCCACCCCTGATGTAGAAGAAGACACCACATTAGTTTATACATTTTGGAAGAATCTTTTACTGGTGCTAGATACTGGCAGTTTTTGAGAACTCAACTGCTAAACTCTTTGGAAGAGCTATTTATATACAATACATACATTTATAACTTGTCTCTCTTTTCTTCGCTAGTAAACGACATCTTTAAATTGTACTATTGGTACTCAGCTAAATGTCATAATAAATGAAAACAGTATTTTGTTATTCCTGCAACAAATTTTTTGGTGCTTAATGCGATTTTCACGTTTTAAAGGAAAGTTTCTATAAACTGGCTGCATTTTTCTACATGGTTTTCAATTTTTTTCAAATTTAGTCTTAATATATTAGACAACAAAAATTAATTTAAAATTACTCTTTGATCATTTAATGAAGAAAAACGGTCAATTAACTTCATAACGGCTTTCTCTTCAGAACTATTTCAATGGAACTATAAGGTGTCTTGCTGCTCACAATTGATTTTTTTGGATTCCAGGCGCAATTTTCGATAATGCATCGTCCAGGAGAGATACAAAAGACTGAAATTTTTATGATCACTGAATACTGTAACACGAGTCGGACACAAGAGAAGGCTTCGGCTTTATTTAATAATAAATACCCCGATCGATCACTCCTAATGCGGCGAACGGTTTGCGAAATTGAGCAAAAATTCACATCTAGAGTGTGTGTTAGCTATCGCTCAGGAAGTGATTGTTTTCAAAAGTAAGAGGGTGCAGATTAACTGGATCATTTATCAAGGCAACGAAGCAGTTCTCATAGACCAACACTTCTTATCGATTAGTTCTGATAATGGAGCCGGTACGATTGAATTTTTGAGAAGGAATCAAGATTACTTCTTAGAATTTCACAAATTGGATATATTAGTTGAGTATCTGTTTATCAAATAATTAAAAAATAATTTTCTTGCTATATAAATGTAATGACCTGTTTTCAGTTAGAGTTACATTCAGTAAATGTCGTACGAACGTTCTATGTGACTAGCTTAACAGTATCACTTTTGAAGCATCTTTGAAACATGCTTCAAGCGTATTTTACAGGATTTCCTTTTAGGATCATGCTGAATGTAACTGATGTGCTCTACTCTGACTTTGGCCAACTATTCAGCGACGTGCTCTGCCAAATGCATTTTCCTCGATTAATCGGACTTCAGCGTACAGCCAATAAATCATTCTGCTCTTAAGTTTTGCATTCCGAGTGACATTAAAGTGATTTTGCCTGTGTAGACTTATTCTTTAAAAATCCTATCGACCACAAATGTATGGCGAATACTACATACAAGATGATTCCCAAAATAAAGAGTACATAGAAGGGTTGATATTAGGTATTACTTAGTTTTAATTTATCCTCTATGTGACGAGTACAACATTTACAACTGATGAAAGCAGTCAGTCTACTTGCTCATTTTTGTAACACTAGCTAAACTAGTATATTAAGTACTTACCGAGCAATAGTCTTGTGCATCCCCTAACTCTCCTTGTTTCCGTAACGCCGACGCCATTTGCAAAAGGGCAGCTCTGCAGCATATATTTACATTTACCAAAGTAAAAATGCCAGCGCACTTAGACATTGCCAAACCTGTGATCCCTGGAGTTCAAGTCCCCCGTCTGAAGCGATCTTGACATATCATAGGCCTTAGAAGCGTACGTGGCACTTTTATCGGCGTCTTGTAGTCGGCTAAAAAGCTCAGACAGTCCTAAATAAACCTAGTAAAAATCAACCACGCTAGAGGTTTGCTATATATCCAAACAAAACGATTGAATTAGCTTTTAGGGCAGATTTCCTTTGCACAAATACGTATTTGAACAGCTTTCGCCCCATTTTCAGAACACGCTTTACGAGCGTCGCTATTTTAAAAATGTTTAAACTGTTACTAGCGAACATTTTTATATACAGTGAGTCTGAGAGGAGAATGCATTGCATGAGAACCTTATAAACGCATAGAGATAAAGGTTTAGCTAAACTAGAGTAAATATGCAACACCTTAAGGACTATATAGACACTAATTAAACAGTAACTTTTGCATTTTTAAAATTGAATTGTAAATAAAAAGTTACAGAAAAAATATTTTTGACATCTGTAATAAAGTAACTTCTGCTAGATCAAATCAAGGTTGAACAGTGGTTAAAATTATGTAAAAAACAGTAAGGGGAAGCACCTAGTAATGCGAATTACATTAATTTTCAGCTAAAAAAACAGCAATGTTGATGGGATTCAAACCTGAGCACCCAGGCTGAATACGATTGCTACGCGCTCAACTAGGTTCCCCTGCCTGGCATACTTGCTTATCTTTACATTATAAAGGACACGGTGACGCCGATGGGGGACGAACTGCCCCCGGTCGGTACCGATGAAAATGTTGCACACACAGACAAGCAGGCACAACACGCGTTTATATATAAGGAGATTGATTGGCAAACGTTCTTTAGTATTACCAGTTTTTGAAAAAGATTTTTTTAAATTTTGGATTAAAGGTTTTGGGTTACAGTATGGTACAATGGCCCAGTGCAATCGCTGATTTTGTAAAATTTAAGGCTAGTGCCTGGGTCTACTGCTGCTACCCAGCACAATTATTTGAAAATTGCAAGTGATGTGTCAAATACTGTCATTTTGACGCTCAGGGCGCACTCATGGTTACGCAAACTACTATTTCGAGTTTGTCTGCTCGTGGGCGAACATTATAAGTTGATATCCAAGGTTACGTGCCATTTATTCAGGGTTAGCTAATCTCCAGCTGAACGTATGTGAGTTAGATGTATGTGGTTTGGCCATTGGGTAGCCCACGTGCGGAGAACATGAAAAGTACCGGTAATTGGGTTTTTTTCTTCGATTTATTGTCGAATAATTAAGCTGTGATCCTGTCAAACGTTCTATACTCTGGGTGCTGACCTTTCTTTATCTTAGCAGCGATTTCTTCCATGCTAACCAAGGATGCCACCAGCCTTTAATTTATTATGTGCTTTTTATGTAATTTTCGTAGTAATACCATATTGGAGCTGTGTCCGATATTGAAAAATTGTTAAGAATTCAACTGTTTTCAGCGGACGATAATTGTTGTATTTAGGTAACGCGCCTTCTGTGCATTTATAGACCTGCTTCCGACCGCTAAAATTGCCGACGTAGAGTGCACTAGGATACGCAATTACAAATTTACTTATTATGTATTGGTGTGTGACGTGGTACACCTTAGGTAGTTCTTAGAATGTCTTATAACTCAAGCCAGCTAGAACCCATCTAATAAATGTAAGTGGGTTTGGTAAATATAGCAGACGTGAGAATTTCATGTTAAAGCTTAAACATTGCAGCAATGAGGTAAGTCGTTCCTTTAGCTAACCAGCTTTTCCATAGCCAAAGGGATTTCTCTTTGGAAAGATTGAAACGGGTCTTTCGTCCGCTCTAACAGCTCAGCACAATAATTATTGATCTTCCGATATATAGCTAGTTTGTGCAACTATGTGATCATGCAATAGATTTAAGATTCAAATAAGGTAAGTCTCAGCGCCATTGCAGGTAAATTTCGGTCAGAGCTAACGCGCGGGATTGAAAGTGCAGCGTTTTCAAGGATTTGCAGGAGGAAGTGCAAGAAACGAGAGCGAGTTGAAGGAGCAAGTGCTTTCTTCTTGTAGCTGAAAACTGGGAAACGACCTAATCATAAGTATATTTTAGTGTAAGGCGTTAAAACAAAGCCACGTCTTCGAGAATTAGTGTTCCCAGTCAGTTATCATCATAGTTTGTCAGCCTCAGTAGCAGTAGGACACCTGACGGGGCTGATAGCGTCATCAGCGGACGGTGTAAACGTTTAGAGAACAGCTTTTGGCTTCTATTTACTTGGTGAGAAGGCTTGCAGTTACATAGATAGGTGAAAACCGCTTGTGAATTTCGGGTCAATTAACGAATTGCGTCATATCGATCAATTTACTTGCCAGCTTGAAAACGCTTTTTTTGGGTGCAGCTGCAAGAATCAAGACACCTTGTGACGTCAAGCACCCGGCTGTCGCCGGGGTTTTGAATTACATTTGCAAAGCCCGGTGCAATAACGATTCCGAGTCGGATTTCCAGCAGGGGCGGCTCCAGGGTTGTTTGAAATTCGCGTTTAAGACATTTAGTCCTTTTGTTTGTTGCTTAACTATAAATGCATGGCAGTTCGGATGGTATCCAATAACTATCTTAACTGTTAAATACTCGTAGAAACATTCAAAATGGCTCGTAGTGTGGATGATGTAAATTATCTTCATTTGTGTGTAGTCGTTATTTATTTTTGTTGATACCTTGTTATACACGTCTGTGTGTAAAGTCAATATATATGTGTATTATACCTACTGTAAACAGATTGTATTTTCGAAGCGTGGAGTTTCAGATCTTAGGCTGTGATGTGTCGGCTACCAGAACTATGTTCTATTCATTTTCTGCAACTTCGATTGGGAATCCAAAGTAAGAGTTTTCGTTTAGTAAACTGAGCTAGTTGGCATCAAGGGGGCAAATAATTATTCAAATATTAAGGCGTACAAGACGTCTATTTTTACGTCTTGTCTTGTGTAGTTTCGTTGTAAGCACGGTAGAACTAAGGAAGCCACATTATAGACTTCCTGCAACATTCTAAATCTTAAACAGCAGTCGTCGCCTAACAATTTATCCTGGATTTGCTTATTACTTTGTGGCTGCAACCCTATTTTGACGTGCGGTGGGAAAAATAATCATAGACGTACCCCACTCTCTTCACTAAGCTATCGGCTCACTCCTATTTCTTGTTACCGTATCTGAACTTGGTTTTAGACTGTAACAGGAGCTTAAGATGCGCAGAGATCGTTAAATCTGTGTAATATTATTTAGCGGAAGACGACAACTGACCCAACCTTTACATATTTCGACTTTCGACAGCACACGAAAAACTGAGGCGACTGATACCACTTTCAACCCAGGGCCAGGTTTCACTAAAAATCTATTGTTTATTCAGAACTATCAGCTTCTGTCAAACCTGCTGTGCTTAAATTCTTTTTGTTAAGCGAATATTGAGTTACCTTACATATAGAATCCAGAATAAGGCGCCAAAAGCATTTCTCTCTCAGACTGTCATCTTGTATTGTAAATAATGTATATTGAGAGAGAATAATAAACAATTAAGTAAGACTACCTTTAATTTTTATTTCCTCGGGTCAGGTTGTTTTGTACAACAAAAACTGTAAATGATGCCTTGCGCTCCCAGTTTCGCTAAATAGTAGTTTTACTGTTAATTTTCTTTGCTCCGATTTTGTAATATCAGATGAACACTCATTGCAGGAATAGCGTGACTTGGCCACATCCATGTTTATTCCAACCACTTTGATTTTTAAGCAGCAGAGATGAGCCTTCCACAAATATTTTCTTTTATTCATTTACTCACTATCTAGTTAGTAGTGTAGGTTTTTAACATTTTTATAGAAGGTAGTTTATATGGATTGGAGCAGAAATTGCAAAAAAAAATTATCTTTTCTGACATTCACATACGTACCTCTTGAGTTCTTGATGCCTTGGACGATAGAATTGACCTTTCTTAAATAGGTTTTCAAGCAATTTTTTTAATGGGATGTGATAGTCACTCTTTTCTCAACCTTCTAAACCACATCCAGAAGAGAATCATATTCTCATAACTGTTTCTGGTTGCCCGTTGTTACCTACTCTTCCGTTCTTTAAGTCGATCACAATTTTTCTACACTTTTTTCTATTCAGTGCTTCACTTTTTCTTCTTATGTTCTCACTGACTTGAGATAATCTTCTGCTATCTTCATCTATAGTAACCTCTGCGTTACTTAGCTTCTAGTCTATCTTATAAGATCTTTTGGCTCTACTACATATATTATTTGTTATTAGTTTTTGAGTTAAGAGGTAACTAATTTAAACTGCCAATACCGTGAGGCATTCGAATAGCATAACTTGTAACGTCTTGGTTTACCAGAATAGTTGTATGTTAATTAATTAGTAAACATGTGCATTCCTGCTTTGTACACTAGCAAAGGTAAATCAAACCTTCAGGTGGTTTGCTTTAGAAAAATTATAATGTGCTGTTGCCTGTTTCTATCTGTAGTTTTTGAAAATACTAGAGGCATTTCTATGCAAACCTGAAAATAAAAGTGTCGTAATGTGCTGGTAGTACAGAAGTACCTAAATGTATATTGTCATACAAAATAATGTATCAGTTTCGTTGAAAACCTTCATCATCCACGAAGAAAATTGAAAACTCAGGACCTACCAGAAGGTGGCATGATGGAGCTAATAAACAGATTTGTGTAAAATCCATTGATAAATCATCTACCATTTTTGTTCCAACTTATATTTGATATTCTAGTTACTATATCTATACATTTGCCAGTTGTTTTTTCTTCTTCAACCTGAATATTTCGAAGATCTTCACAACAAGAGTTCCCTGATTTTCCCGTGAAATAAGCTTTCACAGACTAGACGGCTCAGAGTTTTTTCTTCTTTTTTCCTGAAGAAAAGCATTCTTTGGGTCAACATTCGACATTCTTTCCATATGGCCAATTCATCACAGCTTTTGTACTTTAACCACTTAGCACTAGACGCCCCGAATAGTTTCTTTACTTTTCCATTTGTGCTTCTTTCCCATGTTTGACATAGTTACTTGTCCCATTAGATTTACACGTTTATGTTTATCGCCAATGTTTCACAAGCATCTGCGACGGTAGGTTGCAGAATTGTTTTGGTGTGACGTGATTAACATGTCGGCGCAGCTGTCACCCTTTATCACTCTCGCATATATTTGATCCATCTTGTTTCCAACTTCTGTTACATTCACACCGAATTTTTAAATATGCATCACGTCTTTCCCATTGCTATGCATTTATCTTTTTTTCATTTTGAACAAATCTGATTTTCCTTGCAATGTTCTGTAACTTTTTAACTTCCTTTGTAGACATGTTTTAGATTTTCCTAGTAGGGTAATGGCATCTACATACACCAGGAATTGGTGGTTACTGTTATAGTATATTGTTCTTTTTGTATTTATTTTGCTTTGACGCACAACAACAAGTATTCTATATTTAGATTGAAAGGATCGATTGGTAGAGGGTGGCTTTGACTTAAACCTTCTCTCGATGTAAGAGTGTCTGATGTAATTCGTTAGCTATAGCTTCGTATTCTTACCAGCTAAGTTAATCCTATTTTTTTATTGATGAAAATTGTGCTGGACTTAAAGCCTACACCTGCATTCCTAGCTTTCTGAAATAAACTTCTTATTGCTTGTTCCTCCTTTGATATTTCCAATTTGTTTACTTTAAATTTTCGTTAAGGTTTCCCTATATATCCGTTTTTCAGCCCTCTCTGTCCTCTTCCTTTGGTTGGTGTATTTCCTAATCTTCTTCATCTTCTTCAATACTTGGAATTACTCTCTATTAAAACAGCTGTTCTTTTTTTTATTCCATTGTTTCTGTTTCTCTTGGTGTCATATGCAGTATCTCTTTTATTTTTGTCCATTCATCTTGTAAAGTGATCTTTGAACCCAGATGCTTTGGTCTAAAACCACTTGAATCGACTTCAGTGTTTGTCTTCCAATACAATTATTTTATTATTCATTAGTAGCTGTTGATAAATTGATTCTACATTTTCATATAACTTAATCGTTTGATCGCTCTTTTTGTCTTCTACCAGGACATTTCTATCTTAAAAATCAAACCTTCGTTGGTTCATGCCTTCTTCTTGAAGTGCCATGAACGTTTGAACATCATAGGCGATCATATACGTTATGATATTAGCTCTACTGACTTTGTTGGCAGATGCTCGAAGGTTCAAACCAATGTCTCAAGTTTTTAGCCAAGATGTCCTATTTCCTAGACCTGGTCTATTTTACCTTGTATTATTATTTGTAGGATCTGGTAGTTACCGAGATGACGCATTACGTGGGAAAAATATTCTAACTTTCTCTTGTTTTTTGTCTTAACGATCTGAATCCAACCAATTCTCAATATTCGTCTGTATATCAACATCTCAAATGTATCAAAATGCTTGAACATTGCTTGAGTAGTAGTGGAAGTTTCTGCATTTTTCTTTTTCTTTTGTCCTTTGTAGTTGTGTTCCCTTTATGTATACGCCCTTATTCGCGACAACATTTTCTTTGGTGATTATCATATATTGGTTTTTATAAAGGTGAGCATCAATGCAAATTCACCTCACTCTCCCGCGATATGGTTTATAAATAGCTACAAATCTTTGCTGCTGCTTGTTATGAATAATAGGTATATCATCTACTTACCTGCGTTATTGCGAATCGATAATTGCTTCTGTAAATATTTCTTTTAAGAATAGACTGAAAAGAAGTGGTGAAAGAATGTATCTTTGGCAAACGCCTCTTTTTATTTGTATTCTTTCCCTTTCGTATATTTTCGATCTACCGCTGCCCATTTCTCAAATTAAGTTCTGGAGAAAATATTTTCCTCCATCGTGTATAGCATTGATACCGTTCAGCGGTAAAGCTACCGGTTGTTGTTCTGTTGTTGAGCCAGGAATTCGCTACATCTGCGAGCCCGGATTTATCGCTAAACTTTGTTGGAGAGCGATTCAATACATTGAGCCAAGGTTTTATGCAATGCTCGGAGCCCATAACTTTTTTTGGTTTTGAAATTACGGTGTTAATCGAATTGCACGCATTTAAGTCTTATTTATAGTGCATGTGAAACTCACCGTTAATTTGACATGTGTTTTATGTGTTTAGGTGCGTCGTAGTTGCCATTGTGAAGTAAGTTTTCGGGCGTATTTCTGTTAGCAGATTCCTGTGCCAAGCATATTAATATCGTTTTTTCCCGTGCGACTTGTTTTGCAGACATCTGCTCAGGCTATTATCGTGTGGCGTCACAACGAGCTGGTGGAATTCTTGGGAATTGTTTTGAGAAACTGTTTGTTGCAGTCATAGCTGCAAAGCTGACCTGCTTAAATTGTATTTTGATTAATGTTACCTTAATAGAGTTATGTATTATGCTCATTTGTAAAGAGCAGTGCACTTCGCGTATTTTGCAGCTATTAAGCGTTTCCAATGTTCAAAAATAAGGTAAGGCCCAAATCCCGAAGTTGGGAACGGTATACACTTCCCATAGCTAGGAGGTTTTCCATGGCGGAACCTCCACTCTATCACAGACATTAAAAATACCATAGTGAAACTTTAAACAATAACAAAAGCATTTTTTCCAGTACCGACTGATTTGTCTAAGATGGGTTCTAAAATGGTGAGAAATCAAGAGGAAGACCTCAGTTGCATGCTTGTTATATAATCGAAGTATTTTATTCTCTCCATTATCTGCTAAACATTATGCAATAGTACCACATTTCAAACACATCTATTCTCTTATGCTGCAGGTATCTACTGAGTACACAAAATAGGTAAAACTAAGTCACTATCTTTTCATATTCTTCTGTTAATTTGGACGAAATTTTAGGTTTGCTAACTATCTACGCCCATGATGCCAGGGACAAAGTATATACTATGAAACCACTAAGTGGAGTTAGCTAATCTTAATCTTATGTTAACGTAAGTAGATCAAGGTGATATCACTAGAATTTTTCTGAAAATGTACCATACATTCTGCCTCCTTTAAATAAGCCCCCATACTGTGCATTCTTATCTTGGACTCATCAAATACTGAGCTTCAGCTGAAGCTTATTTAATATTCAAACAGCTGGGGTTTCGACTAACGATAGTGTCACAGCTGCTAAAATATATATTTGAGCTATCAAATAGAAAACTGAAATTACCTGTAATTCTAACGCACGGTTGTGTACGTTTTGTGCTATTCTGTGAGCATGTTGGAAGCTGTCCAGTGCTTTATTGAACCCTGCCAGTTCTACGTAGACCGAACCCACGGTTAGATGAACGTGGCCTGCAGTAACGCATTGTTCACATTCGTTGTATAAAGAATGTCTCGCGTAGGATAATGCTCTGCAAAAAATATTTTTGATTTTGAACATTTTCACTGCTCAGCGTCTTACCTTTCTAATCCGCCTAATCTTTGATGCGACCTAGCTAGATTTAAATATGATTCTGCCCTCATGTTTGGATTGTCTAGTTCTTCTGATATAAATAATTGTTTGTGAGCAAATTCCAAGGCATCTCTGAAATAGAAACATAATAACAATTAATTTCTACATATGTAGATTACAGGGTGGGTTTAGGTAGCACTCTATTCGTCTATTCTATAATACATTTGTCTTATCAAACAATTCTTTTAACAAGAGAGGTAGGTGGTGCATGAGATGTTATATCGGACTTTTTCCACTGTCTTGGGTCACACGTTTCCGGAATTTTTGATCTACTATCGTCCTCAGGTGAATGAACTCCTCTGGGGACTCCTGGGGACGAGAGTAGATCAAAAACTCTCGAAACGTGGTGTGATAAACACCCTAGACAGTGGAAAAAATCCGATAAAACATCTTATATTATAAGAGCCGATGCCGGCCGTCCGTAAGCAGGCGCGCGCACCTGCCGATCGCGCAGCAACACGCAGCATGAACGCGGACAAATGGCGACGCGGCAAGCATTTGTATTGTTAACGCTGGCAGGGCCGGACGTAGGCTGGCTGCCGCCTTGAGCAAGCATTTTTATTGTTAACCGTTTCTTTACGCTGGTACGGCCAGACGTAGGCTGGCCAACGCGTTCTAGTCTCATAATACACCACTGTTAAAAATGACATCATTTAGAGAACAACTAGGTGGTGTATTCCATGATGCATCATACTTGCAGCTATACATATAAAGGGCAACCTTTTAGTATCACGCACTAAAATTAAAGATACACTGTCCGTATAAAGACAAATATTCGAAAAGAATAAATGGAGACCAAGGGAGAAGAAGAAGAGATAGAAAGGGTAGATGAGGTCAATTAGAAATTAGAATTACGTAGACTTATACGAACATATTAAAATATTGATCTTAGAATCTGCACAAGAAGCCCTAGGAACGGTTGCAGATGAAAGGGTCGGCAGAAAAACGTGGTGGAAAGAAAATATAAAAGAAGCAGTCGAAAGAAAGACCTGAAGTGGTTAGCGTCAAAATCATTAGAAGCAAAACAACAGTATGCTAAGCAGAGAGGGAAGGTAAGGAAGTTGGTTATACAAAGAAAAATGGAAGTGTTGGATAAAAAGGGTAGAGAAACAGTACATCTAACGTAAAACCTGTATAAAGGCCTGGAATTGATAGATAGAGTTAGGAAAGCATAAAGTTGTGGATGGTGGAACAATAAAAATGAAAACTCAGTAGTTAGTAGGCTATATTACAAGAAACTACGTCAAAGGTGGACTGGAATTTAAAGAACAAAGACATACAATTGAAGTGGGAATAGAAGATATAAAAAGAGCTGTAGGATGTATGAAAAGTAGGTAAACGAGTGGCCTGGGAAATTACCAGCAAAATTGGTCAAATATGGTAACAGAAACTCCAAAGAAGGATAACAGATGTTTTCAATAAACCCATAAACGGTATTAATAGACCAGAGGAATGGGATATTGCTTCTTGTATACCATTTGTAAACAAGTACCCAAAACAATGCTGTTATGGGTGCCACCAGAAAAAAAAACCTGGTGGACCAAGAGGGACGCGATGATAGCAGGAGAGCGATGAGCCAAAGAAACCTGGAGAACGGCGGGTATCAGTAACGAAGAACATGGAAAAAGTGTCTGGAAGATGGACATCGCATAAAAGCTCAAGAAAATCGTTTATACAGGTTGCTTAAAATTTTAGAAAACATAGAGCATAGATGTGCTATTAGACAGTAATGAATACACAGAGTACTCCAATATGTTTTTAATTCTTCTGGTGTGGTGATACATCGAACCCCTTTTTACGTCTAATGTGCTATTGTTTCTCTGCACTTTTTATCCCACGTTTCCATTTTTTTTTGTATAACCAACTTCCATACTTTCACTCCCTCTTTAACATACTGTCGTTTTGCTTCTGATGATTTTGACGCTAACCCCTTCAGGTAAGTGTCTTTTTTCGACTGCTTCTTGTATCTTTTCCTTCCACCACGTTTTCACCTGTACTTTGTACTAAAGGATATTGAATTTGTGATTACTGTACTATGATACCAGCATTATGGTTTTGTTAATGTGACTGCTACCTGTCCTTTTCTCGAGATCTGTTTCAGAACTTTGGGCTACGGGAATTTACGAATTTTCTGTGATACCTGAGTTTTTGATTAATTGTTAGTACTTAAAGAACAGCACACCGTCTCCCCGAGTTAGTCCGACCGGCAATTGTACCCACATATTCATTAACGTTATATATATTTTTTGAGAGATTTTGCTGACGAATCAATGAAAGCTAACAACGTGCAATTATTAAGTAGCCATGATCACAAAAATAATGGGTAGTGATTGTAATCTAGTAAACAACAATGATTTATACAATGAAAAAATGTATCTCACCAACGCAACGTCGGTAATTGATTTGTCATTGTTGTTTACTAGGTTGAAATCACAACCCACTGTTTTTGTGATCATGGTTACTTTATATTTGCATGTCTTAATGACAACGCAAACACTCTATAGGAATTTTAAAATAAAAGGCTGTTTTTAAGCTTATGAAATAAGAGTTCCATATTTTTACGCTTTTTAATTCTTTTTCAGATAACAACCCAAGATAAAAATGTTACAGATAACAAAGCTAGAGCTAAAAAAATTGAAAGATTGTTAAAATGCCTCTTACAATCGGGTTTGGTTATTGCAAAAAAAATGTTCATTAATGCAATACATAATAGTAAGTATTGTGTTGGTCTTAGGCCCACGACCCGATTCTGCTTGCAGTACAACTTAAGAAACAAGCCAATAAGCACAGAGTTGGGGTGTTTTATGTAACTGCAATACTAAGCTTAAATTTCAATCAGTAAATGCATTGGAAAAGAGATGCCGGTATTAATAATTGAATTGAGTAAAGAAAGCAAAAAGCAAAGCTTGTTTTTCACAGGGTTGAAGTTGACGTTCAAATTAATTAAATATTAGGTTTGTGCAGAATGAATGGCCGAGCCGAAAGAAATGAATAGTCACAAAAAGGTTTGCGAAGTGCATGTCAATGAAGCATAGATTTCAATATAGCTCAGCAGGGAAATTGTGAGCAATCTAAAAAAGGTATAGGAAGTCAAAAGAAAATAATAATACGTCGCAAAGAGCAAGTAAGAAAGAAGTCAGGCAGCAAGACATAAAAAAGCAAGTGAAAAGCAAACAAATGGACATGAAAAAGCAAGTGAAAAGCAGGCACAAGGAGATGGAAAAGCAATTATTAAGAAATGAACTCTATAAAATAATTAGTGCAATTAACGCAAGTGAAATAGAGCAGAGTAACTAATAAAACGTGTTTGTGGCGCAAAGAAATCTTTTAAAATTAAGAAATGGACAATATTTTTGTTATAAGAAATTTGTAAATATAATTTGTAATCAAATTCATTTCCATAATGTTTTTAATTTGATCAAAACCAATTTCCGGTGCTTTGGTAACCATTGTAATAGATTAGATTTTGTTTTTAATAACGGAAATAGGGGAGAACAAAGAAATAAATAAATTAAGCTTGACATGTAGTTTTGTGCTCCACTTCAACTAAAGTTTTTATATAATAAATTAAAATATTTCGAGCTAAAAAGTATATCATTGTGTTGACCAAGTGTTGAAGTTTATGTGAAAACGTTTGTGGGATTTTCCGCAACATAAAATTAAATTTTCACCGAGAGCACCTCCGACGATCATTGCGATCCGATCACATCAGGATTCCGATATTGAATTCCTGCCAGAAATAGAATCCAAAGCCAGGGATTTCTACTGCGACACATCAGGCAGAAGTGCAGGAGACCGACCAACAGCAAAAACACCGGAGAAAAGCGTTCCAGAGGAAGATACCAGCTGGGGCCCCTTTCCGAACATTGCGAAGAACACACCAAATTTTAAGGTACTGCTTTAACCGAAAAGTATTAGTGTTAGAATCGGAAAATTTATGTACATATGAGAACAGATCTTGTTTATCAAGATTCGAGCATATCCTGGCATCCAGCGAAGGCGCAATTCAAGTTATAAGCATTTACCCAAATTTGAGGTTAGGCGTCCCTTCTTACGTCATGTAACAAATTAATGTCTGAAACAAATGATAATAATAACCGCCAAAGCTCTACGATTTGAATAAATACCTCTTCGAATGTTCACAATTTTGCCTATTTTAACGTGAACAACGCTGACTGCACGATACGAACCATTTTGTAGGTTTTGATATATTGCATACAATAACTACTGTGTATTGGAACTAATTCAGGTGTACAGTGGCGCACCAGATCAAGTAAAAATTTACAATATATTAGAAAGTTTTCCTGGGAATAGCGTTAATTGTTCTACTGGGCTAGCGTTTTGATAATAAATTGCAGATAAATAAAATACTTGAAGGGCATACTACCATTTATTTTGGATCAAGTAAATAAAAATACAAGACAGCATATTTTAATCAGTCTAAATTAATTTTATAAACAACCCCGAAAGCGAATTAATAATTATTAGAGAATATCCATAGCAGTATGTGCACCAAAGCTTGAATCGACACCTTTACATTTGTAGGAAACAACATGAAAAGAAGAAATATAAAATGAGCTTTAAGACACTATTACTTCTTACTGGAGGGGGTTTGGACTAAGACATATTAGGTTTAATAGGTTTATTAGAACATAAAGGACCTGCGACCAATAGGTGTCCCACGATTTTTAGACATCCTGCATTTATTCGGAAAAAAAAATAACTTAAGGCGTGCCTAGGTAAGAACAAGAGACCGATTTATTAAAGCACAAGTTAATTGTGCCACACGCGAGGTTAGATCTGCTCTTGACATTTATAGAATCAACAAGTACAAATAGTATATCACAAAAACCATAAATGCAACATCGATTTGAAAAAGTTTTTTGTTTGCTCACCTAGCGCACAATTTTATCATTCAGATCTTAAACAACAAAAACGATTTCATACAACAAATAATAATTAATAATAAAAATACTATCATACATCGGTAATGTACCTATAAAGAAATCGTCCGGACAGGAATTGATCCCTACTGTAGTTGTTAAAAACTTGATTAGAAAACTAATCATGTTTTGATCATCACTTAACGCCTGCTTAATTGGCGTATTTTCCAAACACGTGGAAGCAAGATCATATTTTATTCTTTTCAAAAGCTGGAAGAAATCACAGAGATCCAGTCAACTATCAGCCAATAACTTTTCTGTGAACAGTATTGAAATTGTTTGAAAAGTGATGTTTACTACCTTCTTTTCAATATGATTTTCATAAGTAGCACTCGACTATACATGAGTTATCTCGCATATTAGGACTGATTGAAAATGACTTCGAAAAGAAAGATCACATCATAGCGATATTTCTCTATATCGGCCAAGCGTTCGACAGAGTATTAAATATATTTATAATAAGTTCGTGCAAATAAATTTATTGGACGCAATGTTTTGTTTATATAATTCCGAAAGAGATTGAACTTAATACTATAACTATAACTATAATCCAAGCCAAACTAACAGAGTGAAATAGTTTATTGTGGAAACGACACAGCAGAACGCTTCTCTAATCTCCAATTTACCAAACTCTGAACATTTTAATCTGCCATTGAAAATTTCATTAAATGTGAAAGTAAATACATACGAATCCCATCTGGGCTAATGTAAAAGTCTACAGCTTTTAGCCTGTTAATGAAAATGGGACCTTGCGTAGGAGAGCCAGTTATAAACAGAAAAATTACTAAACCGCAGCAGATGGTTGGAGTTAGCCTGATTAATGAACATTCTGAACATAATTAACTAGCATTCGCTTTTTAAAACTCTTAACAAAGGAATGTAACGAGCCATTTATAAATCGATACAGGCTTACAAACGTGCGAAGCTTCATTCTAATTATCAAGTGACATCACAAGCACCCGTTTAAAACACCAAAGGCGAAAGAAAGGCGCGTAATTAAATTGCAATTTAGCAACCAAATTCAGAGCGTCAAAAATTGCTCCTTAAACGGGGTTAGCGGTAGGAGACGAATTAGCATTTCCTATTCGGTTAATGGGGTAACCGAGTCGATGACATTCAAACTTTTGAAATGTTCAGTTGGACCGGAAAAATATTGGAGCTTCCGATAACAGAACTGTTGTTCGAACGGCTCTAATTTAAAGGACAAACGTGATTAAATTTATTGCTGTTCAGCTGAACGTTTTATTTTGCAGATATTAAATTCAGTAAATAAAATTGTTACAATGCGAGCTTCAAATATTGGCAAAGTAAATCATCGGTTTGTGTTGATTGTTTAAATTGTGGAATTTAAAAAAGGTGAAATGGCTGTGTTGTCTAGCATAGATAGATCGTTTAATTCTACTGCTGCAAATCCACTAGCTTCAAATCGTTGCAGCCAACAGTGCTGAACAAATCGACTTCATTAGGAAGGAACTGACTATTGCGTAGTCAAAAACGCTGACATCTATTTCCAGTCAATTCCAAACTAAATACATATATAAATTATTGTTATTATTATTGCTTTTGATCTATTGTTATTATTATTGCTTTTGATCTCCACCACAAGTTTACATTTTTTTCGCAACGACACAGTTAGTTGCGCCAACTAAGCCACATAAGCTCCCATGAAAGTACATAACCTATGTGAAGACAGCAACCCTTTTGACATCAACGGAGCGTTCGAAAAATAAGAAAAAACTATTTTGTATGTGTTTTTCGAGTTGCATTCAGGTTATCAATAAAAGACTTTAAACCGTAGTGTAGTTGCTCCGTCACGGTGGCGATGCGGTACATCGGTAGATTAGTGAACTTAAGGTAACGACTACGAGTCTCAGTGCGGACAAGACTTTTTAAGTTATTGAACGATGAGGAAGCACAGTTCTACTTCTAGACGGTACCTGTGCGCGATGAGAGCGACGAAGTGTTTTGGGAATGAAAAGAAATGGCTATCGACAGAGTCACGTACAGATTTAAAGAAGAGGGTTAGATGAACTTTGATTTTAAAGGGCACAGACTTACTTGTGAGCCAAGCTTGAAGACGAGTAGACGTAAAAACTTTTCGTGAGCACGAACTGAGTGCCCCTGCGAAGGAGTTTTTGTTATTGCCGATGTCGTATTGCCAATTAGCCATTCTTTCCAATACGAATCACACCTCGTTTCACTTTATTTTAAGCATTATAATGCTTGTGAATTGTTCGTTTCGTCGGATTTCACCGGCGGATGATGTAAATAGTCTAAACCCGGGAACCTGACGTCGCCCCCTGTTGCTAGAGCTATTCCAGAAATTCGCTTTCTCGACCTAAGGTATTTGTAATAGATTTTACAGTGATTCATCCAGTTGTAAATTTTCTCCAGTGACGTGCATAAATTAAGAGGGAGGGCGTTTGCTCCTGCAGTTATTGACTTAATTTAACGTCATTGTTTGTTGTTTTAAATTTTGTGGCGCTTTTAGCGTTGTCATATGACTCAGTTTGAACCAGTATAATATTACATGAATAACCTACGTATTCTATTATTGGTATATATATAGTGAGCCTTATTCTGTGTTAGGAGATGGTTTAAACTTGGTACTGCTGATGTTAGCTGTTTTGAGGTCGACATACCCATAAAGAAGTACGAAAACAGACTATGAAGGGAGCTCGCATAACTGTTTCTCTTAGAGACGCAAGATGGAATGATAAGAATTTACTTTGATGTCACAATATGTTATTATAACACTGAAAACAGTGCTACAATGGAGTCCATTATAACACTGTTTTTGAATTGTTATTTTCATATGAGAAACATTGACACAGCCTACTTATTTCAAATAACTGACAGATTGTCACGTTTATGAAATGTCAAAATTAAAAGTTTTTGATGACTTTTTTATGCAAAATGGATACGCTACGCTCGTCGTGCCCCAAAATCACTCGTGCTACAATAGGTTCTTCTGTTAAACTAGTATAATAATATACTATTATCGACCGAAGGAAAAGTTAAAATCTATAAGACCCTGGTGAGACCTGTTTTGAAATACGGAGCAAAAACGCGTTCTGAAACAAGTAAAACAAAACAACTTCTCCGAACAACAGAGATGAATACGTTGAGAATGATAATAGGTACAACAAGATATGATCGAATAAGAAACAAAGACGTAAGACAGCAACATAATAAAATTCATAAAAGGGAGAAAGAAGGAATCGTCGACCGACCAGAAGAAAATAGACTAATCAGAATAGCAAGAAATTTTAAACCAGAAGGAAAGAAAAACCCCGGCAGACCACAGAAAAAATAGATAGAGAGCTGGGCATCTAGCTCTATAGAAACACAGTAACACGTGAACAAAAATAAGATTTATCCTACATAAAAGAAGAACAAGAAACAGAAGAGGTCGAGTTCTCTTTCTGTATATATAGAGTGAGGTTTATTTCTCTTATTTAAGTATTTGGACTTCGTTAACTCTAAACTCAAGCAGTTTAAATGTTATAAATTGCATTTACAATTTACATTTCTTGTTATGCAGCTTCAGTCATTTAAGAGTGTAACAAAACTCATTCCTTAAAAGCTATTTTTTTTTCTTTGAGTAAAAGTACAATTCGCTTAAACAATAGCAGAGCGCGCTCTTCAAGAGCGCCTGATTCAAAGTCGTGTTTAGCCATTGATTGAGCAACTGTTAAGAAAGGGCAAGGAAAAGTTGAACTTGAACAGCTCAAGTAATTAAGCTGCAAAGAAATTAAGCTTTTACGTAAGTATCCTTTGCACCAGAGTCTGCTGTTGGACGAAGCAGATTGATACAGCTACGGGTTGAATTTTCATGGTGGCACCCTGGAAACCAGCCAAAATTTTACTGTCCTAAAACAGAATTGTACTTCACCAATTACGTGAACTGTATCTTTCCGACGAGCTAGCTGAGAACGATTAAGGACTTAATCCCGCTGCCGCCCAACGCAAACGAACTTTGGTAGGTGCGGTCATATGTTGTAAATCTCGATTATACCGTAACAAAGCTCACCCTGGGGTGCCGTCCCATTTTTTGCTCGCGTTCAATTACCACCAAAACGTTTATGCAAGATTCTAAGGCCTTATTGCCATATATTTATATAAGGGGCAACGAAAATGTACTATCTACTGAAACGCTTAATGATTGTTGTAGCGATAGAGACAATATACCTGACGTCATCGAGTTTTATATTTATACGAAAGCAACAATACTAACACAGACTGGTTACTATTTAAAAATCGAATCCAGAAAAAGCTAATGTATCACTAGAAACCTCAGACAAAGTAGATTAAGTCGTAGATAACTAAACACAAATAATTTAAAATGCGACCTGGCCGTCAGCCCCTGAAAAAACTGACATCAAACAACAAAACTGTTCTAGTTATGAGAAGGTATTAATCTTCGAAAAGAATAGATGAAAAAAGATTTGAATTTTCACACGGGCTCCACAACGCGAAGGAAGACTAATTAGTTCTATACCTAAAAAAATTGCTCCTAAGGAGACGAAGAACATCACACTTGCCATAAAGACACAGGTTGGCGACTATTAAAAGAACTGATTAAGGAAACCTCACACACAACAGATGCACTTGCAGAAAACTTGTCACAAGTAATTCAAAACGTAACCTTTAGTCAGTCCCTGAAAGAAGCACGAACATCAAGAAACAGAACTGCTCTAAGAAAGAAAAAGCAGCAATCTTAAAAAAAAGATGAAGAAAGGTCTAGATGCCCACAAGGCTCCCCAGGACGAAGAAATTCCGAGCAATGCTACATGTAACTAGAAAAAATGTTTCTAAATTACATACAAGAGCTGACATCAACGCAAGCCACGGATTATTCCCTGTAGAAGGCAACAGTAAATCTTAATCAAACCCAGGTTTATCGTATTCGACAGAGCAAGAGGTCGTAGGCGGGAACTATCATAGAAAATGTTCAAGTATTCGCCGATCATTTGGAATACGGGTTTCAACTTTGCTCTTAGACTTGAAATGAGTAACAACGGGAGAAAGAAATCAGAATCTTCTCAGATTATCCGTAGAGAATGGCACTTACTATAAAACTCATAAGCATACTAAGGTCTTGAGACGACGCCGTTTACTAACAAAACCCAATTTTGAATTGTCAATTGTAGTCAATGATTCACGAACACTTGCTTGCGAATTATTACTGAATGCAGCTTTCAGGGCGCTTTCGTTCTTTGCAAAAGGCCTTCCAGTGCGAACTTTATTGATGAACTTGCCGTTTCCTTCGGGGAATTTTTTAAAACAAATTGCTGCAGTGTTTCTACTTCAGTTTCGTTAATTTGCTCTGCTGCAGCGTTTGAGATTTCGCATTTTTTCCAATAATGCCGCAAAAGAGCTCTAATTGCAATTATTTTCGGGTCTATTATTGACAGTATTTCTGTTAAGAACAAAGGTAAATATGTGATAAGCAAACAGTCCAAAATTAACAAACAGGTGCTTTTTCCAAGGATACCATAATTGACGAGAATCTAGTATAAAATGGTATTTATATGTATAGATCGCAAAAGCTGAATCAATCTCTATGCATAGGAACTTATGGAACAACCTATAAATAGTTACATTTATTCAATAGATCCTTTTTTCTTCTTCTTCTCCAACCATGTTTGAACTTTTTCTTGGGCCATTATTGTACCTAATATATACGGGAGATATTACAGGAACTGCAAACATCACCATAACTACATTGCTATATTGGCAACGAGTGAAGTGCCTACGCGCGCTTCAGAAACCGTTAACCATCAGTGGACAACGTACTTGCTTAGCTAAAAAGGCTCATTAAGGCATATGCTACAGTCATATGTGAAATTTACTCCTCTTATATTATTTTAAATTTTTACTTCTACCGTGGTAAAATTTCTTCCTGGATGTCGTTTAGCACAGCGCCGCCCGTCTTACATGTACGTCTTGGAAAAGGGCTCTAACGCTCGCAGCAAATAGAAGTACGGATGTGTTTGCCCTGTATTTTTACGTGATGATTAGTTTATGAGGGGCTGCCTATCATATAAATAGGGTGTTATCCCAAAATCGGTTTAATACCGGATCAACAATTGCATTTCCATCGAATTGCGAATAAATGCGAGTTGTATTCCACCGCTCTGTATGTGTTTCAACAAGCCCCAGATTTCACTAAGTGGATTTATAACTAACCTCGGTTCTAGCAACTCTTCCGAATCCGTGTGATGTGCTGGTGGAAAGCATCTGCGTGAATCTCCAGCTCTCTTGCTGGACAACCCGCTGTCGGACTCTTCCCAAGGAGAATTTTCGTCGTCTCCAGGTGCTTGGCAATCCAATAAAGCAGCCAACGGGTACTTTTCCCGTCAAATTCAAAAGCTGGAGGAACTGCAGGTTGTTTTCCAAAGAAGATCAGATTAATGCTTAATTATACAGTGTTCTGTTGGTTTCCGAAAAGACTGATTTCGAATATTATGAAATGAACTCTTAAGTAAAACATAAATACTTGAGTATTTGCGTTAACAAGCAAGGAGTAGTTAATTTCATAAACCCATTTTGGGATGTAAACTTGTGAAATATTAAGTCGGTGCTTGCTGGTATAGTACTGTTTTACCTGTGGGGTTTCTTTATAATTTCTGTAACATCAGGAAGTAATTCAAGAGAAGGCAAACTAGTATTAACATGTATTTCAGATGATGTTAAAGGTAAGTTCCTTATCTACAGGACTTGCCGATGCACCGCTTCAGTAAACAATCAGTGGATCTTGATAGCTGTCTATTAGTTTGAATCCAGATCATGTAGGACCAACGTATTTAATTATCATCGTCGATGTACTCTTCTTTTGAACTAGTGCTTTAACACTCACATCACTCTTATTCTAGTCGAACCGACTTTTGTCCCGGCTGTTGTTTGGAACAATTGGTAGTTGCAAGGTTGCTTTAGCTTGTTATTAATTACGATTTTCACCTATAACAAACTGGTCCCTCAACGCGTGGCTTGGTTTGATGGGTTGAATACTTTTTACCTCGTAACGCTCTAAGAAAACATACATGGCCAAGCATCATTGTTTTCCTATACTTTAGAAATTTCTATTATGCTACGCGAAGCCACATGTGCGAGTGCTAAATACTTACTGTGTCTTATAGTTCATCTAACCGAAGCTCTTTTACTATCACCATCTTAGATAGTAGCCGAAGAACAGGGTAATTTCTAAGAGTTAGTAAATCTTCCACAAGATGTGGTTTAGATAGTTAGCGTGCTAATCCTAGTGTAGTTACTTACAAACTAACGAAAATTTCGATCGCAAAAAGTTACAGTAAAAACATTCCTTCGCCATTTCATAAACTACCCTTCTCAACCTTATACCAATTTTGTTCAGGTCATCTAAATTAGCGTAAAAGTAGCGTAGACATGCCAAATTACACTTGCTGGACTGCAAACCTGCAAATTGTCCGCCGATGACTCTGGAATAACCAGATTCCAGGTTGTGGCAACTGAGCCGAATGTGGAAAATGAAAAAGACCTGAAATAATCCCGACCTATGTTAAGAAATGCGCAGGAGCAAACTCTGAAGATAGCAGGTGGTCACAGGTGAGTTTTTATTTTAAATGCACTCTAATCCTGGTTTAACCAGTCCTATTTTAGCAATTACACACATGTTGAATTGAATTTTCGAAGAGTTGGAAGAATGGAATCCATCAGTAAGGCGAGTTATAAAGCAGTATTCGGAAAATCCTTCGCACAGCACTAGAAGCAATATCTGGACGAGTCTTTCAAAATGAACACAGAACATCGCTTCCTCTCTATATTGGCAATTTTTCAAAAATTAGTAAAGTATCTCACTCAAGGATTTTGAAAATTACAATTGAAAAGGGGCATAGGCAACCTAATGTACACAATGTAAGGAGCGGTAGCCTAACCTTTATCATGACTGCTGAAACTAAGAGAATTACCGAAAATTAACATACAAAATTTATGACAATTTTGCACGTAACAAGATGCTTTGTTCTTTACGGGAAATATATCTTTGTTGATTTGTGTGTGAGCAAATTGGCTATTTTTCTTTAAGTATAGTTTGAACCTAATTTCAGCAAGAGTTACAGGTCAAGTGCGAAGATATGCAATAAATGAGATCAAAGTAGGAGAGATTTAATTGTTACTGAGCTAGCTGGTAATCCTAAACGTACCCGGTGGTGTAAAAACAAGGACGTTTCAAATTTAAGTATATACTATGGTAGATAACCGTTGTTTAGGTTTAATATCTTAGAGAATGGATTTGTTCTTTGCTTTGTCCATAACACGTATCTTTTTTATCTAACACCTTAGTTCGAAAGTATGGATGCTTCGAATGCATACAAGAACACTAAGAACGCAGAGCACTTTACAAGGGTAATTTTGTGTTGTGATGTTTCTATATTTACAATTCTAATTGCTACATAGCAGTTTTGTCAATTTAAATGTAGCGTCGTACTTCATGTTTACAGTCTCTCACAGTATCTTCTATCACAAAGCAAAAATATATAATATGTTGTACAACATAGCAGCCGGCTCATTGGTTATTGTTAATGTTGTTCAAAAAGTTACAATCAAAACCTTAGCTTTGTTTATATTGATTGCTAGTACATATTCTTCCCGAATGTGTTGCTACCTTTCCACCAGTTCTAATTATATATGGATTCTCGAGATTAGCTTTGTATCGTTGGCGAAGCAAATGTCTGAGATACCTGCAATGAACATCCCACTGTGTCAGTTACTGAGTACTTTCTGTATGACGGCCGCGCTATGTATGTTAAATAAAAGAGGAAACATAACACATCTTTTCCTCTACTTCCACTCTTTATCCTCAGAAGAGCGTAGTGGCTTCATTGGCGTAGAGATGTCAATCACGGTTTTCCATGTCCTGTGCTCTGCCAGTTGTATTGATTCGTGAAGCCCTTGCCAAATTAATGTGTTTGTCTGATCGAACCATCTCATGAGAGATCTTTCCCTAGGTCTATTTTTCTTTATTTTACCACACCCCGATCTAATAAAATTTTTTGTAGTAAAAGTACTCGAGAGATTTTTGACAATTTTAACCTGATATGATCGTCTACTGTAGAGCTGTTGAATTATACTAACGGGTGTTCATAAACAGTCGTCAATCCCAGTAGGTTTTGACTTCAGAAACGTATGTCTATTAAAATTGAGAAAAGATGCGCTATGACAGTACTCAATGACGTTTCATTGTGTTGCACGAATTAATCAAAGGACATAACATTTTGTTTTTCAAAGCAACTGGGATGACGACTGTTTATGAACACCCGTTAGATGTTTGAGAGCACCCATTATTATTCCCAGCCTGCATGTTCAAATAACTTTGTGTAGTCTAGACAGCATAGGTATAGCTGCACATTAAATTCGCAAACTTCCTCCAGATTTGCTTTCTTCTACCTTTACTTGTCATGAATCAGGCCTGGATAGGTGATACTTGCCAAGACATATTGTTTGTCAGTTTAGACTGTAGAATGTATAAGATCTTATACAAGATTAGCTTGCTGATATGAGTTAATAGTGCAAGAACCTTATAGGTGTGAGAGTTGTTTGTTAGCATCCAAACGAGTTTCTCAAAACAAAGCAAACTGTATAACTACTTGGATACAGTTGCCGGCCGGTTAGTCAGGAAGAAGGCGTGCAGTTCTTTAAGTACTAACAAATGATTACAAGGCAAAATGGCGCCAACGAATCTTTACCAATTAACGACTAGTCTATCCAGGCATTCGACTCATAATTCTTAAACTCCAGTAGCACACAATTTCCTGAAGAAAATCTCAAACCACGCCCGTCTTAATTCGGTAGGCTTCAGTAAAAATATTAGATGATAACAGTACAAATTACGAGTAATCATAGTACGAATTTCAAATAATTATTGGCCAGTCTAAAGTTAATCAGTAGTAGAAATTTCAACTAAAAGGCTTACGCACAGTCCTAACAAAAATACAAACATGATCCATAACAGTTTAAAATTAAATGCGGTCGCAAGTAACCTCGACGCCGTGGTTGGGAAATAATTTAATTAGGTACGCAGTTCGTGAAGCGAACTGTACAATAGCAGCCAAGGTCAGAAGTATCATTTCACTTAAAATAAAGGAAGACAAAACATGATCTTAGCTTTCATACATTCGAAGGTTGGAATGCAGGTGATAACAGCTCGAACCAGGTCAAGGTCGACGCATTCGGTCGCGGTGATGGCGTTTCAAGGCCAATGTTGAACCTATAAGTTTTAGAATCCCCGGACTGGTTGCCTAGATGAATTTGGGCAACGTGCTGCTGAATGACAGGTGAAGCGCATATAAAATCCTACAACTAGGCTCTAGAAACAAATCCTCCACAGAACTATCCGGCTACAACAATCTGTAACCTCTGCGGGGGCCTCGAACCAAAACAACCATATTCTGTAAGCCCGTAAAGCCGCACGGCAATTTCAAAGGTGCTACAACCAAGTAACCATGCTCAGAAAAAAGCAAAGCGTTTAAACAAAAGCCAACATTCTAGTTGCTTGCCCGAGCAGACCACCACATACATTAAAAATGTACACGGCGCACACACCGAGCTGTGAAGTTAGTAGAAGAGCTTTCTAAACGTAATACTTTTGTTGGGTATTTTTTGTGTAGAGGGATGATCATAGAACTAGTCAAATTTTATTCATCATTTTGGCACCGCCTTTACTCATTACCATATGTATTCCTGTTTTTTTTTTGTAGCCTTCTTACTCTATCTCATAAGCCAGTCTTCGGAGGAGAGGGCAGTTAATTGATTTATTCGACGTGGCATACTTGCAATGGGATGATCGATCTTTGGTTGAGGTATGTCACTCCAAGCATCTCTAATCCGCAGTCGAAGTTTGTCTAAGTTCCGTGAAGCTGGTACGATCACTATGTGACTTTGCATTATCTTGCTGGAACAAAGGGCTATTTAACCCTTAAAGATATGGAACTGCAACTAGCTCTAATACATTGGCAATAAACAGTTAACAAGCTGGCTACACCACTATAATCTTAGGGCACGACGTCGTGGGGTGACAGGTAGGACTAACAGTGGACGATACGAACGTAAACCAAAGGCTCGGATTCGTCGATAAACCGATGACATTGATAGCCCACGTCCTATGGCTGCCCTGCAGTCATTGTCTATGCTTCTGGTTGTGGCTAGTCTGTCTCTTACAGCCACCAATCTAAGACGTCGATCCTCTTTATTTGTAGTCTTCTGCAGTCGTCCATATCCACGTTGACGTTCATGTATACCTTCGCAGCCCATCTGGACCAACATCTGGCTATGGTTGCCCCACTTCTTTGCGGACGACGCTCGATTTTCCATAGGGAAAATCAATGTTAGATCGTCGGCATATGCTAGAATTTGCTGACTTCTGTTGATGATAATCCCACTAGTTATGATGCGACTGTCTCCTATTGTCTTTTCCAACATTAGATTGAACAAGACTATCGACATTGGGTTACCTTGTCTGACCTGTTTGCTTACCTCAAGACTTTCTGGAATCTCTTCGTTGCTGATGACTTTACTCGTTGTGTGCTTTAGTGTCATTTTTATGAATCGTAGAAACTTTTGGTGGTATTTGTAGACTTTCAAAATCTTCCACTAGCTTTTCTCCATTAAGTAATTGCATAATACGCCTGCTTGAAGTATATGTTGCATTGCCGTTATATCTGCTGCCGATTATTTGATTAATAGTAAAAATGTGGTCTGAGACAGATCAGCCTTTTCGAAAACCGCTTTGGTACTCTTATAAGGATGATATCCGAATGCTTCTCCAAGTGATTTTTTTATCATCGTGGCCATTATTTTATATACCATGTGCAGCATTGTTATTTCTCTGTAGCTACAGCATTCGAATTTGTTCCCTTTTTTGTAAATAGGTACCAGCATAGCATCTTGCCAGTCTTGGGCCGTTCTTTCAGCTTTCCATATCTTCCTGGTTATTTCGACAACTGTTAGCTGTATTCTTCCCCCTCCAAAATTAATAATTTCTGTTGCTATGCCGTATTCATCTCTGTATTATTTCCATAATTTCTTATTCTTTCGGTACGGTGTAATCTTCCACAGTCTGTAAAACACTGTTGTTTCTTACTAGCTCAGCTTTTTTTGTCATGATCATTTAAGGTTAGCTCAAAATATTCTTTCTACTTTTGTATTATTTGTTCGTTGTCGCCTATATTAAATATCCTTCTTTGTATTTGTGGTACCCCTCTATGATCCTGCAGCCCTTATTTGCTTTTTTAACATCTTGGCAGAAATTTCTGATTTCCCTATTAACGAATTTTTGTCCCAAATCTTTTATCTGTTTTTAGTTAGACACCCTCATCGCGTGTCTACATATGAAATGAACACAATTTAAGCCAATACAATAATTTTGAATTTGCATTTATTCACACCGATATTAAAGGAAAATTGATTAAACCCGTAGAAGTGATAAAAAATCGGGGTCATACAATTGACTCTTCTTTACGATTCAGACAACAGGTGACAAATATTCTTAAGTCATCTTAAGCTATCTTGAAAAGTATTTATCCTCACCGACAGGTCTTAAGTACAGATGTAATCTATGTGAATCTCTGGTGCTCTCGCGCATAAACTACTGTGATGTTGTGTATGGACCATATCTGGGAGTAGATGATACAAACAGATCACAGAAATTGCAAAACTCATATCTAAGATACATTTATGGTATACGAAAATACCAAAAAATATCACATAAATTGCAAACTGCTGGTTGGCTGAATATTCGTAATCGACGTTTGTTACATTCAGCCTGTCTATTCCATAAAGTCATTACGACGAAATGTCCGTCTTATTTATATAATAAGATTACATTTCGATCTGATGTACACAACATCAATATTCGCAGGAAGGATTGTCTGTCTATTCCAGAACATAGAACACAGAAATTTAAAAGCTCATACTCCTATCAAATTGTTCATATATACAGTGTGGTCCATTAAGTGTGCAACAAATTGGGATTTTTTTTATTAGTTGTACAATCGAAATTTAAATATTTCCAAAAGTTAGTGCATGTTCGATAACCATATCAGATGCCCTTAGAATGGCTTCAAGTCAAACAATATACAGGGCAGGACAAAAAATATGAAATACGTTCAAGAACAAAGTTACATTATTTCAAAGAATATAGCAAAATTTTGTTGAGAAAAGTTGTTTAGAATTAAAAGTTATGCTCAAATACAAAGTCATGGCCTCCTATTCGAAATTTGATTCTTTTTTGGAAAATTTTGTATTACCCCCGTATAATACATATTTTTATTATTTTGATTTTATATGTATTTAAAGTAGCCACAACCATATCCCTTTTAAATAACTTTTAGCAACTTGAAACGTATTTGTAAAATTTACTTGGATTTATATTTTTTTAGGTAAGCGTCCACTTCATGTTTGTTGCAACGATATTTAACAGAACTTTAGAATTTCGCAAATATTCTTTTTAACAAGGCAAATGCTTTACTAATAATAATTTACATATGAAAAACTCTTAATAAAATCAGAATAATAAAAATATGTATCATACGGGGATAATACAGAATTTTACAAAAAAAGAATCAAATTTCGAATTGGAGGTCGTGACTTTGTATTTGAGCATAACTTTTGATTCTAAACAACTTTTCTCAATAAAATTTTGCTATATTTTTTTAAATAAGGTAACTTTATTCTTGAACGAATTTCATATTTTTTGTCCTGCCCTGTATATTGTTTGACTTGAAGCCATTCTAAGGGCTTCTGATATGGTTATCGAACATGCACTAACTTTTGGCGGTATTTAAATTTCGGTTTTACAACTAATAAAAAAATATCCCATTTGTTGCACACTTAATGGACCACACTGTATAATAAATTAAGCTGCTCCCTGAAAACTCTACAGCATACGTCATTTTAAAAAAATCATTTTTAATTTCAAAGCAGTGAGCTGGATTAGTTCTACGTGTGGTATCTGCTCATTATTGAAGATACATTATGTTACAACTGTATTAGGAATTGTTTGTTTTCGTTTTTTGTTTTTTTTCTTTGTTTTTTTAAGGTTAGGTGGAAGAACGGTGACGCATATTGATGCTATGCCGAACCGCGCCTTCATTTCCGCAAACTTTTTAGTTACTTTTCTTATATGTATGGATAATTTTGGTTTTTGTGGAAATAAAAGACAATTTATTATTATTATTAATGGTAAAAAATTGGATTAGCCTTGAAATAATTTGAACTTTTCAAACTGTAAAAAATAGCGTTAGCCTTGACTTTAATATGAATATGTAATCATAGCAGGCTTTGATATTATAATAACAAAATCAAAGCGATGAAAACAAGAACAATTGAGGGAGCGAAGCCAAGCTTGGGTATGTTTCTTTTGGTTTCCTCACAAAAATTAAATTAAAAGCTAATAAATACCCATTTTTCCAATTACAAAAGGTGCAGTGTGTGGTTAGACTGCAGAGGTTTTGCTTTAATTCCTGGTGCCTCTGCAGATGATATAAAGTATTGTAGTGCATTGAGTGAAGCTGGTGTTTTCGGGGGCTGATTTGTTAGAGGTCTAGAAGCTTGAGGTAGGAGCATTTATCGTAGATTGCAGCGGAGCCCTAGCTGTGGACAAGGAACCTAAGTTGGGATCCGAGAGGAGCGATCGGACTGTAAGCGTCACTTGACGAGGCGTCAGTGGGCTTGCACGGCAGGCCAACCGAGAACAAAGGCATAATTTTTTGTGTTTTATCTCCGGCTGCGCTCTTGATTGTTTTGTTTAAAATTGCGTCTATTTACCTACGTGATATCACCTAGGCAACGCATCATACGCAATAGCAAATATAATTGTTTATAATTAAACCAACCGTATTTTTTTCAGTGTTAAGTGTACGGTTAGGTCGTCATAATTTTATTATTATTAAAGTGATTCCAGTAGTTAAATAAGCAGCGATAGGCAGCCTATTGTAATGAATTAACACATAGATCGACTAATAATATTACAAAAGCGGATTGGACATATCATTGTAATATATGCTCTGTTCTCCTTTTTTATATCCTGTGCTCTTCTACATCTTTGTCCTTTTCAGCTTTTTACACTTTTATCCTAGTGTATCTCCATTTAATTGTTACCTTTGCTAACAAATATAATCATTCTTTCTACTTGGTTTTCGTTTTGGTGAAGTTTCTTTTGCTGATGCTGTTTCTGCATTTTGAATGGGTGCCACTTATCTTTATGTCCGTTGTCTCATTAAGAGCAGTGCATTTTTTGACAACTACTTTTAGTGGCAAGTTTAGTATTTTGTCCTCTTAGAAATCGGAAAATGGTCGGTACACCTACAAACTCAAACAATTCAGGCTTAGATATTTAACATAGGTTTTAAGCCTGGTAAATAACAGTTCTAAATTAAGTTCTATTGTTCAGAACTTAGTTGAGAGTTTTCGAAGTAGTTTCGAACTATAAGACGGTTTGCGCACATAGAATTTCTACTTTTATTGGCGAGATCTCATTTATGTCATAGAAACAGCGAGAAATTAATTTATTGCTTTGTAAAATAGAATATTTTACCGCACTTTGAAAGTTAAGTTCTACCTTCAGTTTTTAATTGGAATTTATAGAGTTCTAGAAAATGTCTACTATGAACAGATTAATATTAACGGTTTCAGACAGCCTTCCACATGTATTGAATAAGAAACCACAATAATATTGCTACATCTAAGTCCTTGGTGTGGTGTAATGTTCAGACCTAGAGCATGAATAGTAGGACGCCACGAAATGGTTTCAGAGATTACCTTAAAGGAATTGAAACTAAAGCTGAAGTAAAGAAAGTCTGCAGCGTGTGGTATCTGCTGGTTTTAGTTATAATGGACAATGTTCTAACAGGTATATTAAAAGTTAGAAAAGAAATATTGTTTGAGGGAGACTATAGAATCTTTAAAATGTGTGAACAATGTTTGAATATTATCAAAATAAAATCATCTTAAAGAGAAAACAAGAAAAGCGGAATGGCGAAGCAACAAAGGTAAAATCAAAACACCAAACGCTAATCCTGAGGGTACTTAGTATCTAGTCGTGAAAGAAGAGCCAATAAAAGTGATTAAGGTGTTCATACAGTGTATCTTGCGGACTATCAGACATATGGAAATTAACTTTGGGAAATTGTAAAAGAAACAGCTATTGTTGTGTACGCGTCCAAGTTCGCGATTGGACATAAAAGAAAACAATTTCAAATTAATTTGTCGTTTCTGACCAATCACGTACATGGATGACTGCACAGCAATAGTTGATCGCACGATAATTTACTAATGTTAATTTGGCTATGCCTGGTAGTTAGCAGACACACTGCACATCTAGGTAGATAAGTAACAAATGAGTGAGCCACCTGGCAAGACGTCGAACAACAACAAAAATAAAGTAAAAGGAGTTTATTCGGGAGTAACGAATAACACTGGCGTGTCTACTAAAGTGAAGTACAATTGTTAAAAGATTGTTGCTCTATGGCTCGGAAAAGTCACATGTGACTGATACAATAAAAAATAACCTGCACGTAAGAGATGTTTGACATATATATTGGCTGTGTGGTGGTCAGAAGGGATCTCGAACCAGAGTTGTGGAGTAAGACTAAGCAGCATAACACAATTACATATAGAATTAAATAGAAAGCCGTATAACTGATTATGGTGTACACTATGAAAACTGCATGAAGATCCACGCAGAATTGCATTCGAATAGAATCAGGAAAGGAAAAGCAAAACTGCACACCGGTACATTATTTGAAACCATTCGAAAAGACACCAAAAAATCTGTAGTACAATTGAGAAGGTTAGCAGACGACAGGCAAACGGAAACTTGTTAAGCTCCCCTCAGAGAATAATTGATCAAACTAACTAACTACATCTTCCCCACGAAGGTAAGATTAAAAGGTTGACTGATAACATCCCAATTAAATAAAGCATACAACAGGGATGGCATGTAAAGCTAGAAGGCAAACGAATAAATCGGCAGCAACATTTAAAGAATTTGGAGGTATAGCAGTATAGAACAATAACAAGAAAAAAGTTGTATTAGGGCAAGGATGTTGTCATCGCAGTAGGCACAAAAGCAAACTGTTATTTAAACTAGCTAGCAATAGTATACTATGGGATAAGTGGTTGAAATAAAATTTCAACGTTGAGAGTGGTTGTTTTCAACGAGCGAAGCGAGTTGAAAAAAGTAACTCGAGACGTTAAAATTTTTTCAGCCACGAGTTACATATACTATTTTTTCTACGAATTTTCACTTATTTCAACAAGTTAATGCACTTTAGAAAAAATTAAACATAAAGTGACATTTCTCTTATCACCACTTGAATGTCAAACAGTTTGAAAACCCGGTAGTCCGAGCATTTCAATCTCTAGTGGTTGAAATGCAATCAATGTCAAAATGACTGATTTCAATGTCATGAGTATAAAAAATATTTTTCGTGGCTGATAAAATTTCAACGTCTCGAGTTACTTTTTTCAACTCGCTTCGCTCTTTGAAAAAACCCACTCTCAACGTTGAAATTTTATTTCAACCACTTGTCCCATAATATACTATAAAACAACGTCGACTCTTATTTAACGTAGAAAGTACAACACATACAATATGTAGCAAGTAGGATCAAACATTACTTTTATTTAGTATGGTTATGGAATACTTCCTAGTTTATGAATGCAACTATGGTGATTTTAAGTGAGTTATAGTTGAATTCATAAATTAGGAAGAAAAATAATGTTTTATCGTACTACTAGTTAGAGTAACATCACAAAACTCTGCACTATAGAACTGTGACTAATGGAACGTTTAACTCCTGGTGACAGCAATCGTACTACAACTTGACTTATCCATCGCCAAAGAACAGATTTCTCTGCGAGAGCCGAAACTTAAGTATTCACTTAATAAATAAGCTCGTAAATTTGAATTAGGTTATTCGTATTCGTTAATTTAATAGTGTAGCTTGTAACCATAAAATAAGTTTATATAATAAATTCAGTAAATGCTGTTCACATATCCACACAAATGGAATAAAGTAAGCTGCCAATAATAAAAAAAAATGTAAAAGCTAAAACAACGAGTTGAAAATATCTATAAACTTTTCAAATTGCAGTTATGAAGCAACAGCCGTGGAGGAACTGGAAAAATGTAGGACGCCACTACTTCACTGTCGACGTTTATAACAAAAGCGAGTTTCTAAAGGTTAAGATTCTCGGCAGATAATGAGCAAATGGGTAGTGTAGCGAAGAAGGGCGAATTTAAGCAAATATTTGCTTTCTGATTTCTTAATGACGGTGCTCTTTAGCTCGTTCGCATATCTAAGGAATCCCATTTGAGACGGATGATGTAAGATAGAGCAGCATATTTTTGTACCAGCATTTAGGGGTGAACTTATTAGGGTTAATCTCTGTGCATTTTGTCTTTGACTGGGTATTTTTTAGGTTAAGGACGATGAAGGGTGGTTATCCAACGCAAAATGTGTTCATGTATAATACGTCATTTTTAAAAACAAACTTTAGAAATAGTTGTGTTGTAAAATTAAAAATTATGTGCATCATAATAGATATTAACAATACAAGTTTGATTACGAGTCTCGTTAAGTGCCATAAGCAAACGTTTTTTATTCAATATTTTATCTTCATCGATAAATTTCGTTCAATGTATTTTTTACACCAAAAGGATGCGTTAATATTTATTACCGCACTGAGTGCGGTAATATCTATCCATTACCGCACTCAGTGCTCTTAACGATACTAAAATTAATTTGGTTAATAGTCTATAACAATACCGATGAAGATAAAATATAATACATTAATAGAGGGAAAAAATAAAAATGTCTAATGAAATAAAATTTAGACGAGTCTGATGCTGTATAGTGATGTGCATTCACTCTTTCAGTGAGTATTAAAATATACAGGGTGTAAAATGGAAATGTTAAAAAATACGAAAGAACAACTATAGTTTCGGCCCGAAGAAAACATTATTATGAGTGTTTTGCTAACATGACAGTACAAGTCCTGTATGCTTTGACTTTTGGCCAAGTTTATCTTTAAAATATTATTAGTTCTGAGTAAATCTGTTCTATAAAATGAATAATTATCTATCTCTAAAAGCTTTGCTTTTTTCAAATTTGCTTTTTGCAACAAAGCTTAGGTAACCGTTAGATATATATATAATAGACGATACTAGGTTATATGAAATCTTAACATTGCTTTTTCATATGCACGATATGTCCGTCTACACCCTGTATAAATTGCAATAAACACTTTTAAAACCTCTACAATTTCGATTGCAATTAATAACATTTCAAGCATTTCAAATATTAATTTACAAAATATTCTATAAATGTGCTAGTTCAATTTTTGCAAATTGTATGAATATTATTGACTATGAGTTAATAATCCGTAAAAACGATATTAAAAATAGTATTAGCTGTGATTAAAAATTGAAACATAAAATGTAATCGGAGCAAGATTCCAAAAAATGAATGAAATGTAAGATGAATGAAAACAAAAAAAAAAGAAAGGGGAAGCGAAGCCAAGCTGTGAGGTGTGTTATGTTGGCTTCCCTATAAAAAGCCATTTAAAAGCAAATAAATATCAATTTATCACAATTCAGTGTTTCATAATTAGTGCAGATCTGTTGGCTAGGCTGTAAAAAGGTTGCTTTGATTCGTTGTACACCTGTAGGAGTTTTAAAAAGTGTTGAATAGTACGTCGGGTGGTAGCTGGTGTTTCTGTGGCAGTTTTGTTTTGCTGCGGCAGCGACGTTCGTGCTTAGTAGTGCGGAGCCTTAGGACTGGGGAAAAGATAAAGCTGTAAGCAGTTTTTGAGTGATCCAATCTGTAAGCGGCGTTCGACGAGGTAACTGGCTTGTTACAGCAGACCAATGGGGAAAAAGAGGAGCCCCTGTCCGTCGTGGAACTTGTTGTGGGGACGCCTGGTGTTCTATTTTAAATCAGGGAAGCCAAATAAGGTTAGAAATTTATCCTAAAAGTACAATTTGGTGTTTTTAAGTGGAATCGGTTTTTGCACATTTCCGGAAGAAACGCATCATGAGTGTTTTTTTGTGACGTCTATTAAGCTACGTTTGCTAAATAACTTAGACAACGCACTCTTATGTAATCACTGATGTAATTATAAATACAATTCTATTTGCTAGGATATAGAAAACCCAACCCTTTGAGATGGTGTAGTTATTTATTTAAATTAAAATCCAATAATAATATCTAATATTAAATCATACACACATCATAAAAATATAAAGGAAGTAATATACTTAATCAAAACTGGGACTTCGATTCTTTTATTGAGGAAAAATTTTCGGCAAAGCCGTTAGCACAAAAACCATACAACAAGACATAAATATTCAATGGTAAACGTCAAAATACAAATATACATTGAGCCTTAGGGGAGAACATTGTTACATGCTTTCACGGAAAGCTTGCTGACCGTTTTGCAGGCGCGGTGTTCATCTTTGCTTTAGGTGGAAACACAAGTATACGGAATACACCAGGGCCATGTAATAGTCTGCGGGCGTCAAGTGCTACAGAAGGAAATTAACAATACTCAAAGGTATACTAAGGCTAATGCAGAAAACTATTATATTTTCTTTATTATCAAATAAAGGTGTTAAGCAAATCAAAAGCATTAATGAAGTTGAAGGTTTTTGCGGCAAAAGCCATATCCGCGATTAGATAGTCATAACCCAACAGTTGTTATCAGAGTATAGTGAGATATGTTCAAGTCCTTATACTAGGTGAATTTTGTCAAGTGTTACAAGACGATATCTTGAAAACTGTTTAAAATATTTTGATGAAATTTTGGTGGGGTGATAGGGAAATGGGGGGACATATTTAAACATATTTTTACATTTACTCCCTCTTTCTGCTTTGAGGGGTGGGGGGTAACTTTGGAATTTTAAATAGGATGATGTACTTTTGTTTATAAAATTCGAATCTACTTAAAAAACTATGTATACGTATAATTTTTTTGATTTGGTTATGGTTACGAATTTATGATTTATTAGGTAATACATTTTATAAACAAAAGTACATCATCCAATTCAAAATTACAAAGTTAACCCCACCCCTCAAAGCAGAGAGAGGAGGTCAATGTCAAAAATATGTTTAAGTATGTCCTCCTATCTCTCTACACCTTACCAAAATTTTATCAAAATATTTTAAACCGTTTTCGTGATATCGCCTTGTAACACTTTGAAAAGCTCACCTAGTAAAAAAATGTCTTTATTTACCTTATTTCATATTTTACAGACAATTTCATAAACACCCGCCTAACTGAACAGTAATTTCTTACCTAAATTTATTTGCCTCTTAGAATCAACCAATTCATTTTTTTTTTGCTATTTGAGTTTAAGTAATATTTGATATTGATATTTCACATAGACCTTTATTTTTCTTCTGTATTGTATTGATTTGTATTAATTTTATGGACTAGCATCCGATTTGGCTGTTTACGTTCGCCTCTTCCACCTGTCTTCGACATATCTTTCTGACAGCCTTCAAAATCTTAGCTCGGAAAACTTGAAAATTGAAACCTAATGTTTAAGTACATTGGTGACACCTTCGCATTATTTGGTCACAGGGTAACGACACTTTACTTGCCTTCTTAAGTCATCTCAATAGTCTCAAACTTGGATATCCTGCATAAGTATATAGCAAGCTCACCCACATTTACAACTATCTGCCATCATAATGTAACTGTTAGTTTAATTCTTATTCCGAACGTCGCTTGTGGAATTTAGTTAGTTCTATTTAATTTTAGGTTAAGCCGGCCCTGTCCATATGGTTCTGTAGGTATAAATGCTAGACGCAACCGCCGTGAAACCAGCAGGGTTGGCATCAGGGAAGTACTCTGAAAATATGTGGGCGACTTCCGCTAATTCATATGAGAAGCTGTATCGTCGCATTTTCTTCGCAAAGGGGCTTTACGTTGAGAGAAAGCGCAAAGTCGGCAGAAGTTGTGCCGTCATCAAAATTTACCTTGCCGTTATACTCCTGGACACTGGCCTTTTCCCTCCATGACTTGAAGTATCGTAAAATAATTAGTTGAAATTAGTATTGAGATTAGTGCACTATAATTTAATGTAACTTGGTGTGTTCATTATAGTTTTTAAATGTTATTGTGTATTTTTGTTGTGTTCTGTTGTAAGGTAGACGTGCAGGACTTGTTTTTACAGTTAAATTATTAGCTGCAGCAGTGGTAAGTGACAGAGGTCCAGCTCACCATTTTACCTGCAATTTCGGATATGTTTCTTCAAAGTTATAGATGCCTGAATGACCTGAAGTTTGAATTTAACCTTGGGGAGCCTAATAAATAAACCCATTTCAAGTATCTCAAACCGCCATTGTCGACTGAAAGCTAGCTGGAGCAAATCATAATTACGGTTTTTTTTTTGTTTTCAGTGGCGTTTTAGTCCGTCGCACAACACAGAAATCTTCTTTGTTAGCTTTACTTGTACACGGTATTGTTTTCACAGTTAAACTCAATAGTATTTCTACATGAGCGACACGTTGAGTTACCGTGTTCTTTTGCTTTACTGCTGATTAAGCACCTTATGACAGTCTGTCAAACGTCGAGTTCTTCTATCTCAGCAGTGACACGGCTCAATGCTGGAATTCGTTCGTTAGGTAATGGTGAAATCTCATTTATACGACATTCATCTCCATAAAAGGGATTTAAAAGTCGTTTAAGAGATTCCTATTCTCGTTAAAATGATTTTTGCTAGCTAATATAACACTTACTGATGAATTTACACTTTCATCCAAATGAGTTTTTTTGTTAGGAAGTTTCTCAACCTTGTTTAAACAACAAAACCTGTTTAAGCGGGTTTTATGTATGGATGTTTAATAAACTTTAAATGATTGAATCTGTGTTAAACTACATTTATTTATTTAAAATAAGTTAAACCTTGCAACTTTGTAAATCTCGTGATATTTGCTTCTTTAAAAATCATTTTATAAAAAAGATTTTTTGCCTCGATAAAATAACAATTACAGCTAAGAAGACTATAAATTTCATTAAAATGTTATCAAAATTACTTCCTTCTTTTTTAAACCACTTCTCATGATCTTCAGGCCACTTTTAAAGTATAATTTTCGATTGTCGCCTATTGCTACAGTATTTTGAGTGACTTTTGGATTTGCAATTGACACTTTACATCCGATGCTGTAAGACCCATTTTTGGGGCTTCTTTTAGCAACTTTTAGTAATCGGACCTATTCCGAATGACGTCAGTAATCAGGTGCAAAATTAGTATTATGGTTTGGTAAATTGCTGTACCTATTTGACTAAGTAAGGATATCATTGTATATTGGTAGTAAAAGCATCTATGCGCCACCAAAGATGTATCTCTTTCGTTGAATAACCCCCGATATTTCTACGTTATTTCCGATAAAATCTATGGCAAATCATCTAATGCTGAAAGAGGCGTCCAAAATGCCCTCTTTCCCATCACTGACAGCCCGGTTATGGTTTGGACGATCGTGACTCATCTTGATTTTTGATGCACATGGTAAGCAGTGCAGGTCAGGAGTACTTATACAACTTTTCGTGTAACGGGGCTCACAGCCATCACCACCATCTGGTGTATCTAAAGCTCTATTGCTTATTCTGACCTTAATTCATTTTCAGTTCTTATGTAGTCACGTTGGATACAAATAAAGGTTATCAGATATATATTTTAGACGATTTAGTATATCGCTCGTAGTTATCGGATTAAAAATCTCCAAAGTGAAATATATGTTTGCTGTTAAATGGCCTTTGTTTGACTGTTTCTCCATCTGTATAAATTATCACACATCTATTATGGTTACGTTTTTTTAATTTATCCTTTAATAAACGTGTCCCATACATTCATATTATACAATTTAAATTAAATACATCATCTCGCAGCTGCATATTTTTTTATTTATAAAATATTTATTCCTTCATTTTTGGTTTCCTGATTAACCGCTGTAAATAACATCAGTGAACTTAAACGATTCCATTTGTTTTACATTTTGTATCTTAATTGCACTTAGCGAACATGACTAATGATCGTTTTCAGAAATTTGTCATGCAGGATAAAGATGTCAACCTTAATGGAGAGATATCAAATCACCTAAAGTATGCCGATCTCATAATTCTTATAACAGACTCTCAACATGACCTACCCACATTGCTATTCTATTTCCATCAACGGTGTAAGAAATACACATAGATATCTATACAGTGTGAAAATAAAGTAACGGATAAATTCATTAACTTCGTTGATATTCATTTTTATGAAAAAATCTTGAAGGGGTATAGCGATTTTAATTATAGGATATACACTACAACCATGGTGTAAAGAATACAAAGTGAAACGTTCCCGGAGATTCGCAGTCGTTCAGAAATCAATTATGGCCGCAATCATGGTGTAACCATGGACGCGTTCGTATATTGTTTCATTTCCACACTGTATATCCAAATAGCAGGGAAACCAACTGCAGCGTATGAGGAAGTACGTATGCTTGGGTCAAATTAAGAAAAAGAGTCAGAAGCAGGAATTGTATGCAGAACGACACTGACATGAACAGCTTCCAAAACATTTATATTGATGAATAGAAATACCTAACTTTTGAAATCTGTAGAGTGTACAAAATGCTAGTAGTATTTATTATTTGAAATTATCTCCAACAAGTACATTATTTAGTTAATTGAAATACATCTCAAACATGCTAACATAGCTATAGAGCATTTCATGATAAAAATTCAGTACAGGATCTTATGATAAGTAAAGTTACTAACCTCTCCTTAAAGGAGAGAGAAAATATGCACCTGTCGATCATATACTAATTCTTCTTTTGTAGCCCAGGCCGCTTATCATTGTGTACAATATAGCTCTACCAGATATGTTTTTGCTAACGGTGCTTTAGGATTCAAATAGTTTTGAAACTCCAATACCACACACTCGTGCTTAGACATTACAAGATCTTAAGAAACGTTTCTACTTACAATACATGCCAGGAATATGTTTTCGTTTGTTAGTTTAGTTTGTAAATTAACACTGCTGCTACATTTGCCGCGCACAAATAAGGAGTTGGTAATTCGTCGAGCTCGGCACTCCAAGTTAATGTTAAAGGGTCAAACAAAGAGTTTGTGCGTAATGTGACCGTTATCGTTCCTTAAATGTAGCTGTTTGGGAAAGCCTCACCGTGTCAATTTTAGCATTACTGTATAGTTTTAAAGAAAAATCTCATTGTCAGTGTGTAGATTGAACAGCATACATTGGTCTGCCTTTTAAGACTAGAATGAACCGAGTAATACAGCATACCATTCCCACTCGCGTGTGACGTTATAGTCCGTTCGCACGTCTGGGACGCCACTGGAAACAGTGCGCCCAGCTTCGCCCAGAAATTGCTGTACCCTTTTAAACCGGGTGTGGTTCCGAAGGTCCATCCTGCCCTCTTCGTGACTGTCCTGGTCACCTACTGAAACTTTGATGATGCGTGTTCATCCGCCGAAACCCTGGCCGAAGCCGAGATCCCTGATCAGCATACGGCCAACCACTGCCACTATGAATCCGTCCTCACTCAGTCATTGATACCTGGCATCGAAATGTCATGTATACCTATAGTACTAGTGTAGTGTAAACGTTGACGAGTGACTGTTCGAGAGTAAATTCTCTACCACACATTTCTGTACCTCGACTCAATATTTCTGCGGTATCGTGCAGACTTCCCTTTGACGTCCTCACCTACTGCTGCGCAGCAATACGCCAACGTAATACGCATGGCAAGTGTGGGACAGGGTGGTCTCCGGGAGTTCGAAGGGAAGAACTTGTGTGGTCTGCTCCGGGAAAGCCCGTCTTGGATACTAGCACAGTATAACCGGACCGACACCTCCAACGACGGTCGTGACGCCTCTCGGAGCGCGGACCAGTTCGCTCCTGGCCCTGTCCGACTCGTCTCGGATACTAGTACATCCGGCTACCTGTGACCGATACCTCAAGTCACGGGTTTGACCTCTCTTGCGTCTCGGATACTAGGGCGGCCCCGCGTCTCTTTCTGCTCAACAAGCCGAAACAGTTCTACCGCGAGAAGACAAGAGTACGGTCTTGAGAGTGTTGGGCTGTTTTACAGGGCAAACTTTGTGCAGTCTTGTAGGGTTAGCTTGTCTGAGATACTAGTCATCGGTGAGCTTGCCCGGCACCTCAAACGAATATCGTGATGCGTTTTGGAACGTGAACCAGGATCGCTTCTAGACCTGTTTTTTAGTCGACTATCCGACTCGTCTCCGATACCAGTACAGACTACCGGGCCGACAGCTCGACATTTCTCCTTCGCCTTGGATACTAGACCAGGACTGCTTCTGGTCTGACATCTCGTAACGGCCGCACCGCGTTTGCACATTCGATCCGTTCCTTTTTGCTCAACAAGTTGGAACAACTCAGCCACGGAAAGGCAAGTGTCCGGTCTTGAGAACACTGGTTGGTGTAACAATTGAACAGCAGTTGTACATTCTTTATTCAACTACTCGGTGCAACCTTGAGAAAAATTTCCCTTACATTGCGTGTAGAATAACGCAATTTTTCCCGCCGTCATTATTAAAGCGGTCCATTTCTGCTTTCATTAAGCCTTCCTGCTAGGCCCAATTTTTCGCTGCCGGCTAAGATTGTCTCTCAGCGCCCAATCACAGAAACTTTCCTTGATTTCGCATCTTGGTGCCCTCTGATTAGTTGAAACTGTTTTATTGAATGTGTAATTTACAGCATACTTTGAACATGTTATATGTACTAAGCAAAGCTTGTATGCGTAAATTTCCGTCAATCTTGTATGTCTGTTGTGCAATACATTTTGGGGAATATTACTGTGGGAAGTGCAGTAACGCCTTAAGCGCTCTACCCCAGTATATCAATATTGTCTTCTCCTGTAGAACTTATTCCCATACGAACGCATGTGAAGAATTCCTTATCGCTCTGCGTGACATTACAGGTAGGTAGAATTCTTAGGGATTGTTTTGTTACCATTGATTGTTGCAGTTCTGATTTTTCGCTAATGCCTGCGTAAATGTTGTTTTTAATTAAAGTTATCCTTAAATTACTGTTGTATTTTTGCATCTGAAGCAAAATGCAGTTTCGCATATGCTTGTAGTATAATAACATAATAAGCTTTCAAATACCACGCAAAAAAGGTAAATCTAAGCCCTTAAGCTAAACACGTACATCCTTCCTATCGCCAAGGGAAGATTCGTCTGGTAGAAATTATTCTAGTGCATAACCGGCAGGTAAACACCAGATGGTGCTTTTAGAAATAACACGAATTTGTCTCTGAATTTTTTAGATACAATTGTTTTAACTCGTGAGCGAGCCATAGTTTTTTCAGACTGGTACCACCTCTTCTCGGTAAGCTAGTTTGAGCAATCTTTAGAATTGCTACCTGTCATAAACGGGGTTTCTCTCAATTCAGATAATGGTGATGTTGTGCTTGTGCTCAATTACAATTGTTTTAACTCGTGAGCGAGCCATAGTTTTTTCAGACTGCAACCACCTCTTCTCGGTAAGCTAGTTTGAGCAATCTTTAGGATTGCTACCTGTCATAAACGGGGTTTCTCTCAATTCAGATAATGGTGATGTTGTGCTTGTGCTCATGTGCCATGTCTTTAAGTGACGTATTAGCAAATGTAATCTGTTAGTAGTAAATTACTTGTTTTAAGTTTTTGATATTTTTTTAAATGAAGTATGATATTCTTTGTTTGATTTATATGGTGAGATATATGAGAAGAACGTACGTATAATAAAACCTGTAGTAGTTACCTGCTTTATTAAGTTCTTAGGTAATGAAAAGGTAAATAATAACTCTAACGTCATATCACCTATACCCAGATTCAATATTATGATACCATACTGAAGCTAATTTGCGAAGTACACGAAATATAAATCCTGTGTTCACCATATCAACCCTACCAGGTGTGCAAGGACTATTCAAAGCAAATAATACCATATCACTAGTAACGCAAACACATCTATACGAACACTCAACCTGTATTTCCCCCAATCCATGTAGGCTTGATAAAGGTACCCCAAGACTTCAAACTTGTCTTCTCTCTTCCGAATCGCCTTCAGAGCTGATTTCCATTTCTTTACCGCTTGTTGTTGCTTGTGCTTGTTGTAAAGGCGCACTCCTTGCTCCACCTAAAATTATAAAAGGAAAAAAATTATTGTTCTTATACTTTGTAACGATATTGACGGAATTGAAGTGGTTTACATGTTCGTCCATACCTTTCTCTTAGCTAAGCTATGGTAAACTCTGGCTCTGCATGCCCGAAAACACCCCATCGTAAAAACGGGGGGCCTAGGGGTTCTGACCTCCGTGTAGGCGTCCCTGTGGAGACTCGAGAACGAGTCCGCCCAGGGCCATGTTTGGTCCATCTCGTCCAGACGGTAGCGGGAGCCATCTGGGGAAGACAGCAACCGGGTTGCCGAAAGCTGATGGCTGACGCCCCCGCTGAAAGCAACCAAAAATGACACTATAACTTGTTTAGCTAAATTACATTGAAAAATGTATGTTTGTTCTGTATTAACACGCAACATATTGTTTCTGCTCGGAAATTTGTTAGAAGCAAGACGTATAAATAATTAAATGAAATGTTATGATAAAGTCATGATGTGCATATACGTGGTACTTACATGCCATAGACAAAATTAGGAATCCTTAAGAGCTTAATACGAGTCACGATGAAATAGAAGAAACTAACAAATGTGAAAAAGCAAAGGGTCTTTCCAAATACGTAATTACAATTTTAAAAAGTTATTAGATTTAGTTGTTAAAACTCTACGGAGAGTTAAAGAATTTGAGAATAAAAGGAAGTTGCTAGTGTTAAGAACCGGGTAACTTTAGAGAAAATAGTACAAAAATAGTAGCAAGTAGTAGAGAAAGAAACAGTAAAAAAATTAGAAAGTTGGTCTGATGAAAAATGTTTAGCAGTACAGGAGGAAAGACTAAAAGACAAGGGGAAACATATCATAGTCCAGCAAAATAGAGGGTGGGAAACCATAACGTGAACAAAAGGGTCTCACAAAAACTATATAAAATTGCAAAGAAATACAATGTTGGCTGGAGTATCGATGAAAGAAGAAATAGAATAGAGTTACAGAAAACACAAAGAGTAGAAGAACCTACAATAAAGAAAATAAAAGAAGTGACAATACACCTAAAAACTAAAAAATATCGAACAGATATAAAATTTCAGCAAAATTTATAGCGTACTGATTCGATAACAAGAGTATAACAACTATACAAGCGTTTTCTGACATGTATTTTAACGAGACATACATTCGATAACCGACAGGCGCAGAAACGACAAAATAATATTAGAATAACATAAAGAAAACTTTCTTCTACACCGAGATGGAAGCATACTCCATAGTTATAATTCTGAAGTATTACAATGGGAAAAACCCCAGGCGCGATCGGTTACGATTATGCTGTGAAGAATCGACCGATTCAACTAATAAAAAAACAAAGTCTAATTTGAACGTTGAGGGGGACAAACAAGATAACATTACCCCTCCATAGTGACCTTCCTTAAATTTCCCAAATAACCACTCCACCATATGTGAAGAAATATTTGCGCCACAGGAAAAGAGGCTTATCCTACTTAACCTAACCAACCACACTAAGCTATGTTGGGCGCAAAAAATTTGTTACGTGCAATAATCGACAGGCGCAGAAAATAATATTAGAATGTAGCTGGTAAAATACCAGTTAGCTTATGCAGGTAAAGCGATAGAGTGGTGGAGGGTAAAACACAAAAGATATGACCAATCATTACAAGCACAATATTAATTAATGCGCTCCAAATAAAGCACCAATTCAAGAATCCGTTGGAAACACGTAACGTAAAAATAAAAAGGGTCCAATTTGCATTTCTAAGAATAAATTCATCTTGGAAACCAAATGCACTCTATAAATTAGCCCATAACATCGAAATTCCCTAAGTGAAAGATGTTGGAAAAGATAAGAAAACTCTAAGTTACCGTAAAACGAAATATATTCAGTATACGCCGAGGACATTTCATTACTAGTGAAAACTAGAACATCAAAGGAGATATAGTAAAATTACAAGGATAAACAATAAAATAACACTGGATAACTGCAGAAAGCTGAAAATAGATACTCGTAGAATAAGAAAATACTTTCATCTATCTAGGCGTGTGCGCTCAGACCTACTGTGATGTACGAATATGAAATGTAAGTGATGAATAGTGCAAACTAAGAAGAGTTGGAAGTATGAGAAAGATATATTTGGCATAGAATATCTGCAGACAAGATAGCAGAAAAAAGATGGAAAACAAAATAAAGACAGTTGTGTGAAGACAAAGTCATAACATACTTTGTAAACGTTCAAAAAATAAAATAGCTGGGTCGTATTCAGAGAATGGGCAACACATGAATGGCGAAAGCTATACTGGAAAACAATACGAAGGTGAGAGAAAATAAAAGGTACCTAATAAATAGGTGGTTGGAGCTAAGAGATTTTTTAAAGCTTTATAATTAGTGTGAAGAAGTTTCCGATAAAACCTATAAAAACGACTTGTTAGGTCCGTTTGAAACGTTCCATCGCTGTTAACTTTTGAATTAATGCGCCACAGGAGACCGCGTAGTTGATTTCGTCAAACTGCTTGTCTCTGCAAAATTTCTGATCGCTGGAAAATAAATCAATAGTTGACGAGGTATAGTCGAGCACAGAGGTTGCGTGTGGGGTGTTACTTGTTCCGTGAATATCGCCGTTTGGAAAAGTTTTACTGTGCCAGTTTTAGGCAAATTACGACGGTTATAGGATATATTTCGCTTCAAAAGGCACAGTCTAAGCATTTACGATTGGAAATCCCGTTTCGTTATTAACGGACGGTCGAATAAATTCACAGAAACGCTCTAGATCGTCCTGCTACGCCCTGTATAGCAGCTCTAAAGCTTAACCCATCGGTCCGCAACTCTCTTCATTGCGTTCACGTTAATTACTCGTTGAAATATTTTGAACATACGCTGTCCCCACGCTATCGCCCCATCGATAAAGCTTGGTAGATTTTTTTATATCAAGTGTAGAATCACGCAAATTCCACCAGTGGAGCCCGGACAGGATTTTGTGTAACGCTCAGGGTCTATAACTTTTAATTTTCGCATTTGGCGGCGATTGTACTGTATTCCAGCTAAGTCTAATATTAGATGCATTAGAATTTTATGTGTTCTAGCAAGTAAGTTATATGTTGTAAAATACATGTTTGGACATATCTCCGTTCATAGTGCAGTAACGCCTTCAACTCACTTCGTCAGTGTACCGAAGTTTGTTTACTCTGTGGGACTTCTATTGCAAATGTCTGCAATTGTTACTTATGACAAGCAAGTAAAAATTCTTTAGGCAATGTATTGACAGCCTTTCTTGCGGCCACAGCTGCAAGGCTGGCCCACTTAAATGTAATGCTATTATAATATTACAATAGAGTTTTTCATTTGCAAAGAACAGGACGGTTTTGCGTATTTCAGAATCATCTAAATTTTTCAGATCCTAGTAAGGTAAGCCACAGCTGGACCTTGAGCACCTCTTTCATTTTCCCTCGCTTAGGAGCATTCCATGATGCAACCTCTAATGGTATTATAGAAAAAACAATGAATGATAACATTGTGGATAAGAAAAAGGACTAAATGTAAGCGAAAAATAACTAATTGACCGTCAAATTTAAAAAAACGAATAACATTTTCTTTTGTCACCAAGGTATTCATGAGTAGACCGGTGTAATTCATAAAATCGATTTATAATTAACTATGTTGTAATCGTATAATAAACTAGCTGTTACCCTCGACTTCGTACGCGCGAGGTTCGTTATTTGTGTATCAAATAATGACATCTCATCCCATCCCCGTCACCGTCCCCGTCCCCGTCCCCGCCCCTTTTCTCGTTCCCTTCCCTTTTTCCGGCCCCGTCCCGTCCCGTCCCTTTCTGTCCCCCCTTCCGGTCCCGTTCCGCTTCGTCCCCCCCCCATCCCATCCCATCCCTTTCCTTTCCGTCCCGTCCCGTACTTTCCCTTCCCGCCCGGTTCCCGCCCCCCTATCTTATCCCATCCCTTTCCTTTCCGTCCCTTCCCGTCCCGTCCTGTCCCGCCCCGTTCCTTCCCCTTTCCTCCCATCCCATCTCATCCCTTCTTTTCCCGCCCCGTTTACTCTCCTCCTATCCCATCCCATCCCTTCCTTTTTCTTCCCGTCCAGTCCCGTCCCGTCCCGTCCTGCCCCGTCCGGTCCTGTCCCGTCCCGTTCCTTCCCCCCCTCCCATCCCATTCCATCCCTTTCCTTCCCGTCCCGTCCCGTTCCTTCCCCCCCTCCCGTCCCATCCGATTCCTTTCCTTCCCATCGCGTCCCGTCCCGTCTCGCCCTGTTCCCTTCCTCCCTCTCCCATCCCATCCCATCCCTTTCCTTCCCGTCCCGTCCCGCTCCGTTCCCTCCTCTCTGCTCCCATCCATTCCCATCCCTTTCCTTCTAGTCCCGTCCCGTCCTTTCCCGTCCCGTCCCGTCATCTCCTATTTTCACCTTCAGGGGACAAATTGCCAAAAACTTTGAATGACTAAGTTCAAAATTTGATCTTACAAAATTCCAACCCCTTTTTTACACCTTTAGGGGTTGAATTTTTAAAAATCTTCGTCTCCATCTCCGTCCCCGCCCCGTCCCCGCCCCGTTCCCGCCCTTTTTCCCGTCCCGTCCCTTCCCGTCCCGTCCCGTCCCGTCCCGTCCTTTCTTAGCGGATGCCTACTCCCTATGAGAAATCTGCCTGCCAAATTTTAAATGCCATTTTCGCAATCAACCTCCCAAAAAACCTCAATAACGACACTCATATCGAATTTTATACTTATTTACCCCATTTTACCCACTAAGGGGTTGATTTTCGGAAAATCACGAAATACGTGTTTGCTTATTGGTTTTTAGGAGTACTCCTACGAAGTTTCAAGTCGAAATGTCTATTTAATATTATTTTTCTATACAAAATGCAAACCCCCATTTTTCCCCTTTAGGGGTTGAATTTCGAAATATCCTTCCTTATTCCTTGTATACATCATAAAGGGAACCTCTGTGCAAAATGCTTTCTAGGTCCAAGGGTTTGGGCTGGGCGTTGATGAGTGAATGAATGAATGAGTGAATGAATGAATGAATGAGTGAGTCAGGACTTTCAGTTTTATATGTATAGATAAGAAACTACTGCAGTGCAAAATACTAGAGTATTTCAAAGGGGTTATGTAGCATTTGTTCACTTTCTCTTAATATATATCTAAAATTGCATTGTGTAGTAGATGGAAAAAAAGCATTAAAAACAGTTTAAAAAATGTTCAAAGTATATCTACTTTAAAAGGCGATTGTAGAAAGCAGTGCAAATGATAATTTCAAGGTCCTGAGCAATAATTGTCGATAGTAACTAACATGTGGACCTGATAAAAACATGAAATCAATACCATGCTACAAAAAACTAAAAGGTTCTTGAACTGTTCGAGTATGCCTTTTAATCACACCCAAAGGCATTATTATATTATTTGAATGTTTTCCGAAAACTTCCGAAAGAATGGAGAATAGTGCGCAAGACAGAAATGTTAGGACTGTGTATGGATACGCTTATTCAATTCTGGATACGTAATCTTTGCAGAAATCGTTAGCAGTGGAATTGACACTGTCAGCGGGAACCTCCTGGGAGAATGTCAGCACGAATTTTAGAAAGGTCGATCATGCTCAGACGACATATTTTCTCAGTCTAGGTGATTGAAAAAGGACGTGAATATAATCTGTTATTGAATACGAAAAAGCATCTCATAAGTTGAGTAAAAAAAAAGTTGACAAATTATGCATGGAAAAGGTTTCCCTTAATACGCGAATAGAATCACACAGTCTATATGATAACATGATTTCGAATACATAGCGACACATCCGAGAGAGACAGTAGAAATATATTGTAGTGCAGGAAAGAGCTGTCCTCTGACACCTATTTTATTTAAAACATGTATTGATAAGGTAATAAATAAATGGCAACAAATGTTTACTACTCACACCGGAATTAATAAAGCTAATATTTTCACTCTATTTTTTGACAGTGATCGGGTCGTAATTGCAGAAATATCATACAAAGATCAGTGTATAGACCAGAAAGGTTAGTGGAAAAAGAGAGGCGATTTACAGCTAAAGAGCAGCTCAGATCAATAGTAGTACGATAAAATGATAGAACAGAAAATAAATGTTAGGTATCCCGATTATGATAACAATCAATAACATTTAAAGCATTTCAAATATTATTTTACAAAATATTCTATAAATGTGCTAGTTTAATTTTTACAGATTGTATGAATAGCATTGGCTTTGGGTTAACAATTTGTAAAAACGATATTAAAAATAGTATTAGCCTTAATTGAAACATAAGATGTAATCAGAGCAGGCTTAAAATAATGAATAACAATGTGAGAATGTAAAACAAAAGAGGAGGGGGAAGCAAAGCCAAGCTGTGAGGTGTGTTATTTTGGCGCCCCCACAAATAATTCACTTAAGAGAAAATAAACACCCATTTTTCCTAATTCAGTGTTTCTCAATAAGTTGCAGTGTCTTTTGGGTAAGCTGTAGAGCGTTGCTTTGATTCGTTACACCCCCACGGGAGTTGTAAAAAGTGTTGGTACTTCTCAAGAGGTAGCTGTGTTGCTGTGGCAGTATTTAGAGCAATAGCGAGGTTAGCACAACCCTGGAAGCGGGTAGGAGGCAGCGACATTTATGCTGAACAGTACGGAGCCCTGGGACATGGAACAAAGGTGAATGTGCAAGCTGCAGGCGGCGTTACGTTAGAAGGTATCGGGCTTGTTACAGCAGGCCAACGGAGAGAAAGAAGAGCCCCTGTCAGTCGTGGAACTTGCTGCGGGGACGGATGGTATCCTATCTCGCATCAGCGAAGCCAAACAAGATCAGAAAGTTATCATAAAAATATAATTTGATGAAACTTTTAAAGTGGCGTCGGTTCTTGCATATTTCCGGAAGTAGCTTTTTGTGAGTGCTTTGTGACGTCTATTTTTTTACGTTTGTTAAGTCACCTAAGCAAAGAACTACTACGTAATTATTGATGTAATTTTTAAACCGGAAGCCAAGATGTTTTGAATAATTGTGAGGTTGGAACGCCATGTTTGTAAAGTTTGTCCCATCAGTTGAAATATCTAATTTTGTAGCGGTCTCATTGAATAAACAAGCGGTGGCTAAGGTGATTACTTTATAAATCATAAAGACCATGATAATGATCTTGATAGCAAATGTAATCTCTATAAGTATACATTCTATCATATTTGCTAGGATGTAGAAACCGAACCCTTTGAGATGATAGTCATTTATTTAAATAATAATAATATCAATATCATATACACTCAAATCAATTAAACCAAATCAAGTTAACCGCTGCAATATATACACGTATGAATAATGTGGAAAGGTTAAAAATATCAACTGAATATATACCAAACCTGAACAAGATGAAGTAAAATAAGAACTTAAAAAATAAAGGCAAACACCGCGATAGGACAGTGTTGTTGAGTTATTGAAAATTCTTTTTTAAAACTATTCAATAGGTGTCTATACCGATCTCGGACTGTCCTAAAAAAACCATATACTTTACTATCAAAAGGGTGAATCTATAGAATTATAATCTAATGACCAAATCCACTGAATAATCTGCTTCCATATTTCTCTATTGTATAATTTACCAGAATTAACCAGAGTGGATGGCTCAGAGAAATAACTGCTCGCTTCCTAGGTGGCCGGCCCTGGCCAGGGTTTGATTCCCAGCGGGCCTTATAGACGGATTTTAAAAATCACACTTTTGCCGACTACCACGCTAACACCTGTGGTAGTCGTTAACCTCTAACAAAGGAACTCTTCCTTAATTTCGACGGGCAAGGCTAGTCACCTATCCGGTCTAAAGGCAAAGAGGGCTCACAGAACCACTTTGTGGTTGTATACCAGGCCACTGGCCTATAATAATAAGAAGAAGAATTTACTGATAAGAAAAATGCTTTCAGTAGAGTGGAAATATGAACAATTGAAAAGAGGATGCAGAATAGCCGAACTGATACCTCATACATAAATATAATTCACAACATTTACGAAGACGCTCGTGCCGTAGAATGTAATTATTGCAAAATAATAAAAATACAGTGTACTTAGAAACATAAACAGAAGTTTGGGATTGCCGAAGCTTGTAGCAAACGTACTAAATGACTCTGAACTAATGCGTGTGTCCGGGAAAACCACTGGTTGACGAAGTTCAAACCACAAAACATAAAGGTAGAAACGTAAACCCCAAACTACATAAAATCTAAAAAAATATTTAAAAATCCATAAAAACGCCATACACTAAATATTCTACCTAACATTTTAATGAAAATCTTTTTCAATAGTATGCGGAAATTTTCGGTATACATAAAAGATTTAATTGATGAGCAGAGCGCGGAAGCGATTAAGTGAAGTTTCTTACAATTAAGATCAGTGGAAAGACCTCCAAAAAAGAGTGGCAGAGAGAGCTGGGTATCGTCGCAGCAGAAATCCTAGGGCAAGAAGAAAAAGAAGAAATACATTGAAATTCGCACATTACGCGAAAAGACCTTTGCGCATAATTTGTCTAAAATAGCTTGGCGATGTATTCTGATTACACTCTTTTTAGCACCAAACTGTTTGTAGTATTGCTTTATTACATTGTTTAACTTGTTTTCTTACTATTTGTGCTAATAAATGAGTTACTTTATCATTACCTAAAGTTACTCGGCCGAATACTATTAACGTACTAAACGTTGCCAAAGACAGCAATTGTTATCAAATGTAGTTTGCAACAACAGGCGATAGTGTTTGCTAACAAATTATGAGAAATAGAAGTAAAACCGTCAGAAAATTTCTTCAGTGTATCGGGTGTTTGTTTCAGCGAGGAACGTCGATATGGCTTACTGCTGTATCAAGTAGGCACAGGGAGCAGTACGAATAGCTCTGACCTGTAACATAATGCAGGAGGCTAATGGAAGGACTCTATCTCGTACGACTCAGCCAAAAGAGCGGCAGCTCGGTAGAATAACTGCGACAACATAGTGAAGGTTTCTCCCCGGAGTGTACTCGCACAGGCAAAGGTGTTTTGAACAGCTCTACTACTACTCCGGTAGGTTTACGATGAAAGGATGAATTAAGATACCTCAACTGTTATTTGAGGAATCACATAATGGTAGTTGACAAAATAACTCAGATTTAGTTGACGATGACTTGAACAATCGCTTTACGGTAAATAAAAATGTTATAGGGAGATGAAATGGTTTTATACTTGAAGCAAATTGAGAGATTCTTTAGATTTTCAAAGCAAGGTGGCCACACAATTCACAAAAAAGCAATAAATCAAAAATAATTTTAGAAACCATGAGCAACTACATGAGAAATATAGAGTTACCAACTTATTACAATATTGGCAAGTCTAAAATAATGTTCCTCAAAATCGAACAAACTAGAGAGGAATGAAAAAAATGCTGAAAAGGGGCTATTATAAGAAAGAAAAAGAAAATTGTGTTTCCATATTTGGTAGGTGGTTATTTAAAACAAATGTTTGGCGGCGAAGACCTTAATTTAGACAAATAATTTTTTACTTCCTTCAGAATGCGTGTATTCTTATGCTTTATCATCAAGAATAGGTGATGAGCTCTGGTAAGTCCATTGGATATTGCTATGTTGTTCTGTTGTCGTTTTTATCGCATTAGGTATCTTTACAATAGGTTATCCGTAATAAATATTTATTTGGTATTAAGCGGCATTTATCTTTTCGGTTTGTTGGTTTTAACCAATGTATAAATTAAAACCGAATTTTTTAGAGATCCCACTAATGGTCGTATAATCAACATTGCAATGCAGCATACTGTATGAATGATAAATTTAATTTAAATAATATACAGATATCTAATGGGTATCATGTGATGTAACAGTTGTATGTTTTAACTGGTAGTGTTGTAAAGGGCAACCAGAGGGTTGTTTATATGCAGCAGTAAAAAATAACTTGAATTGAAAATTTACGATAAATAGTCACGTTAGGGTTAGGTTCCCATTAATTGTGAAGAATAATAATTGAGGATTTGATACGTAGTAGCAATATAGTATTCTTTACGATCAAATTTGACTATAAGTCACAAATATTATTCAAATATAAAATTCAAGATTGTTTGATGCCGTTTAACGTGGTATATTACAACGAAGCCAGTAAAAAAGTGCAAGTGAGTGTTGTGGTATGCTGTTGAACTGTCCACATAATAGAGGTTTCAAAGAGCTACAACGAGATTTGACTTGGTCGGGAACAACCCAGGGAAGTGTTTGCTGACAAAAATTTATCCAGTTAGCAGCTGAGATAACACATTCAGGTACAAGATAGATAATCAGAAGGTTAGTGCCCATTTCTTATGAGATACTAAGAAGTTACACAGCAAGTTTGGTGCGGAAAATCATTAAAATAATTGTAATTATATATTTAGAAATTAATTTGGAAGAATTTATTTTCTAAATTTGATAGTGATTCGAGTACTCGACGTGTTTCGATCATTATAATTTGAAATTTACTTTTTGGGATTTGTTTATTTTTTAGAATCATCATTTAAATCAAGTTGGATATTTAACATTTGTTTAAACTATTTTTGACAATACCTATTTATTTTTGTAATGTCAGACCGCCGCAAACGCTGCTTAACTCTCGATACTGTTTGACCAGTCCTTGGAGCATGCGGCTATGCAACCAGCAATTTACCTGTGATTGTTCCTAAAGTTCTCGATTTAGCTATATTAACGTATTTAGTTGTTACTGTTTTAACACTATTTTCACAATTTCACTATACAACAATTCGCACTACATATTCAAATCAGCTCAGTTACTAATTTTCTCCTAACTGTGTTACTCCATTACCATTCTATATAAAATATGACAGCGCTGGCTGTAGGTAAGTTATATTGTACAATCCTGTGCTTTTAATTGAAATGCTATTTTAAAAAGTTAAGGATGGCACAGACCTCGATTTGCTTCATAGCGCTATAGTACTATAACATATTATATTTGTTTCGTGGCACAGGAAAACAGATAACTTAGAACGGAGCGTGAAGAAGATCAATCAAGTATTTCGGTAAAACATTTGGCCGAAACCCAAAATGATATGAAAAATGTCTAAGAATGAGTTCAACAGAAATGCGCGTT
>OW679203.1:52174840-52567072 GCA_940337035.1 Agriotes lineatus | reverse complement strand
GACATCCCTTGCAGTATTGGCTGATCAAACGTGTTCTGTTAGGTTTTGGAGTATTGCCTGGTCTATTTCGCAAATTCATCGTATTGCCACCGGGAATGATAACGCTATCGCATAGACTTTCTTCTACGGTCAGATTTTCTAGTAATATTTTACTCCACTGTGGTGGTAAACAAGCTTATCAGTGTTTTATTTTGTCTTTCATTTGAATAACTTTCGAGCAAATTGTTAAAAATCAAATCATCGATATCTTCGAGACGTCGCGTCTGACCTTTAAGAGGGATTTGTGATTCAGTGATCTCTATGTCTGTTATTTTTCCTGAATTGCTTTAGTTGTATTAAGTAAATTGAATCTGGGAGAAACACCATGAAGATGAATTTATATAAAGACGGCGACGGTTCTTTATGCTTTTCGATAAATCAGTAACTCCTTCGAAAATTTGAGCACTGAGCCGTTATACACCTAAAGTAAGTCGTTTTTTCCTACTTAATACTTTAATTACTACGTTTTTTCGGTTACAGGAACTCTGTCTGAAATTTTTTCGATTTTTGGATTTTCGTATAAAATGCTTTTCTTTTCCTTTTCCGTGAATTTTTGTACGCATTGTGGATTTGAGTATGTGGATTTTCCAGTTTATAGAATTGATGGCGATTACAGCTCAACTTTGACTTCGCTTTCGTAGGCTGCACAATGTATCTACGTTAATACGGTTGTATCCAGCAGCTAGGCGAAATTAAAGCCACTTTAGTTTCCTTAATCGATGCTGAATATGACTACATGTATGTGTTGACACAGTAGCAATTTATACACATATCTTCGACGTACCTTGCTTTGTTTATTTGTGCGTTCAGCTTACATTTGAAATTATAAATTACATACGTTATGCAGTGAACGCGCCGCGGATTTGGTATTGGGTTTGACTCAATTACATACGCCTTTAAATACCCTAGATACAAAATTTTATTTCAATACGAGGAACCACCTTCTTATGTTACTTGTCTGCATGTAGGTATTTAAAATAAATATCACTTCTTTCGTTTCTATAACGGGTTACAGCTTATGAAAAAGTGTGCGTCTGATAGATGTAATTTTGAGATATCTCCCTTCAATGTTAGTTGCGAGTGTTATATTACCGGAGAATTTTCCAACTTATATTCGTGAATTGTGGCTTTCGTATTTGGTTTTGATCATTTTATTGTTAATCTACTCCCTCTTCCAAAATAGTTTAACTGACCCGTTGAAAGCTATTGATTACAGGACTATTTTGGGTATTCACAGCTCTTTATCCGGCTTATATCGAAGTATTGCAAGGTTATCGTTAGTTCGTTCTAGTGATATTGCGTATTAAAGCGTTCAGCGGTGACAGTGCATGTTCGTTGAGAGTGCAATAACATCTTGAGCGATTTGTTGCTGGCCTTCCACCAGGCTATCAATATTATTTTTTCCGGGAAATTATATTACGAGCAAGCACGTCTTAGAGTTTTCTTATCTCGCGACGTGACGTCACGAGCAGGTAAAATTCCTAGGTTTGCTTGTTGGAGTTCCCGTCTTCAGCTGGCGACTGGCGATAAATATACTTTTATGCATGTAATCTTACAGTTTAGAAATTTAACTCATTTGTGAAGTGGAATACAGTTACGCCAATTCTTGAAGTGAGATGAGCATTTCAGAAATAACGAGACGAAGTAGGTCATATCTAGAAGCTAAGTACCTCCTGGTGGATATTCCCATAACATCCCTTACAGACACATCAGGCGACTACCATAAATAACAATTCTTAATTCACTTATCATATCTAAGATATTTTTTTTACTTTAATGGAAACTTTGAACCCGTATCATCGCCAGCGCTACTCAAAACGTCTGTAATCACCAAGATTTCGTGCAAACGTAAAAAATTAATGTGGCTGTCGTCTTGTTGGGGATTGTTCTAGACAATTCTTATTTGAAGAATAATTAATTTCTAATATGTCCCTCGTTTATTTCCTGGTAAACATCTTTAAGTTGTTTTATCGCTGTAATGCATTTTTTGATGACCGACCGCAAATTGTTAAAATTTAAATTACTTGGTGTACTACAAAAAGCTTAAGGTATTTTAAATCTTTGTATTGTTACCAAAAATCAAACCCAATCGAGCTGCATGAGAGGAAAATATATTACCTACTCAGCCATCCGCTCTTTCATTAGTGCTTTATATTACATAGTTTCGATCTATTTCATGTATGTTCTCTAAATGTAATTTTTTGGCAGTGGTCTATTATGATAGGTTTTTTGGCCCTGGTGGCCTAGTGATTAGAGTGGCAGAGTAGTAATCACAGCGATCAGCGGCCCCGGGTTCAAACCCCGGGGAAGGCACAAATTTACGTTGAAAAACGTACAATATCAGTCCTTCTCAGGACTAACCAGGAACACCTGAAGACGGGAGTAGATCAAAGCTCCCGAAACGTTGTGTGATTTACACCCTAGACAGTGGAAAAAGTCCGAAAAACATATCACTATTTCATGTACCAGGTGGCCATAAACATCTGAGATCCCGGTAGCCATGGAATTAGCTACTTATAAATGTTGGTTAGCATTATACATATTTCAATTATAATAAGTATTGGTACGAAATGTAATAAAATGCAAATAAGAGGAGGGGAATGTGCCCCAGATCCTGCAGTTTAGCCTACGACTCGATTATAAAAATCTCCTGTTCGAATTTCATTATTTATTGCAATCTGTAATAATATTTTTTTACAGATAGGAATTTTAATTGTGATGACATTAATGACATTTAGTTTAGTTGGATTCATCCATTGGCGTAACTAGCGGGAGGGCCAGGGGGGCCAGGCCCTCCCCAGACTGCCGTTTGGCCCACCCCAGAAAAATAGAAGTTAAATACATTTAAAAATTTGCTTCTTTATTAACCTATTTAAACTAAGGGGGTTGTTATTGACCCTCACACGTTTTTAAATTCTTTGGTTTTATTACCGTTTTTGGCTTAAAAAACATAGTATGAATACCATATGTTGGACGGATAGCTCTAGTCAATAATAATATGAAAGAGAAAACATTATTAGTGCACAAATGCAGTTTAGTTTTGCTAATATTTATCGTTGCAAGGACTGTTTTCGTCTGAATATTTTTTTTAGTTTCTCTTGTTTTCTATAAATAGTCAATTTATGTGCATAGAAAAAGACAATTGCAATTATTTCATTTGCGGGTAAGTACAATGAGCTGGAAACTTGAGTGTATCACCAACTATTCCCTGTGCACATATAGCTACCTATTATAGGCCAGTTCAGACTTACGGTGACTTGCTACTTGGATATTTGCCTTGCCTAAAGAGTTCAGTTTATCGCTTTGAAGAGTACGATCCAGAATTTTATGTTTAACAGTGTTTCATGTAGTAAAAATAATTTTGGGTGCTTGAATTTTCACAGTTTCCAGCCCAAGATAGAACAAAGAGAAATGGCAATAACAATTCAGAGGATATTGATGTATTCAAGAAAGTATTTGCCTTGACCATACGGATAATAAAATGAAAATTATGTAAATGGAAACCAAGTGATGTTTTCCAATAAAATCTGTTTCTCACGGATTAGTATTTTTTACCGTCAACCTCATTGATTTGCAAGAGGTAATCTATACGTTTTTATGTTGTTGATGAACCGAGAAATAATTTATTGATATGTTACTTAAAAATATAGTATTACGAGGGTAGTACCCATAATTTCTGCAAACCAATAGATCAAGTACACCGTATAAATCAAAATTGCCATGAAACAAATGTTTGTTGTTTTTTTAGATTAACAGTTCAAATTTAGTTTTGATAATTGCACCAGTTATTGTACAGTTAATTTTGAAATAAGTGTTGTGCAGCAAAAATGAATTTAACGAGAGGAAATTTTTGAGCCATTATTTACCATACCTTTATAAATCCCATCTCCGAACAAAAGCTTTACATGACTTCGTGCTACTTTTGGTGACCGCATTGCTGGTTTAATGAATTTAAATTTTAACGATTTTCAGTTAGCGATGATTTTCGCAAAGGAGGACCAATTTCAGTTCGTTAAATTAACATAGACGCTGTGCGAAGAATGATTCAGGAGGACAATCGAGTCACATATAGAATTATTAAAAACATCTTGGACATTGGCATGACTGCAGTAAACAAGATTTTACATAATCATTTGGGTGTAATAAAAATATGTTGTGGGTGGATACCACATAGTTTAACAGAAACACAACAACAGCATGTGGAATGGTATAAGAAATATGATGAAGGTAGATCTAAAGCAGTTTACATTATAACTGGTGACAAAAGCTGGATATATGCATTTGAACCCGAATCTAAGCGGCAGTCTGCACAATGAGTGTTTCCAAGAGATCCTAACCTAGTTTTACTGAAGCTGTCTCGAAGAGTTGGTAAAAAAATGATTACTTGTTTCCTTTCATAGGACCTATCACGACGGTTGTGCTTGAAAATAAATGTACGGTTACCGCAGAATGGCACACAACAGTATGACTGCCAGACGTTATTCAAAAAGTTGAGTTAGGGTACTAAGAAGTGAGATCTTTCTGCACCATGACAATGCTTCTAGTCATACCTCACATCAAACAAAATAATGTTTATTAGAGACTTCCGGGTTAATATTGCTAAGTTATCTTTATACAGCCCCGACCTAGCACCTTCCGATTACTTTCTATTGACTCCATTACAGGATAAAATGCGTGGTGTGCGATTTGGAACTCTCAAAAATGCCGTTGAAAGCTTCAAAAATTTTGTTTCTCAAGTGACTCAAGAAGAGTGGAATTTGTTTTGAAAATTGGTGTTACCGAATGCGTAAATGTTTCGAGTTTAAGGGCAAACATTTTGTGAAACAATAATAAAAACAAATATTGACTACACATCTTTGTTTTATTAGATTGCAGAAATTTATGGGGTTATCTTCGTATAACAGCGTCAAAAAACAAGTAAATAAATTTATCCGAAAAAGTTATATATGTACGTAAATTCATGTCTTCATAAGTATAGACGATGGTTGATTGGGGGGCCTGGCCCTCCCCAGCCAAAAATCCTAGTTACGCCCATGGATTCATCACTTTAATAAAGCGGTGTTGATTCCAAAGGTAATGTGATATCAGATATTTATGGCCACCCGGTAGTTTATTTCGCTAATTTGCTATTCCTAAATTTTCTCCAAAGATTCAAATAAATTTGTTATTCTTCCCATCTTTGAATTCAACAAAAAGCAGTTGATAATGGTGGACGTTCGTAAATTATTGACGCTTTCATCTAAAGTAGTAATATTAGAGTAGCAGCTTGCAATCAGGCGTGCTTCATATGGTTCAGCAAATCTCAGTTGTCCCTGAATTTTGATGTTATGATTGACTACGCGAACCTTTCGAATACGGAAACATAATATTTTCTTGGCAAGAACAACAAATCGCGCATTGCCCTCATTTTTCTTCCGTCGCCGTCGAGCATCAGTTTTAAACAATTTTTATCCATACCGCAGCGGTTCCAGTCTTTGAAGTAATGCGAAAGCTAGTCCTGATCAGATACAAACCCAATTAAACTTTTTAAATACTTTTCAATATTTTGTGCGACTTCGAATGATTAATTTCACAGCAACCCTAAATGGTTTTCCTTGGAAAGTTGGTTTTGTCTTAGCTCGATGTTTTTGTAAAGTGGAAACTATGTATTGGGATATATAGATTAGTGTCTAATAATGTGAAAATATGCAGTCAAATTTGCTGGAATACAGTTTATGTGCTTTATATGCATTAGACAGAAATATACGTCTTGATTATGAGGATACTGTATGTTTTCCTCATATTAGTCTATTTTTGTCACGCATAAATTTACAAAAGCTGTCGAATTACCAAAACTTCCACAACGCTCCTTCGGCCTAAGGATTGCATGTCAGAGACATGACACCGGAGGAGAGCTAGGCAATCGGTGGGCCCTCTTATGTGGCATGTGGTCACATCGCAATCGTTCACGAACACAAAGCCAGACAAATTCCAAAGCCAAACATGCAAGCAAAAATCAACACACATTACAACATTTAGCAGAACGTGTTCGTTATTATAGTACTTACAGGCGGTTTTGTGATCCTCCGCTGTAATCCTACGTAGCATCTAGGAGAGTGCCTCGTTCAGGAATATTCGTCAGTGCACCTCCAATGATGTACCTGTAATAATCCTGCAGCACGGATGCCTATCGGCTTCCTGCGGTGGCCGCTTCCAACCTTAAAATGACAAGGTATTTGTGGGAAATGATCATGCCGGACTATTGAGTTTCCAAGCCTGAATCACTGATAATTGCTTATCAGGTCGAGGGTTATTGATAATCTCGCCGGATGATCCCTAACCCCAAGCACATAGTGCACTAAAACGGTTTCAACTGGGCTCCAGCGCAACAATAACCACATGCACAACAAAGCTGACTACAATGCACCAGTGTTCAACTCGGCTGCATAATAACCTCCATTGCAAAGCTGCTCAAGACCTTATTTTTAATTCCTTTCTCATAATCCATATAATTACCACAAGCAACACTTCCAAAAGCGCATGGAAGTCCTCTAATTCTAAAACTGCGACCCGATGGCTTTACAACATTCCCATATGGACGTTCTCGGCTAACTGCTCACGAGGCCCATGGAGTTTCGACTGTGCTAAATTTAGAACGTATTATATTTCAGTGGTTGGTTTAGACTAAGGCCATAATTATACGAATACCAATAAAATGAGTAAATATTACAACATGTATTCTAACTCATTTGTTTTTGTATCTTCACATTATTCACCACCAATATGTATGTATTGAAAGATCATAAACAAAGTTGAGCAGAATAGAGCTTTTCAACGCTAATTTAATGTATTACGATGATTTGGTGTTTCGGCAACTAGTATTAACTTGATATTTATATTGAAAGATAGGAGCAGCCACAATTATCAATATTTGCTAGTTCAATATTACTGCATTTGCATTAACGTTAAGTTATTTGGATTACAATTAATAAATAAAGCTAACACTAAAAACCTCAATCCAGAATGGGACGAAATGTAAACAATTCCTTTTTATTGGAAAGTGACGATAAGCCACTTTGTTTTTTGTTCGTTTTCATAACATGTTAGTTAATTCGACGAAGCAACCAATGCATGTACAAGCAGCCATACAAACGCAAGGAAGATAACATTAAATAGGAGGATTGAACATTGACATATTAAAAGATGGGCACTTGAAAGAAGCTAAGCAGCTGTTAACGGCTCGATGTGAGAAGATGATAACGATAGTGAGTGTTGCGCCCCTTAGCAGTTTTTAAGACCTTCTGGCGACTTGACTAGCTGAAATAAGCTGATATTTGATATTGAAAGGTGCCATCGAACAGAGAGCTTAACTGAACTAACGCTCATATTAACGAAATTTGTACCGGCATTGAGTTTGAATGAAAAGAGTCGTTACAAATCTATTTTAATCACAAAATGTATGTCTCAACCTGAATGAGAGTTATCATGTTGAAAAATAATTATCAAGGTAGCATACAAAATTATTAAAAAACGTTTGATTGATATATCGCGTAAGTGTTTGTTGACGTCACGAGTGGAAACAAATGCTTTAGGACACGTCCAAAAAGTCTCTTGGTTTGAGACGTAAGCTGATTCAAATGATGCAAACCGCTATTTTTCTGCTTTCAAAAGGAAAAGATCGTGAACCTGTTTTGAATTTAAAAATGCCAATCCATAGCTTTAAACTTGATGGCAGGCTTCTCCAATTTGCTAAAATGAGATGCATGCAGCTTGTACTTTAACTGACTGTCTTCACACCTCGCGGATTACTCAAACCTTTCGAAAGCCCCAAACTCTTGAAGTCGTATCGTTAGTTCAGCGCCTCGCACTAAATGCACTTTTTAGGCGTTTGCAAAATTGGCAGCGCAAAAGGACAAATTGCTTCTTTTAAGCGTCGCACCACGAATGACGCTTCTTTACGTCCAGCGGCCAGTAGAGCCGTTTTTAGCGGTAGAAACCTTACTTCCATTATATTGCTAAAATTACAAGCAAATTGCGGCGTCATCCTGCCGAATGCATGCATATTGGCGCCTAAGTTACATCTATTTAAATTTAAATATTATAATTTAAACTGCTTATACTAGCTATATATGTGCTCAAGTGTAGTTGGCTCAAATCCTGTTTCATACTGCCACAGCGTTTCTACATTCCCCAGTTTTTTCTCCGGATTTACTTTATTATGATTTTTACCTCCTGTTTTCAGTATTTCACTGTGGAATTTGTCATTCCTGGTATCTTACCAGTTTTCATTTCGTTTGTTACTTTTGTGATTTTTTCATACGACGTCTCAAGTATTGTTGTTTCTATTATATCTTGGGTGCGGTTGCCGTTTGTCGTGGCTTTTGTATCTTAGTTACTATTTTCAACCTCATTTTCCGGGTTTCTACTTTCAGTCTCATTTTCCATTTCTTCCCATCGTCGGCGAATTTTAGGCCTTCCTCTGTTTTCACTCTCCCACTTCATCATCATACGCTGAAGTAGGTGCATAGACTTTTATTACTAATGTTTCAGTCACTATTAGAAACAGTCTTCTGCTTAAAATGGTTTTGTCAAGGATGGGTTTTACTGCTTTGCGGGACCATCCCTCTTTACTTTTCATCGAATTTCCGAGAAGTCTCGACATCTTTTTATTTTCCTTCGTTTAGAATGTTGTTTTCTACAACTGCTATTATTATAACAGGTGTAAAAAAAGGGTCAAGAGTGGGTCGACGGTTTTTAGAAATTCCGTAAAGCGTAGCTTATATCGCCTGGAGTTGTCAAGTCTAACCTAGTTGACCTTCAATTTGTAATTAAGTGTCTTTGCTTTCGTTCTGTGTTCTATTTCTGTTAAAAATCAATTAATTATATGTTGCTTTATTGTCTATTGTCAGTAATATCTTATACACTTAAAACATAATCCAATTATTCTGACTTTCTGTTTATATTAGAGAACAAAGCCATATGCAGGACATGCGGTAACACAAAGGTTCAAAGCACTCTTTACTTTTTTTAGACATTCTATATTTCAGATAATCTCTAAAACTTTTTGTAGCGTAATATAATTCTATATTTCGCCATCGCTTCTGTTTTGGCACTCCATAGGACTTGGTAGATTGAGTTGTTGACTTTTTTTTCTATCCGTTGTTTTAATGATCTCCCTTTTCACTGGGTGCTCTCTATTCTTCTATGAATAAAGCTTTTCTCAAGGTTTCCTTCATCCAAAGTATTTAAGTACTTCCGTATGTAGAAATGTATATACCCGTGAAAGCGTTGGAATTCGGTGTTTCCTCTAGTATGGAGGCATTTGTTATTCATACAGTTCACCAACCCCTCAGCACTCTTTTCAAACATATGTCAAAAAAGTCGATTCTTCAAGCGGTAGAGTATAAAAAAGAAAACAAATGTTTTCATTGCCGTCTTCACTGTATTTAGTGTTATATCATTATTAGTTTACGTGTTTTGTAGATCCTTTAACGCTCTTTTGTCTGCTCCATATCTTCTTCTGGTTTTTAATGAGCTGCCACCGCTCTAAAATACACAGAGTGACTGACTCCTGACATCCTTTTAACTGTAGTGTGTTCGAGCCTTTAGTGTTTTTCCTGTCTCCCATCATTACTCGTTATAAGTTTTCTTCTATTACTCATATGTAATCCATTGATTTTTTCGTCTATTCCAGCTTGGTGATCTATTCGGATAGTTATTCAGGTGTGTCTGTAAGCAAAACAGTATCGTCTGCATAGCAGATTGCTTAGTCGTACTCTTCCTACAGATATTCCTTCCTTCTATCCATCGAGAGTCCTTTCCAAGACATATCCCCGTATATATTAAAAAGTATAGATGGTACAATGCATCTTTGCCTATATAGCACCTTTTCATATATTCCAAAATTTTGATAGCAACTTACTTACTTACAACAGATTTATTAGTAAGATGAGGTAAACTCCCATTTCAATCAGAATTTTCCACAATTATAAGTATTTCCATTTCATCATAGTTAAGGAATCTATATCTAAATCAATCTGTAATTTCCATTTTTCTTCTTAGATTATTGCTTATATTGTGGTATAAATATAGAATGCACCCAGTATTTAGGTCAATCTCTTGTTTGGCATATTTCCTGCCATATTTTATGTAGAGTTTTCGCTCATGTTTCGTTCATGGTCTTTAGAACTTTTGCTCGACGAAATTTATTCGATTCAAATTTTTTAGTAGCCTTTTTACTTCTTTTTTGATTATTTATGATTGTTCCTGAATGTGTCCTTCTGAAATTACCTCTCTTGCCTCACTGTAAAATAATTGTTCGCATTAAAGCTTCCACTCGTATACGACTTAGAACGAATTGGTTTTCTAACCCTCTTCAGGATTACCAGCCAAGTCATTAGCAAGACACCTGTTTTACTTTGATCTTAGTTCGTGGATAGGAAGCGCCATTATACACGAAAACCCAGCAGTTGGTCTGTAACTCGTGATGAACTGAAATTATTAGCTTCATACTATACTTGAAATAAAAGCGTCACTTTGCTCATGCAAAAACAAAGATATATTTTCAGTGAAAGACAGAATTAATTTCTAGCAGTATGAATTACTCTAAGGCTGATTGCTCAATCCACAAGCATTAAATAGAACACGATTTTATTTCCACGTACAAACTATTTTGCGTACGTATTTATTTGTCAATTAATCGCATTGCTTTTTTCGGCAGCAAATTTATCACACAGTTTTGAGCTATACGTTTATTGCTCAGACTGTAAACAAGATTCTATATCAAATTTCTGGATGCTCCTGCAAAAAGCACATTTTCGATTGCTCTCTTTTTCTAGTTTAAACATATCTCTCATGTTACTTCATTCAGCTTATGTCTAGGCCTCTGGACGTATTACCAGCAGTGTTCGTTTTTCTATTTTCTGAAAGTATTTTAAATGCACCTATTGAACTGTGCTTCTTTTATCTTCCGTGTTTATGCCAACGATCCTTAGTTGATGTCTTTTTTCGATCAGTTCTTTCATCCAGTGTTGGCACTCTGTGCCGATTGCTGTTTATTTTCTTCAGTGTACCTGCGATACCTACCATCATTTTCCATAAAATTGCTTCTGCAGTTTCGTCGTGCATATTTAAACCTTGCACAGTTTGCATTTATATCTCGTATATTGCGCAACTGTTCTTTATCAGTAATTGCTGGTCTTACTTTATTGTATTATGAGTTTTATTTTGAAGTTGACTAAAGTACCTTGGTTTGAAAAAAGGATATAATAAAAACCGCAGCGATTGAAAGAGTTAGCACGTCATACCAGCAATATAATGCGGCACCCTTAAACGAAAGGTGACCACCATCCTGGCTAACTCAAACCCTGGGCAGTAAATGGCGTGGATAAGAACTAGGCGGCGGTTATTAAAGTCAAAAAATGCATATAGTAATTTGAAAACATAAAACGTAGTTACCTTTTGTGGCTTTTCGCTTAACAATTATAAACTCAAAAGAAAACGAACAGGTTTGTTGGAGTAAATAAAACATAATATACCAGCAATAGAGGTAAAATGTTAACAAATGTTAACAACGTGATCAACCCAAATGCACGCATTATCTGCTTGCAAGTTCTAGCACACGCGGTAAGCTAATTACCAGCGGAGAAAATTTACCCCCACACATCAGAGGGGACGGGCACAGAGCATAGCTACCGGCTGCCGACGCTGGAGAATAAAAGGGCATTCGAACGTTCGTAGAAATACGTGGAAGGCTGGCCCAATTTAACAAATAAATAAAACACCAAAGCCCTGAGCAAGAATATGTATTTACCTTACGTTAGATAACGGCCCAAAAAACACGTGCAGCCTGCATTTTATAGATGGCACATTAGCCCGGAAAGCGTAGGAAACAGTTCCATTGCTTTTAAAAAGTTGAAGCTGCTTTCAAAGTGGATGTTCTTAGAATTAATCGTGAGCGTCAAATACCAGAAGGTCACCAACAGATATCACTACACCTCATGCCTTGAGCTGCCAGACTGAGTTTTAATCAAACTCCAACTTAGCGTGAAGTTAGCTCTACTCCCACCAATATTGCTTGGAACTAATAAAATTAATCGAAGAAAAGGAGCAGGCTTATTTGCCTCACAATGAGAAATTAGGCTTCTAACGTCGAAATTAAAAAGAGCCGTTACAATAGTAAATACTCTAAGAAAAGCGACATTCTGGTAAAATCTGTTGAACAAAATAATATCTGATAGGAAATGATCACCTATGCAGACCATACCATTATCAACAAGTTTCCATCAGAATAAAAGTGGTAAAAAGTACACCCAGATTACTTGCTCATTTTGCTTTATATGTTTGCTACTAACTACATTAATCTGATAATTCTGTTTTAGGAAGCAACCAGGTTATCGTTAATGTCCGGTGATCAGGCAACCTACGCTCGTAGTATACGAATTATGGGCGATATATATAGGAAAAAACTGGATATAAATGTAAGAACTTATCTAGACGTCTCAGAAAAGCTTTTAATGTATACGAGTATAAATCAAATTTCAGAAAGCATTCCGTCAGTACGAAACGGCCATGGGCTCCGCTGCGGCAATGGGGGACAGGGTGATCCAGATGGAGTCTATGGACGGGGCTGCCAGGTGCTTGGAGGCGCTAAGACTGCAGCACAAAATTTGTAACTGTCGGCCTCTCGAGTTCAACACTCGCCTGCTGGAAGTAGCCAGCTCCGTTGGTGCTAAATTACTCGTTCGCACAATTCGACTGCGGCTATCGCAGATATACCACGCCCTCGGGGATGAGGACCAGAAGCAGCATCACGAAAGGATCGCGCTGCGCGTGCAGAAGGAGCTGGACCTCGTCTGCGGCGGCTGTGAATCCCCCTATGGGCTCGAAAGCGACTCCCTCGAAGCACTGCCTTGTACACATATACTACATGCTAGGTATGTTTTCAGTTTCAGTTTTCACTACAAATTCCGAATTTGCAACGTTTTTCAGTTGTAGGTACCATTCCTAAGTTATGAAACGATAAACTTGAAGAAAACACAACTAAAAACTTCTCACCACTTACAGGCGGCATTGAATATCTTATATAAGTATATAAATCGGTTTAAAGCGTCCGAAGTCGCAGCTTTCAGACCTCTTATTCTTTTACTAATTTTATTCCTGATGTCTTTACCCATTCCTATTTGGCCTTCCTTTCTTTCTCTCTATCTCCATATAGTGACCAACTCATTGTCATTCTGGGCAGAGTATTTTTTAGGGTTGCACCACATATGTACGTTTGTCTTCTATACAGTTAATTATCGTTTCATGGACATTAATTGTCTTCGTATTTCCTCATTTATGACTATATTTTCTTGATACTCTGGCTCATCGCCTTGGTACATTCATCTCCATAGTCAGTTTTATTTCTATAATACTCCAAACTTTGCAATGGTTTTTACTATATTGTTTTATGTATTCTAATTTCTTCCTTTATATATTTTTTTTTCCACCAGATTCCATCCGTCTATCGGTTACTTTTCATCCTTGGACCTTTCTCTTTGTTTCATTATCTTTATGAATTGATATAACTCTCTAGTACTATGTTTTCTGCAATATTCTATGATTTCCTATTACGGTATAACAGGTTAGTTTGCATTGGGAGCCTCCGCCCGTCCACGGCTAGCTATCAGCAGGGGTGGGGTTAACGATCCTCGAAAAGTCCGGTGCTGCTTGACGATAATCAAAAAAGCACAATTCTATGGCGCCACCGTAAAAACTTAAACCCTTAGTTGTTTGCATCTGCTTTGTTCCACGGTCAGGCAGAGGGTCTGCTACAATACTTACGTAGGGTTCTATTTGTTTGCTAAATATTTATTTTCTTCCAACATCAATAAAATGTGACATTATACTGCTGGATTGATAATGCTAAAGTGTCACTTCATTGCCATAGCATCTTAACACTATCTCCGCACGTCAGCAGCAGATAAATTAAACTAGCTGAATCATTTGAAATTCCTAACTTGGCGGCCTTTGCCACTTCAGGCGGGATACACTGTTAAGTTTCTAATTCTGACATATTAAAGGCTGCAATAAATACATGAGATTTACTTAAGAAACTTGTACATAATTTCAAAATCTCACAAAAATAAATCGGGTTTTAGGGACGAATAGTTATAGATTTTTTAGGATTTTGTTCACATCTACCTTAAAATAATTCCTGGTTTCTTAACATTTCTTAAATTAGTTGTTATCAACGTTTGACGAAAAATACTATATGTTATTCGGAACAAAATCATCTTCATGTAGCTTGGCTATATTTACCATCCAGCCGCGCCACATAAACTAGAACTTTCTGCTACTAATAACATACTATACTATTAACCACAGACCTAAATGCATTAGCTAGAGCAGTTCAGCCCAGCTTGTTTTCTTATACTTTTGACAAATTAACTTTTACTAAACGAAACACAAAAATGCGATTTATTCTGATATTATAATGATCGGGGTTTGCAAATTAGCCACAATAAACACAATTTAAACGCACAAATTGAAATCGTAAGATTTAACACCAGGAACATATATAAATGCCCCCTGTAATTAAAATAAAAGAAGCGAAGACAGAGCTCGGTCTCAAAATGGTTGACTTGATCGATACAAATCGAAATGATTCTTGTTAATAGCGCAATGGCAAACTATTTAGCACACGCTTAGAACAAATCTGGTGATTGAATAGCAAAATAGGCACAAGCCCACATGCAACGGGCGTTTACGCTATTTGTGCTTGAAGCACCGCAACATTGAACAAAAACAGAATGAAATTACGTTGGTTCAATATGATTTGGTAGCGCAAACTAGACGCTTTCGTCAAATAATATCACACACAAAACTAAAACGGTTCACAAACTCGCTACTGCACCGTTTTACAGTACCTGAAGAGTCTGAGGCTCAAGGAGAGGTTAAGACTGGTTCAATTCTGCTCTATTGAGTTGAGATTAGACCCCAAAACAGACAGCGTTACAGTGTCTCGAACAAGAATCTTCCAGCTGTGTTCCAGAACCTACACGAGTATCGCTCATTGAAGGCATCTTAAAAAGTCGAACCGATACAGGCTTCATAGATCGAGTTTTAGTAATTACTGCGATCGCATTAGGTTGCTACTTGAATCAGTTTACACGACGCATGCTTCAAATGCGTGATAATTTAACACATGGAACTAGTCTCCTATTAGAATTTTGGAATATTTTTCCGAAAGGTTACTTATCCAACGACGTGATAATTCATGGCAACCAGTTCTTGTAGCAACCTTACGATCTTTCCACGCAATATCCGGAGCCCGCAGCACACAGAACGCCTTTCAACTGTCTCAGTAGCTGATGATCAGTAAAGTTCTAACGCACAAATTAACTCCATGGCAAATTCTAACTTCGCGGCCCCCGACAGCCGAAGCAGCAGGACCCACACATATGGTACACCTTCGAACTATTCCAGAGGCTAACAATAAGTGAGCACAATTTACCCGCGCATTTCTTCTGCAACCTCGGCGGTAAACCGAGTATCTCTACCTAGCCCTTTCTAATCATCACGGGCCCTCTCTCGCACCCACAGCTTCGAAATTTTAAATGCATAACGATTGCTGCAATCTTTAACAGCGGAACAGCACGAGGATTAAAAAATATATAACACAGGGACATTTGCAATGGGCGCGCGCATTAAAGCGTGACGTAATTCGACATCAGTTAACCAAGACAGTAGAATAGTGTGCGATTAAACTTAAACTCCCAAAGCGGTAAGCAACTGCGAGCCGCGTTCGCGAATTTATTTGAAAGCGTACAGAGCCGGGCTAGTTCAAAATGAACAGACAAAGGTGCGCTGAGAATGGACAGAAAAAATAATCTAACACTTTCGCTCATTGCCTTCCTGCTTTTCTCTCCCCATGTCTGTTTGGGCTTCCTTTCCTTCTTTCTCCATGCTCATTACCATTTTTGGCAGTGTATTTTTTTGGCCTTACTAGATAAATTGTGTAACTTCTATGTAGGTAATTATCGTTTCATGAACATTAACCCTTCTTGTTTCTTCATTTATGATTCTATCCTCTTTTGACACTCTGGAAAATCTAAGTTGTGCATCCATCTACTTAGCCACAGTTATTTTTCCGTCTGCTTTTGTTAAATTCTATACTTTAAAACTATATTTTTCGATGCTTTTAACTATGGTATTCTAGTTATTCTATTCCCTCTTTTATATACATATATTTTTCTGCCACCAGATTCCACTTAGTTCATTGATCGGTTTTCATCCTTGGACCATTCCATCGCTTATTTCATTAATGTTCTCTTCACCATACCCATTAATTATTGTACTTTCTACAAATTCTATGGTTTTGTCCTCTACTTCCAAAATTTCGGTTGTCCCGCCAATAATTGTAAAGAGTAGATAGTTCGTTTATCCATTTCTATATTCTCCAATGCCTTTTCTATGTATATTTTGAATAATGCTAGGAATATACAACACCCTCGATGTAACACTTTAGTACATTTAAATCCTATTCCATAGTTTGCTCATTTGAATGTTATTATAAGCTTTGATAGATGTAGCTCTCATCCTGCTCCGAGCGTTTTCTCTATCATTTCTTTAAGCAATACAATATCCTGTGACTTTCTGTGGATATACTGGATCCCCGTTCTTCTTCCATAGTTTTTACCGGTCGCCCTTTTCATGTATGTAAGATATTCGTCATTTTTGTGGAGCAATTTTCCATTTAAGCTTTTTTTAAACAGATATCACCTGTCTCAATAGAAAATACGCTGCCGATTGAAAAAAAACCGATTCGAGATTAGCGTTGGAAACGAAGTCTAGTAAGGTTGAAAGGATGTTCAACATAGCAATATCTCCTCCTGTGATCGGTTAAGGGAATTCTCGCTGACATTTACAGTAATAAATCGGCTTATAGCGAATGTTAATCGCTAGGAATGTGGGGAATTAGCGGAATGGCCGACGGTATCCATTACCGTGTTTCGCTTTTAATTCAATTACGGATGAAGCAGAGTATGGTTTGTATCTCTATGTACGAGTTTGAAATGTTTCCAACTTTGATTAGTATTTTACAGGCTGCACCTAAACAATTTACATACCTCAAAGAATACCTAATATTTTGTTTAGTTAATATGTTTATTAGCAAGTCCGTTAGGTCAGCACAGACGTATCAATTTCATATTTCCCTAACTCCAACAAATGCATGTATCTAACAGCTCTTTGTAACCAATTAAATTATCTGCTATCTATATCTACCTAACCAGCATAGCATATGTACGTCATGAAAGGCAGTCGTCGAAATCTGCTTAGTACCTTATCACCAGGATACATCCATCATTTTATTCACAGTGAAGTGGGGTGACATTAACTCATTATTAACTTTATGATTGATGGCGCTGTTTTTATTCGATGAAATTTTAATCGCATATTGCTTTTGTTAATATAAGCGGTTAACACAAGTTCTCTTCCACTATTTAATTCTACAGACCGTCAAATATACACTTTCATATGTCGACGTCGTGTGGATATAAAGTAAATTAGTTGCTTGTCACTGTTATGCGAGAAATTGTTTTTATTTCTATATGAACCTCTACCCCATATCAATATCTAAAGTACCTACATGTGACCATTAAAATATGTGTACATCAAAATGAAGAAGGAAAATAATAGTTACGGTATTTACCCTACAAAATCTCTTCCACTTAGGTTGTATTGATCTTCCTGGATTTATGGTACAACTTTCGTTCGTTTGCGGAAAACTAATTGCCTTCTTAGAAATCATTCAAGATGAAATTATCAGCCCCATTCTACTATGGGCTTGTTTAATAATGAGCAAATTGAATAGCTCCATCTTTCAAAAGTCTCTTTAAAATATGCAGACTTTAAAAACGGAATCCCTAATCCTGTCTTTATATCAAACAAATCGATATACAGAAACAGTTGCACAATGTTTCAGCCTGCTCATCCGATGAGGATAAATAAATAAACTGATTCCAGGATGCGAATGCTGAATTTGACAGTCTTATCCGTATCACATCCCAGCCATTGCGGTTTACCCTAATTTGAATCTCTCTAACTTAATAAAATTTACAGGATTCTAAATAGATTCAATCCCTTTACCTTTTCTGGTTTAACTGGTTCTTTGGCTTATGCTAATTTTTCTTTCATTTGCATTGCTTCGTATGCGAACAAACCTTAGTCTCTATACGTATTTTATAGGTACATTGTTAACTTGCAATGGTTTCTCGAACTGGCCAGCGTTTAGAAATTTCGTCATATCAACCGTTTAAGTCTTGTCGAATAATCACCAACTCCACCTTAAATTCTTGCTGAGTTTAACTTCTTTTCTTTCTTCTACCTTTTGTAAAGTTTTCTTCTTTCCCTTGATCATTAGTTATCTCTTCTACATGCCTCAGAAGAAGATACGCAAGTCTCTACTTGTACTTATATATTCGTTACTCTTGCTTCTGAAATTGTTCACACATTTTTGATAAGCTTCTCATTGATTGACTTCCACCATTAAGTATATAAAGGATACTTGGTTTCATTGTTGTAGTATCTTCGAACTCTAGTATATAACAAAATATCTGTCCTAAGTATGTATTTATCTCACCTTTAAATAAGTATCTGATTATATTTTATTCTGTTTAGACGCGATCATGAACGATGATTGTTAACTGGCGAATCAAGTCACTCTTTGTGTAATTCCATCTTGTGTGGAACAACTCTTGATTAATTACATGACTATTTTGACTTAACTCCCTTTCCCTCAAAAAATTATGGTAGGTCCGTAGCGACGTTAAATTGATTGGAATATGAGATTCTACATTTGGCAAATTGTTTCCCCTTCCTCTATTTTATTTTACGTACCTCTTTTGCATGGAAAACAATAAAAATATTCTTCTTCTCCCTTTTCGTTTTCACAGAGCTACAAATAAAGCCGACGCACTATGTATACTTCTAGCAATGTAGCATCTGGTTAGATTCATCTGCGTAACAACAACAAACAAGGGTGTCTTCTGAGCGTCTCCTATTGTGTATTGCTTTGCGACGCGACATTCCGGTATTGTGACTTACAGTAGTTTCATTCATAGCTCTATGCTTTCGTACTCATGGATGCTACATCAGTTGGTATGAAGTTTCGTACATTTACGAGGACGGACGTGATGAAATGGAGCTGCGAACGTGAATTTCGCCATAATCAATCAAACGAGCAAACATTCCACCAGTTGGATTGCGTTTGCAGACGCTGGAAACTAATTTGGCATAAATAGTATCTAACACGACGTGTTAAATACACTAAATTGGTCGTCGATGACATACATCGCTAATCGGATGCAACTCTGTTATGGATGTTTCGAAATGTCGTCTTTTATTCGCTCCTGGTTCTCACAAAAGATAACATTTTATAATTTAACGAAAGAGAGCTGCGTGAAATTTATCGCGACAAAATTGACGTTTTTAAGTGTCTATCATCTTCTATTAAAGAATTAGCTTAGCTACAATGAAGAAGGGAGTAAGTTTTTCAAATCGTTTAGATATGGCTGGTAACTTTTATGTTTTTTAATGGGAATTTACAAGCCACCATGGAGATAAAATTATAGTAACCTGGATTCTTAATGATTCCAGTAACGTTGCCTGTCATTCTTAAGTAACTAGCTCTAGCTCGCGGCGTAAGCCGCATTTAAAATATAGAGCGACTGCATAGGAGGCCATTATCACAGAAATAATAAGGGTGTGTTTAAACGGAGCGTGTGGGCGATCGTGGTTTCGTTTAATAGGGCAGTAATGAACCCTCCTTATTATTAAATAAAATGTACCTGTGTTCGAAGTTTTAACAAACACAACCAATAGGTATAATAAGTAATTCTGTTCTGTGATAATATCCCTATTAACAGTAATGGGAAATCTTTAGCATTTTCCCTAAAGAAGGGCTTATATCATTTCAATAAAAACGCGCTCGTTATTTGGCTTCACAATAAATCAAACAGTAACTATCAAATCTAATACGTTTATATTAAACAACAGAAAAGAATAAATACATTTCTCATAAGGCACAGCTGTAAATGCTGATACCCGCAATAATCCACCCTTAATCTACCTACACGCGTGACGTCACAGGAGTATATAAACTACGAAAAATAGTTTTGATGGTCTAGTCTAGTAACAGGTCAGGCACTAAGGCTTTAAAGTGCTGCAACATTCAATTGTATCGCACCAAACGAAACACTCCAAACCTAACTTGACGGTATGTACGTGGCTCTAAATTGCGTTCCTCGCGCTAGCATTCACGTGAAAAGGTTTAAGACGATTCCCACTTCTGCTGGCGCAAAACCAGTTGCGGCGTCAATCTTTCAAAGCGACCTAACAACTTGCATACTTTCTCGCTACGTATTTTAGATATTCGATTCTTTCTTGTTAGAAGTAATTCCTAAACCTCGTTGTATGCGACAAAATGAACTGTTCTTCTTTTCCAAAATTTATTCTATTCGATTTGCAACGGTTGCTTTATAGAATAAGTAAACACAACAGTCAAATGACGCCTGCTTCTTTCTTCTTCCTCGTGTGCCATCCGTGTTTGATCGCTTCCACCTTTCAGCTATTTTTCAATATCGAGCATTTTCAAGATAATTAAGTTCGTCATATATTTTATTCTCAATGCTATCGATGTTTTCGTTATAGACCTTTTTATCGTGACTGTGAGCTAGCTTGTGTTTTGTTGCAATATACAGTTTAAATTTATTCTTGCCAGTACATCTACAATTGGTAGGCATCCATCTCCGTCGACTTCTGTAGAGAAATTAATGTTGACATGATTCCTGTTGAAATATCTTAGAAGCTTTTGTAGTTCTGTGACCCCATGACATTAGAAACCAAAGATAAGATTGGCATACCGGAACCAGTGTTGGAGCTTGAAGTTTAAGGATGTATATTTTTTCCAAGAAAATACTATCCATATCTGAAAACAGTACTTTGTAGCCCAACCATTGTGCTTAATTTTTGTAAGACGTGTTTGCTTTCTGCCCTATTTGTTTACCTAGCTACCTCAGTACACATGAAGTTCTTTTACCTTTCCTCCCAGTGGTAGTTTAAAAGCGCTACTATCTGCCAAAAATCAAGAGGCTGACCTGTAACTTCAAACAAGATTCACAAGAAAGCCATTTTTTACACAAATAAACATAGATATATTGGCCCTTTAAATACATGCATAAAACAATAAATCAGTCAGGTTTAACTTCTACAACGAATGGCATTTCGAAAATCGAAACGCAACATGATGGAATCAGCTATTCTTGCAGATTCAAAAAGGTGAATACCACCAACCCATATACTTACGTGTAGGTACGCAAATTCAGTGCTTTCCATCTGCTTTCTCCACTTCCACGGTGCTTTTAGGAGTTGACCTCACCCTGGAAGTCATACACGTGTATATTAATTTACACAACCTATTTTTAAATGCAGGGGTAGGTTTGTTTGAAATATATAAAAACGGCATTTTCTTGTATTTGTCTGATGCTAAGCATATAATCCGTTACTGTTTCTTGTCTAAATGCGCTGCTTCAAGTATTTTTTATGTTTTTCCTTAATCTACTAGTTATTATTTTCAGCAATATTTTCTAGATCGAGTTTAGAAAAGCAGTACCGCTATAATTTCCTCACTCTAGCTTGTCTTTTTTATGAATCAGAGAAATTGTAGTTTTCTTCCATTCTTGATGCAGTTTGTATACCTCCCATATTGTAATTATTGGCGTATTTACCTAACCAATTCTGTTCGTATTTCCCCAACCTGGCTCGTAACACTGAAAATATATACTTCAAGCTTCTACTCCAATACAAGCCTGTCTGCTCACAATCAATGCAATGCAAATATATATTGACCTTTAAATGCACACATGAAGTAATAAAGAAATCAGGGTTAACTTTTAGAATAAATGGCTATTCCTAAACACATCGACGAATCGATTGTTAACACTCAATAGTTTGTCGCTACCAGCATTTACAACTAAATAATAAAATAACTGTACCTGAAATGCATTTACAAAAGGCAACTAAAATAACTGTCTCTAATGTGCAAATATTTTACGCATAAAAGTCCGTCTTTGCCCGAAGTATAATGTGATAGACACACTTGGGGCTTTCCGCTAGACGTCACGCTTTTACACATTAGCTTTGGTGCAGCCCCAGATTGCCTCCCGGGTTTGAGATATACATGCAATCCACTATTCTTACAGATTTGGAAAGGTGAATACCACCCACCGGTATATTGTGTGTAGATACACAAATTCGCTGTTTACATCCGGTTTAGTCACTTCCTCGGAAAAGACGACCCCACTCTGGTAGTCGTACGTTTCAAAAGGCTGCTGCCATTGCTCGGCGCCGCTTTCAGCTTGTAATCAAACTAACTATAATTTAGGCTGGCAATCAGTTGAAGCCGGGCTTCTTAACGTCCAACTGAAAATCACCTTATTTGATGCTGGTCAAACTTGGCAGCTTGACTGAGCGAACTGCCCACCTCAAATTTCGCACCACGAATCAATCCGGTTTGACTGAATGAGCATAAGTTCCATTTCTTTCTCATCCCACTTGTATTTGTATCTTTCTAGTACTAGCTGCTGATTTTGCAGTTTGACAACTTCTCCGTTTTCTTTGCTTTCTTTTCATATTCTTCTATTTTTGACTTGCAGTTTTCTTTCTGCGACCTTTAAATCATTGTCCATGTATACCGGTCTTGGTTTGAAAATGCTCTTGTGCTTCAAAATGTATTATTTCTCTCCCTTTATTCTAACTTAGCTTTATTACGCTCAGTATGCGTGGTTTATCAATCTTGCATGCCTTTTCACGGTTGTTCCATTCGTTCATTTCGCCTTTATAAAGTTTCTTACACATTCTTCTACAAGTTTGGTTGTTATGTATGTACCCTTTATAACTATTTTATTTCTCTTCATCTCTTTTCCTTTGTTTTTTACCTTTGGTTCAATCAATAAAATTCGCTTATAGAAATGCTCCTTTTTATTTCTCCCATTTCTCCTCTTTCTTTGCCATGTCCTTTTTGAGTAACTTTGCATTATCTGAATTTTGTTCTAGTTCTTTTAGTATTTCCTTTACCGAGTTTATTACATATTCAAGTTTATTGCGAAAAAAATACAGTTTAACTTATAATTGCTTTTCGACAGCCGTCAAAAAGTCATTTCGTGTACTAGATACATAAATAACTATTCTCTGACTATGAAATTGTATCGCAAAGCTTATATGATACCCATAAAAAACTAATATACTTGGTTGCATTTCCTGTTCCAGTATGACTCTAGCTGAAGTAATTGAGTTTATAAATAACCAGGAACAAAAGAAACAAGTTACTGATCCAAGGATAAGCACTTAAAATAATGAAATTGCGTATGCTTTAGAAAATATGTAAGTAAATACGAAGCACCAGATGAGATAAATGTTCAATCATTAATTTCATTGTTACGTTGATAGCAGGATTTGGTTTTTTCACATTTCTTACTTGCAAATTGTTAGTTTTGTAGTATGGTAAAACAAAAAAAAATTAATACGTTAAAACGTCGTAATGAAACATTAAGGAAAATATTCATTAAAAAAGGTAAATAAAATCAAGCCCAACTTATTTTTGTACTAGAAACATCACTGCCCAACGCCTTGTGAATACTGACGACAGTTACCTCATATTTTACTTCTTTTTCTCCCGTTTTTGTTAATATATCTTTATAAATCAAGTGAGCCGTGTACACGATAGAACCCCATTAAGATTTTTTCATCCGTGGGAGATAGCACCTAACTTGAATAGACTTGAGCTATTTTTATTCCAGCTATATCGACCTTTCTTTTTCTTCATTTCATCTTAAATAATTGTTTGTCTCCGCCGTGAAAGTGCCGAGACGTCAGCTTGACGGCCTTTTTGTCTGCCGACATTTAGTATTTCCTCCGTAGCTGTGCAAGGCAGATGGAGCGACATATGGCTAGAAAACTGCCAGGAAATTGTGTATTTATTTACAGTACATAAGATGTAACGGGTGTGAGACGAACTAACATTTCAGTTAATCTGTAAGATGTACAAGACTTTTTTCTACCTCAAACAAATGACATTTCATTTAAATTTGTGTTGAACACAAATAAACATTATTTTGTTTATTAATAAAATAGTAAATTATTGTGTGGTTATATAACCATTATTTCGGTTCCTTATAGCTTCTAAAGTGTATCCATTTTTTCCACCTTTCTTTATTCCTAGATACATTTTCACTAATCACGTAATTCCTCTTACATCAGAATTTGAGTGATTACGCTTTTTTTCAGTCATAAACTGATTATCCCGAGTAGTTATTTAACTGTCTAAAAACAGTAACGACGTTTTATCAAATGAACTTGAAGTAAAGGAAAAGTCTGTACCAATCCAAGGAAAAAGAAAAAATATGTATTTGCAGTTTCTAAATCATCTGTTTCAAACTTAAACAAAACATTGACAATAGACATCAAGGAAGATGATTTTATCGAGTATTTGAGGTAAAGCAAAAAAGTTTATTTTATATAACAACTGCGACATTCAACCAAGAAATATATGTTCTTATTTTATTCGTACTCAGCCAACAGCCGTTAAGCCAATTATAGGCGTCGCTTTACATTTTATGGGGACTTCCAACCCCACTAACGACTATCATATGTTGTTATGACATCCGGGACCAACTATATCCATGGCAGCCGTACCACGAGGCTCCGAGAGAAGCAGCCGTGAAACTCCCATCCAAATACTGACCAGAAAGAGCGTTGCTTAACTCTACTGATCGTAAGTGGATGCTTGTTCAAGCTACACCACCCGGGACCTTCAAGAGATATATGTTTAAACGGTGCAATGTGTACAGAAACAGTAATATACAATTATATTAATTCACTAAACTACATAGAACTTCAACTAACTGAAAAAGATACAGGAAAATAATAAAGATATTAATAAAAACAGCTATAATAGAAACCAGACTAAAGTTAAATAAAAGAAGGTATCAGCAAATTTATCAGAAAGTGTAAAGATACAAAATAATTAGATATATTTGTGAGTTTGATACAGCATACTCTACAGCAGCTGTTACCAACCTTTTATTACTGCGGCCCAGCTAACATCTTTAGTTTATTTACGATACACTATTCATCATTTTTTATTTTACTTCAGCGCAACTGAAGTATTGCATTTCGTATACATTTATAATTTGTTGTCAAAACCTCTCATTCACGAGCAATCCAAATTTGTTGAAAGGCTTTATTAAACTTTTCTGAAAACCACAACCGTTTCGGCATTAAAAGAAACTCTAAAGAGTAAGAAAAATCGAGGATGTCAGGCGGGACGGATGTAAACATGAAAACTCGAAAACGAAACAACCCATAAGCCCTATGTTGCAGGTCTAAACGTGTTTACGGCAGAAAACAGACACTCAAGTAGCATTAATCCTCCATCAAATTACCCCGGGTAGATATCAGTCGAAACATAGGGGTGGTTCTTTCAAATGATACGTTGGAGCTAGAAAGAGTTTAAAATCGCTTTGCTTTGGCGCCACAGATTCTGTACTATGGATTCTCGTCTGTTCCTCTAGAATACGCAGTAGGGACCAAGCGATGCCCTGGGTCGGTGTATGCGACAGCGTCTGCCACTGGGACTTACCTTTATCTGTCAACTATTGTACAAACCTTAACAGAACATGGAAAAAATACAATAAAAGGTACGACATATACGAAGAAAGCATTTATTAAATATATCAAATGTTAAAAGAGTTACAATTCCATATGGTGAGGCACTAACACCCCATGAAGGAGCTTGGCCTGCAAGGCGGAAGGTTAGAGCTTCCGTATCCTCGCTCTCACACCCGACTGTCGCGTGTCAAATTCATGACACGTGATGATGTGGTGAGCACCACGCATTAGACAGCCGCATTATTACCCCTTGTTCTTTCGAACGCAGGTTCCCAATTATTTAAAGCGACTGGGTAGGCCGCCCGCCAGGCATCGATCTGGGATTTGAACTCCAGACTTCCGCGCCGCAGTCCGATGCTCTAACCATCAGAGCCACGCTGGCGCGCACAATTCCATATACAATCAACAAATGGGACCTTGATGGACGTCCTCCGAATACAAGCTACGGTATAAAGTTAATTACTTATAAAGCAAGCAATTACCTTAAGGGCTACTAATTGAATAAACAATGACCCTGAGGGGCTAACGATTTCCTAAAGGTAAACGTAGAAGACGTAACTTGATCAATTCAATAGTTAACAGAGACGCAACGCTAATAGTTCGGCATTTTGCATGGCCGAAACACTTGTCATTATACTTCGACGAACACTTATTACACCATACCGGGTGACCGGTTTCAAAACCGAACACATCAAATTTTTAGTTTCTTTTATAAACAAATCACATGTCTAACGTAATTGATGTCTAAAGACTTTCAGCCTCTCCCCCCCCCCCTATAAGTTCAAGTTCTGATTTAAGCAATCTTGTTTTTTAAATTAAATTAGATGTTTATAGTAGCCTTGTGATATACCACAATTTTGCTATTGTCGATTTTGAAGCCGGTCACCCGGCATAATATAAGTTCAGTTACCTTAGCAGTCAGCAGTATTTGGTGTGTTGATAAAAGCAATTTGCCGCGGGAAGCGCTACTACAAATCCAAAGGAGAAGAACATGCAGAACGGAGGAGGTTGCTGCTGTTGGAGGCGTTCGTCCTTTGGAGATGGCGCGTTCACTCAGAAGCTGCTAAGATAAAACAGCCGAAAAGACAACACTTAGTTTCGTTCCCGAGGAACGAGACAGAGTCACCGAAGAAATCTACGATACGTGAAACAGGGGCAGTTTAACGAAACAGCGACAGTATATTCCATAAATCGATAATTATTGCCGCGGAACCCTTTATATAAATCCACAGTTTTCCCCATAATACAAAACGCAGTTTGACGATAACGGGGTTCCGTCGTAGCACGACTAATTCAACTTCCCGCACCACTTTAATGCATCACTTCGAGCTAAATCTCGATAAATCACTAAACCACCCCTCACGCCAACTTAAGAAGCCGAGAGCCACATGCGGGTAGACTGGTAAATCCCGACTGAGATCTGAAAATGAAGATTGCAGCTCACCGGCTTCGTTAATCCCTTATCGGAGTGTAACGGCAGAAAAGATAATTCCTCACAAAACTATGCAGACGTTAGTTGCAAGAAATGCAGCCCTTCCTCTTTCGCGGGGCGCAAAGGTGTAAGTACCCAAAAATGTGCATACGTTAGCTGCTCTAACGAGAGCTACTCGGCTGCAATCCAAATCATAATATAACAATAAACAGGGGCGGACTCACCCAAAATGATTGACAACTAAATGGATGCATGACAAGTGGCGTTATGAATTAAAACTAACGTAACATTGATTTCTCCTCCAGTTTGCGTAAAACATTAATACAAATATCTGAAAATCTTCTAGGTGACATAGGTCACTTGGAATGGATACCTGGGCTTGAACAATGTTTCAAATATAAGGTGTTTTTGGCATAATTTCTCATGAGCAGTATCTCTTAAGCTGCTCTGTCACTATTATTATGCTTATTAGAATTGCACACAACTATTATGAGTTTCCAAGTCGCATACATTTATCGACATATTCACTAAAATTTATATAGCTATAAAACTATTACCAAGTATTTTACATCGAAGGGACTGCTATATTGAGTAGAGAGATTACGAAGACCAAGTGTCTTAAGCGGGCATCCCAAAGAAAGCAGGATAAAAGTTATTTTTTTGGTGCTATACACAAACATTAAAAAAAATTCTCTTTCATTAAACTTTTGGATCACACTTCGAGCCTCAAAATAATTAATGATGCAAGAACAAATATTAAATTGTAAAAAAAAATAATAAAAGGTCTCGTCATGGACACTTGAGATTTATATTGTGTACCGAAGTATCGATAAATAACTTCCCCACCCTCATCCTTTTTAACTGTGTCTCGAGTAGTATAGATAGAGATAGTTACGTAGTATTACAATTCAGTAATAGATGAATAGAATTAAAGGTAAATGATGAAAATTGCTTTATCAAAAGAAAATTAAAACAAATAAAATTCAATACCTTAATAAATACATTTTTGCAACAATAATAACTTCCGTAATAACGCCAGCATGTCAGAACTAGGGTTGCGACTCGACTTCACCATCATGTCTCTCGCTAGCTACGATTAATCAGACCTATGTATATTAACATTTTTTCTTAAAATCACATCAGCTTTCATCTGTTCATGTTTGTCATAGAGCTAATAAATCACCCTGTATAATCTAAATTAAGTCTACCACATTTCTTGTAATCGTAACAAGTATTACTAAAAAACTAATTCCTTAAAGTTTTCTCACTTCTTACTTGTTTCAGCTGTGTTCGGTGGCGGATTATGGAGAATTCTGATGTTAGAGTAAACCACCGAACGTAAACTGCATAAATATCTGAACTAAAAGCCTTTATAAATCTTCATTGCAGAGAGTTTGTAAAGACAAAATTCTAAGACTGAGATGGAGATAATTGAGACGTATTAGCCTACACTCGACGTTTCGTTATCAGACACCTCCGTGTGAAAGTTGTAAACCAGCATTAGTAACCGGGCACTCGACACACGCTCTATCGGAAATCGGGCTTGAGCCTAAAACCAGACGACTCCCATTAAATATTAAAATATCCTTATCTTTTGACCTAGTTTTTGCCGCTGGAATCTGCAGTCTATAAACTGTCGAAAATCTGAGGCGCACCAATGCGACTGTAAAAGCAAGCAACGCATATTCATGAAATACCAATTACCCGTGCTGTGTTTAAGCTTTAAAATGGAAAGAATAATGTGAAAAAATCAGAAAAAAAGTTTGTTTCAAAATAAAAAACATCTTGAATGACTGGTTTGTTATAGTAGAGCCATGGCTCTTTGCCTCATTATACCGAGCCGCCACTGGCTGTGTTAAAAAAGGCAAAACACGTTCATATCTATACTGATTGTTTAAGCTTAAGCAACTATAGCTACTCAAGTTTGACGAATTTTGCTGGTAATGGTTTTCTTGACTTCGATTGATATTGATTCCATCGTAAGAGTAAGATTATTTACATAAATGTATAAAAAAACAGATTAATTCAATAAACTAATAATAAAGTAAAACGTAGCTTTAAGTTTACACATATTGACATATCAAATGTCAGCAGTTATCTTTTCGTAAACGAAATAATAGAATAGTATACAAAAAACGAGCTGTTTAAGTTCTATCAATATACAGGGTGTTTTTCTAACTTTGTTACAAATTTTATTTTGAATACATAATTCACAACAATGAAATAGGCTTAGTATAATTCGTAATAAATGTTTCTACTAAACTAAATGGACTAAATTTATTTATTTCTACTCGATACACATATTGAGATTGAAATATTAGTATGTGGATTGTCCAGAGAGCAGATGTATATAATTGTTTTGTTTTTTATCATTCTTGTTAATACCTTCAAAACGTTATCTTAAACAAAAAAATCGGGTCTACGTATTATATTTATTAAAAAAAAATCGTAGAATTTCATTTACTTCCATTTGTTAAAATTTGTAATAAGCTTAAGAAAACACTCCGCAGAAATATATCAAACGTTGCATTTTATGGAATGTTTTATTGTCGGTAATTATTTTTTTAGTCGCGAACAGATATTTGATTTTTGTAAATTAGGTGACTTTGCACTTCTTATGTAATTTTGAAGTAAATAGCATATCGTGTCTAAAAAAAACATTTATATTTTTATTGAAAATGTTTACAGTGCATAATCTAGTGAAAAATAGCTCGATTGATACGACGCATGACAAGTTATGGCAGATGCCCTATCTACGCGTCTGGTCCGTCCAAAGCTTTAAAGTATTTCGTATTATCACACAAGCTGGCAAGAGAATCATCGGCCTAATAGGTTGTGTCGTTCTGGAATTATCATGTTTACATCCGTCCGGGGTGACATACTCGACTTTTATTAATTTAATACTTTTGTTTAACGCGAGAACGGTTTCTATCTTCACAAAAATTATGTAGATTGGCAATACCTTTTATAAAACTTTAAGTGGGTCGTGATTGAGAGATTGCACAAACATTTTAAATTTGAATAAAATGGTGGTGGTCAAACGCAATTCACCGTAACTGACCAAATAAGTTAATAGCCTATTAATTATGAACTCCAAGGAGATAATTTATATTAGAAACCGTGTGGCTTCTGGAAGTGCATCGTAACATAGAAAGCCAAAAACTCCTGAAGCGTTTTTTCCACAAATTCGTACTTTCCGAAATATGGAGTGTTCAAGTCTTCCAGTCACATTCGCACATTTGGACATAATATCAATAAAACGGGTATAGGTCAACTACTGTCAAGTACTGATGTCACGACACGGTTCAGACCGGAACTAATTGCTAGTAACAACCTTTCAGACATCACATCTGGGTTGTGTCTGGAACGAAGACCGATTCATGCTAATAACTATTCGACATATGACCAGCATAGATTGGTGTAAAATTTTATAAATGTGTGCACCGAAATGCGCTGAAGACGTTGGTATGACTAGTTTTGCGTTTAGTTATAAGGTTTTTGTACAATTAGCAGAAGCATTTTTGTAATTAGCGTTTAGATTTTGTTTGAGCTTTGCATTGCATTTGTTTTTAAGTGATATCAGTTTCAGCTAATTAAAGGCTTAGAGTTAAACATTTCACCTTTGGTTTTTCGGTGGGTATAAAAGAGTAGAGCGCCAAGAATTGTGGAACTTCATACTTTTTATTCAACGGGGTAACCTCGCACATTGTCGGCATTTTTAGAGATTTACTTACATGAAAATACATAAATACAGTCATTACTGAACTGCGTTTTGATTCAAACTTAGTGCTTGAGTTATCCATTTTGGTATTACAAATATAATTACTTTAAAGGAATTTGGGTTTGTTCGAGTTCAAGCCAGCAGCCATCTTGGAGCCATTTAGGACGCAACGGCGCTCGGTTGCAAATTTCAGAAGAAGTCGAACAGTGGCGTGGAGAAACAGGTTAGCAAAAAACATCTGGGCAGTTTTCAAATTATAGCTCGCTCACTCATAAATTCATTGTAATGTTGAGCTCCATTCTAATAATTAAGCTGGCGAGAATGGTTGTTTTGAAAGAGTCAGTAATAATACAAAGTTTTCTTTTTTCTATCCTCAAATTGTTCTATTATTATTTACTTCTATGGACTCACGAACTATTTAATATTGTGTGTTGTATTTTATAAACCTCGAGTTGCTAAGTGTGTAAAACATAAGTCTCATATAATTTGCGCTTGTAAACAATAATTTATTTTCGTGCAAAGGCAGGTACCAAAATAAATTGTAGGTGCAAGGGCATCTGTTTCGGTAATCAAACACAAGTAATTAATTGTTCAAATTAATAATTATTCATTAATAATATTATAGCAATATATATCTTTAAATCGATGAATTAAACATCTTCTTACTATGTCCTTTGTTTGACTTCTTATTGCACGGTATTATTGTGTTGTTTTTTTCTCTATTGCTTCTTTTATTTTTAATTCTCTCTTTTCTGTTTTTGCGTTTTTTTCTAGCACTTCACATTCCATATTTTATATTGTTCCATTCGTCATTGTCATTTTTCGCTATAGGTATCTCTTAGAGTAGTTGTGCCATTCTTGGTTTTTATAGGTCGAGAATTCTCTCTTCTTAAAGCAAATGTATTTTTTATACTCTGTTGGTGTTTTTCCATTTTTTTTTATAAAAGGTCATTGTTATTTTTAGATTATTAAAATGAGACATTAGAAACTATAAATTATTAGAACACCCGCATTAACAAACATGTTGAGATTAGATTCGGTGAATCTGCCGGCTACCTTATTGGACCGATTCATCGAACAAGACACAAGTTAAAGAGCCACTTAAAGAGTCATGACAAGAAACTTATGATTTACTCCAGCATCTTTTCCATTATTCGCTTTTTACTTAAAACTTGTCTTCATATTTCGAAGAGTAACAACGCTACGAGTTTGTCTCAGTTCTTATGGGATATACGGCATTAGACTGAATATTAAATTACTCTTCCAGTTTATCAGTTAAAAAAAAACATTAACGTAGATTAACATTAACTGTAGATGTATTAATATTTGTAACGGTACTTTTAAACAGCCCTACACTCTACTGTACTATTACTTTATATTGCCCTAAGTAGCTAGCTTATTCATTCGGTGAGGTATGAGGCTCTATTAATATCGTCAGTGCAGCTAAGGGTAAGCTAATATTATTTGGGGTTGCTCGTTTTCATCTAGAATGTTGTACTTACACATTCAAACACTATCAGCAAGAAAAACCTAACAGTTTACATAAACACATAAGTAATCTGTAAGAAAAACACAAACACAGGGAAATACATATAAAAAATACACAATAAAACGTTGGCACATCTATAAAAATGCCTTAAATACCACAAAATGTAATGAAATTCCGCGCACAAATAAACTAGGCGAAGTTGTCCATTCTATAAATGCGCTGAAGCTGGGAGAGCTATACTATCGACGCCAAGTCAGCAAATGACGCGATAACTGCGTACTGGTTGCAGATGCTTTCCCGTTAAATGGGCCACAAACACACTGCCCACGATTTCGCAATTATTCATTAAAACAATTGCCAAAAATCTTGTAACCGCTTCCTTATTTCGTATCCCGATTTTAAGTAGGAACTAACCTTGTTTTAAGATTTCCGCCAAACAGCCGGGAACAGCTCTGGGTGCCTCCTTGAGCTCAAGATTGCAGCTTCGAGTGGTGTCGCATGAGGACACCGCGGAATGGCTTCCAAGATGATGTTTCACTCTGGGGAACTGCACCTCGGCTGGAGATGCAACGGCGTCGGCTGCTTGCAAACGCAAACCTCCAGAGACACTTAAAAATGCCCTTTTTAAATCTGGCGTCGGGTCCCTAGAATTTCTAGGACACGACCTGTCAGCAGCTAGCGGGTCGTTTTTCAACTGCCCTTTCCGCTCAATTCCACACTCGCGCGTCGTTCTAATTTTAAATCCGCTGGCTTGCAATTCTTCTGCACTCTACGAACTCGCGTATACTTATAATGCGTGACCGCGTAATACAGCACCACTTCTTATACAATGTGCTACTTGGTTAAGACATAATGACACATACGGTTAAGCTTTATTACTAATAGTTTATATAAGAAAAAGGTATGAACTATATGAATACAGGTGGCACGAATTGGCCCGTTGCATATTATAATCGTATAGTGGGTAACTCGATCGTAAAGGTTTTGATTGATCCTCAGTAGCGTCATACGGCTACAATAATCTAGTACCTACTGCAATGTGACATACAATTTCATACACTTCAGCCATGGCAACCATGAGATCTTGTCTCAATCCTCCTGACAGAGGAGGCGAGTGCTGATATAGTAATACAAGAGCTTTTTCCTTTCAGGTGTGCCTATGAACTTTTTCGGAAAAACAAGAAGAGCAAGAAGCGCACGTGTCCCGAGTGCGACAAGTCCAGTTCGCGGTTATACCTAAACTGTAACGAATTCAATTCTTATAGTCCTGTACCACTTTCTGTATGTTCATCGGACAGTCACTGTACTACACATCACGTAACTAGCTCCGTTTAGCTTTTAACGAGTTCAGCACACACCACACAGAACTGTTACATGCGTTTCTATTGCGTTACTGTTATTTACTTTTATTTTCATATTGTAATAACTGTGAACCAATTAACGTTAAGTATTCGATATATATATATTTAAAATTTAAAGATTACCAGTTATTAGCTTGAGGAAAATAAAAGCATTAACAAGTTCCTGTTGCGTTTTATTTGCCCTCTCGTCGTCTGAAAACAAGCAAAGCAAATCTACAATATTTGCTATATAAAATTTACACGAATATGCCTAATATCAAAGAGCATATGTAAAATTGCTTCGATTTTGCCCATTATCACTACTGCCTTCTCAGAAAGCAATATAATGTGGCAACATGGCCAATGTATCTTCGCACTGGGATGATTTTATGGTTGTGCCAGCTGGTTTGAGGTAGAAAAACCGAAAGGACGTTTGCTTGCTGCAAATTAATTCTAGAAACGTGGGTATGCAACCCATTTAACAACCAATACCTCTTGTAATTATATGCTTTGTGCTAATATTGTATTTACAAGTATAATGTACCTACCTGCGGCAGCAAAACTTTTGTCCCCAAGGAAGAGGATCCGGCTTCTCAGCGAAGAAGGAGTGGTCCGAAGTAAGTTCAAGTACTTACACTTCAACCAAGGTAGGTAAAGGTTCAGGGTCATTTCAATTCCTCTAACTGGGGGCAAGCTGCTAAGAGACCTTGCGTCCCTCTTCAGCCAATAGCGGGAATTTCAGAATGGGTGAGAGAAAAGAGTGGTAGCAAATGGAAGAGAAGCCAAGAAAGGTGGAGAAGTACTGCCTCGGCATTCACCTCATATAAGGTACTCTGTTGACTCAGAAAAAACACCTAAAAGTCTGAATCATAGCAGACGGCCATGGGAATCGAACCCACGCCCTTCCGAATGCTAAGCAGACGTGCTAACCACTAAGTCACACAGCTCGATTCTTCAACCACTAACTTACGATAGCACGACAAGGCAAACATGAAGCCAACCTTTATGGAATTCTCACACAGGTAAGCGGTGTGGCGATGCGAATAATTAGAGATAATATTTTAACTAAGTTAGATGTATTTATCACATGAGATTTAATACCAAGTATCACGCTGATGGCCGCGATGCACATATTTAGCCTAATTTATTACCCAAGGGTTTGCGTTGTTTTACAAAGAATGCCGTACCTATTACAATCCCAACATAATGAAAAGTAAGTGTTTAAACTTGATTTAAACACACATAAATTTCATTTTCTAAAATTTACGAAATCCAGTTGCATGGCTTTTACATGCAATTCCCATTTATTTAATATTGCTATCACCAATTACTAAATTTAATATGTTTAAATTAGATTAAAAACCATACATTTCAGTTCAAATTTACGTAATTTAAAAGCCAGTGTTATTACACAATCGTACGAGTTAAAGACCAAGGAAAACGCAATTCTGCACTCCGTGCATAATATCGACCTACAGCAGTGAGTTCAACGGGCGACCTTCGTTCGACCAGGAAATAAACCTGCACAATTGCTTATCTGCTGTTTTGTAATTTAAACACTTTGTCCTATTAAACTGTATATATGAACTTTGATATTGTTACTGCGTTAAGCATTTTTAATTTGTATAAATACTAGTCTATTTTCATAATAAAATCAATCTGCATTTAATGTTTGATTCATTCACTACGTCGCCACTTCTATACCAAGCCATAATACTGTCGAGATGTGAGGCTGCATCTCAAGAAGTGGTTTTTACCGTCGTCCGTTCAAGTACCATTGACTACATTGGTTTAAAACGTAAACACAGTCTTGTTTACGTGCTTGACGGATAGAATCAGCGCAAAGTAACGGAGTCCTGATACAGCCTCTCAGGCATCTTTGTTCATGGTCCTTCGAGCCGGATCTGTCTCCAACTAACGAAAAAACACATCCCGAGAAGAAGACAACATCTGCCAACCACCCAGTTCCCAGAAAATGGCCAACAACATGGAGGAATTCAACAACTTAGCTATCGCCCAAGAAGAGCTCGCGCAGAAGATAAAGCAAATATTATCCAACAGCAAAAAGGACCCTGCCAGCCGAAAAAATGAAGCCTACATCGCCAGTCGCAACAAAACGCTGGACGAACTTTGGAACACTGCAACTAAAAATCATGCAGAATTGGGGCAGCTAAGTATTCCAACTCATAATTATTTTAAAACAGGGTATTACGACCAAATTAAAGCCATATACGGCGAAGCAAAAAGTTACTTGCAGAGCTGTTCAAAATCAACGGAAATTTCCAACCCCTCCGTAAGCAGAACTCCAGAGGAAATGGTGGCCAACCCCGAGCAAAAGGTTCGTATCCGAAAACTGCAGATTAGGATCCAGAATTTTAAGCAAGCGATGGACGACGCCGAACTAACACAAGAATTAGGGAGGCCCGCCATCACTACAAGGGAATTAAGAGAAAAATGGGATCGTGTGGTCGAGATGGACGAAGAAGTTATGTCAAACGACATGGCTTCAGAACAAATGCACTTCAGTCCTGAATATACTACGTTGGAAGACAGGTATAGAAATTTAATTATCTTATTGCAAGCGCCGACAAGGAACGAGCAAGCAGCAGCCATCTCGCTTCCTCAAGTCAAAATTCCCATATACGAGGGAAATTATGAGGAATGGGCCACTTTCAAGGACCTGTTCACCAAATTAGTAGATGACAACCAGAATATGGACGATGTCATCAAGATGCAATATTTAAAGACGCATCTTAAGGGAGAGCCAAGCCGACTGATCCAGCATCTAGCCGTTACCCAAGCAAATTACAACACCGCCTGGAATCTGCTGCAACAAAGGTATCAAAATAATCGCCTTATTTTAACTAAATTGCTAGATACCATATTCGATCTGCCGGTCCTCTCCAAAGAGTCAGCCCAAGGGTTAAAAAGATTGCACGACTCCATCAAGGAATGTGTGGAGGCAATCAAAAATTTAGGCATCTCCACGGACAGTTGGGGTCCGTGGATTAATAGAGCTATCGCTCGAAAATGGGATCCTGAAACCAACAAATTATATGAACAGTCGCTTCAATGTCCGAATGAAGTCCAGGATCACCAAAATTTAATGGCTTTCCTGCAAGTGCGGTTCCAATCTCTAGAATCCATAGATGGAGCTCGAAAGCCCACGCAGGAAGGACCACAGAAGAATTACGCTTCCGCATCCCTAAATTGCAAGCTGTGCCATGGAAATCATTACATCGACAACTGTGGCCAATTCCAGAGGCTATCTACCCATGAAAAACTAGAAGCAGTAAAAACCAATCGATTGTGCTATCGATGCTTGCGGCACGATTCAAATATACCATGTCGTGCCTATTTTAATTGTAGGATCTGTCGCTTCCCGCATCATACACTGCTTCATAAGGCGCAGCCACCATCAAGACCGCTCCCTGCCCAAAAGATGAGGACGTCAGCTCATGCAGCAGCTATAAAGACTTCCAACGCTCCAGAAAAGAAGCCGAAGTCGGACATCATCACCGCCAATGTAGGCGCACAGGAGAGCCAAGTTCTACTTGCCACAGCAATGGTTCAAGTAAAGGCAGCATCCGGGATGACTCATCTACTACGAGTATTAATAGATCCCGGGTCTCAGGGGTCGTTTATCACGGAAGCATCAGCCGAATTATTGGGGTTACCCAGGACCAAAGTTCGAGCTGAAATCACAGGAATTGGGAACAGCGAGCCAAAAATTGCCAAATGGAAAATCCCAGGTTTGATCACACCTAGATTTTCAAGTGACTTTTCCCTACCTGTAAATTTACTAATACTTCCCAAACTTACCAAAGCCATGCCTTCATCCCCCATCCCAAACATAAATATCAATTTCTGGAGTAATATTTTCATCGCCGATCCAACCTTCAACCAACCTGGCCCCATAGACATAATTCTAGGCGCCGAAGAATATTCAAAAATAATTCTAGAACGAATCACTAGAACCAAGGATGGCATCTTGGGACAAAATACCAAACTGGGTTGGATATTATCTGGAACCATTGGAAGACAGCATAACGACAGCATTAAAGTCAACACCATGGTTGCCAAAATTGGTGAAGAATATCAGTTGCAGAAATTCTGGGACACAGAAGAAGTACCCACACAAACACCTTCCCCAAAATATCAGGTACGTGAAAAGAAATTCACAGAATCAGTACAGAAAAGACCGCAGAAAATCAAAGCTTCCGAAACTCTTAATCATGGAGGTCACTACATCAAAAGCTGTGGTCAGTTCCGAAGTTCACCTACCAATGACAAGCAAACAATCCAGCAGGTGAAGAAAATATTAACAACCGATCCTACAGCGGAAGAACGAGCAATCGCAGCTGCCAATATAAAGAATACGGAAGTTCAACATCCTGTTATCATCGAATGTGAAAAGGTAACATCTTCTCATCCACAAGAAAATCACCAAGTGCATGGAACCTCCGAAGTCCTCACTCACGAAATCGTCGTTCATGAAGTCCGCATCCACGAAGTTCCCATTCAGGAAGTTCCCATTCACAAAGTCGATGGACAGAAAGGAAAGGAAATTGCAGGCCACGAACAAATCGTTGAAACTCCTACAGCAGCTCCAAGCAGTGGATGCAGTCCAGAAATTGCAGGCCACGAAAAAATCGTTGGAACTCCTCCAGATGCTTCGACAGCAGCTCCTAGCGATGGATGGAGCCAAGAAGCTGCAGCAATAACTGCTGCTAACAACAACACCTCCGAGCCCACTAAAAACTTTACACTCGGTAATGGACGGAGCCCAGAAGTTACAGCAATAACTGCAGAAAATGGAAAACCCTCCGACTCCATTAAAAACTTGACACCCGGTGGAAAGCGGCACCAAGACTTGTCGGAAGAGGATGCAGGAAAAGAAAACACCAAACACGTCGCACCTAGGTGGATTCAAGAACTAACAGCAACAAGTTCAGGAAACAATAAACACAATGCTAAGCACTTAGCCCCTCGTAGAAGATGGTATCAAGAAGACGGCTTATTAAAGTCTGCGAGGGAAGTTACCGAAGACTCGCAATGTGGAATACCGATGCGGCATCCTCTAAAACAGCTAACCTCGGCAAGAGTGATATTAATTATCGTATGCACTCATATAATGTTCGTCTCCAAAGGAAGAGGCAGCCGATGGACGTTGGCAGGATGTTCCAAACCAATTGGTAACATAGTCAACGACACAATAACACAAAAGCTCTTTTACAGAAATAGCAAAGGAGCCAGTGTTGCAGCAACCGAACCACTTCGAGGATTTACAACCCTCTCGGTTAGACCTGCAACATCATCTGAAGGAAGTAGCATGGAGAGCCATCCGACGTCGCTACTACCTATCCAGAGGAATAATCAACAGCGTCTAAAAGACGTGACATGGAAAACCATCCGCCACCACTCCTATCTATCCAGCGGGATCACAGGCAGCCTATTAGGAGGGGCTATTCTAATAGGAGCAGTCTACTACATTCGAAAAAGGATCAACCGAAGGAGGCATCAATCCAAACAACGCCAGTCAACCGTAGAAGAATATCCTTTAAGAACCCTTAATGTGGAAGAAACAATATAGTTTTCCTTTTCTTTTTCTTCGGCCTAAAATTGGCAATATGTTTAAACTTGATTTAAACACACATAAATTTCATTTTCTAAAATTTACGAAATCCAGTTGCATGGCTTTTACATGCAATTCCCATTTATTTAATATTGCTATCACCAATTACTAAATTTAATATGTTTAAATTAGATTAAAAACCATACATTTCAGTTCAAATTTACGTAATTTAAAAGCCAGTGTTATTACACAATCGTACGAGTTAAAGACCAAGGAAAACGCAATTCTGCACTCCGTGCATAATATCGACCTACAGCAGTGAGTTCAACGGGCGACCTTCGTTCGACCAGGAAATAAACCTGCACAATTGCTTATCTGCTGTTTTGTAATTTAAACACTTTGTCCTATTAAACTGTATATATGAACTTTGATATTGTTACTGCGTTAAGCATTTTTAATTTGTATAAATACTAGTCTATTTTCATAATAAAATCAATCTGCATTTAATGTTTGATTCATTCACTACGTCGCCACTTCTATACAAAGCCATAATACTGTCGAGATGTGAGGCTGCATCTCAAGAAGTGGTTTTTACCGTCGTCCGTTCAAGTACCATTGACTACATTGGTTTAAAACGTAAACACAGTCTTGTTTACGTGCTTGACGGATAGAATCAGCGCAAAGTAACGGAGTCCTGACACAGCCTCTCAGGCATCTCTGTTCAGTAAGAAAAAATGTTACTAAATTTAAAAAATGAGAACGTTGTTACGTGCATTAATCATGTTTAACTCAACTGAATTTATTTGGTTTACTCTCAACTGTTATTTTGTTTTCAAACTTTAACCAGATATGTTGGCTTTATTATATCCAGTAATAATACGTAACTATGACTGCCATTAAGATTTTACATAACATCCAATGTTGAGATTTGTTTCATGTTTTATTAGAACTTTTTAACCGACAAGGATTTCGTTAAAAAATATTTACTGACACCCTGATTTACATAAAAACCTCTGTAGCTCTTTTATTCCTTTAAGCAATAGTTTTTGTGTAAAAAAATAAAATAGGTACATTATGGGTTACTAATTTCTACCTCTTAAAGCTATACGTAAAATTGAAAAACCTTTTATTGGTAGAAAAGGTCTGTTAACCCATTTCAACCTCTTTTAATCGCCATAAGGCTTAAGAATGGGTCCAACGTTTACCAGAACTTTGTTCATAAGCTTAATTGTGTCTCTGATTTTGACTAATTGTTCCAGGACCACCCTACATAATTTTTATAGGTTTGTAGAAAAATGGGCCTATAACACAATGTCTAAGTTGGTTAAAAAAATTATTTCTATGAAAACCATTGGTCTCAAATTCTGTATTTTTTCCTAGGTTTCCATAGCCCAATATTTTACAGGGTAATTAATAAATAATTAAAACACCGCAAGGTAAACGAGGTTATCGATAATACATACATAAAACGCTTAAACAAGGCCTCACACTGGCGGACCAGCTTATTGCAGGTAAAAACAGAAAATAAGCAACTCTGTTGCAATAAATTGCTACCGCCAGTTGACAGTCAAGATAAAGAAGCGGTTCGACTATAAAAAATGAAATATGCGGTTGTACATTAGCTCAAAATACAGGTACGTCAAAGATGTTAATTAAATATCAAAGTGCCATGTGATCTCTGCTCAGTAATAGATAGCCGCCAATCTCCTTAAATTGCGAAACAAACATGGACAGATCATTTGCAGAAGCCGATACATCGGCAGGTCCTACAGATAAGGAAGTTACCTTTAAACATCACCTTTCTTTTGAAATCAAGCAGGTTATGTAAAACAAATCATAAAGAAACACGTTATAATAAACATGCAACAAAACACATTGTGAATGACGTTCATGCACATACAATTTTCAGAACCCTATGTGACGTCACTGTATACAGTCTTGCTTAATAAATCATGATTGTACTAGCAAGCGCTAGCTTACTATCCAACAAGTGATGGCCCGAATTATAATTTACGAAACTTGTTAAATCAAAAAAATTAATTTATTCAAGTTACGGAGTTACAAAATGCAGTTTACAATGTGTCTACTAGATGCTAACTGACATAAGAACTGGCATAAGAACTGACTAAGTACAGTGTGCACATGCTTATATAACATTTCTTATCACTAAAGATTCTAAGAAGCTTGAAGCTGGGGCTGGGAACTGCTTCGTAAGCACTTACCCAACGTATCACCTAACATAATCCCTCCCTTCATTAGAGCAGAAATTATGGTAAAATTACATTTTTATTATAATTTCTAAGGAATAATTTCGACTGGTTTTGGCCCTAATTTATCTATGCTATTTTTATTACATAAAGCAGGCAGTTTATTATATTTATATAAAGTGAACAAAATTGCGGCTATAACTAAGATTAATATAAAAAATACACTATTACTAATATATAAATGTCCGTCAAAATTCGGTTTATACACTTTTTTACGCAAGTCTTTTAGCTTACTTTTTAAAGTGAATATGTCGTCTAGATCGATATTCTCCAGATGTATCGATGGGAGTTTATTATTTATTTGTTGTTTTTCGGTAGGTGTGGAGTTGATCATCGGCAACTGAATTATTTCGTTTACGGAATTAGAGTAATAATTTGTCCTCAGTACCTTGTTTTCTATTTTTAGTTCACATTTTGGCGGTATTTGTATAATGTAATTTCCATTTAGCGGCATCTTCTGCTTACTATTTTCACAAGTGATTGTGGATATTAATTCTCTATCGGCAATCAGTAACCATGAATCTTGGGCGATTTTCTGTGTTTTAAAATGCTCTAATGTAAATATTTCGGTTTTACATACATTATTTTTTATAAATGAAATGAGTTGAGCTTCGCAAAGTGGTTCTTCTGAATTGATTTTTTCTTGGATTTTACATAGGTGTTCGCCGTTGCGTAATTTTTTGCAGGGCTCGTCCGTGGAAATATAATTATTTTCATTGTAAAGCAAATACATTTTCTGTGGTATAATTATTTGGAAATGTTGATCGGTTTTCACAGGTAATGGGTAAAGATGATAGTAATCGTAGATATCCGGATTTATTAGAGGTATTTCCAAAATAAATACGATTCTGGATTTTATTTGATATGCTTTGACTGCAACAATGTCTTCGTATAAAGGTACAGTTTTTCGGTTGATTTTAAATGGCAATTGTTGTCCTTGTATTTTATTCTGGATAAATATTAAATTGGCTTCTAAGTCCTCAGGATCAATTATTGATTATCGAATACATCTCCGCTCGGTGAATTGTGTTTTCTTCGATTTGAGCTTCTAATTGTTTTATTCCTGGCGTTGGTTTTAATAAGCACTTTGTCGTTGATGTTAAATGTAATTTTCTTAGAGTTATTTTTATTGTTTCTTTTTGTTACGCATTTGTAAAAGTGCGGTTCTTGATTTTTGAAATGAGTCGTATTTATTGATTGATTGTCATCTGATATTTCTGGTACAGCTTGAAATTCTTTGTTTGAACTCGAGGGTGTTTCGTTAACATGTTCAATGGAGGTCTCGTTTATTACTTCATTTAATAAGTCTACCATGGTGGTATCGAAATTAACGATCATTGGTTTTGTGTCGATAAGATTCAATTTTATGCGTGATAGGGCATCAGCGTTAGTGTTATGTTTTCCTTTTTTATAAATAACATCATAGTCGAATTCTTCCAGTCTAAGTCTCCATCTTGCAAGTTTAGAATTTGGTTCCTTTAATGAATTAAGCCATTGTAATGGTTTATGATCCGTGATGATTTTGAATTTTCGTCCATAAAGGTACGGTCTGAAGTATTTAGTTGCCCAAATTATTGCTAATAATTCTTTCTCGATTGTTGAATATTTTTCCTCTGATTCGTTTAACGTTCTTGAAGCGTATGAAACAGGTAAATCCTTGCCTATAGGTCCTTGCGAAAGTACGGCTCCAATTGCAAAGTTGGATGCGTCTGTAGTTAGATTAAATTCCTTTTCGAAATCTGGGTATTGAAGTATAGGTTTGTTGCATAAAATAGTTTTACATTTTTCGAAAGCTTCTTTATATTCCGGTGATAACATAACTACTGCTCCTTTTTTCAAACATTTAGTTAGTGGTTTCGTTAATTTTGCAAAATCCTTAATAAATTTTCGGTAATAACCTAGCAGTCCTAAGAATCCTTTTATTTCCTTTTGAGTTTTTGGTATAGGATAGTTTTTGATAGCCTTTATCTTATCGGGATTGGGTTCCACACCTTCGGGGGTGATTATGTGTCCTAAATATTGAACTTCTCTTTTTAGAAACTCGCTTTTGTCCAATTGGATTTTAAAATTTGTCTTTCGTAGTCGCAGAAATACTTCTTTTAATCTGGAAATGTGTTCTTGGAGTGATGTCGAAAAAATAATGATGTCATCAAGGTATACTAAACATTTTTCGTTTTGGATACCTCGTAGTATGTTGTCCATAACTCTTTGAAACGATGACGGCGCATTTTTAAGGCCGAAAGGAACCCGTTTGAACTGGTAATGTCCATTTTCTGTATTAAATGCGGTTTTAGGGATGTCCTTTTGTTCTACTTCGATTTGGTGGAATCCTGAAGCTAAGTCAAGTGTTGTAAAGTATTGGCATTTTCCTAATTTGTCAAGTAAATCATTGATATTAGGCAATGGGTACTTGTCGTCGATAGTTTTTTCGTTTAGTTTTCGGTAGTCGATAACTATTCTCCACTTTTGTTTTCCTGATGCATCGACCTTTTTTGGAACAACCCAAAGAGGTGAACTCCATGGTGATGTTGATGGTTCGATTATTTGATCTTTCAACATTTTGTCAATTTGTCGCCTTACTTCTTTCTTATGCACTTCTGGATATCGATAATTCTTAGTATATATAGGTGTTTCGTCAGTTGTCCTAATTTCGTGTTTAATTTGGTTTGTAAAGGACAGTGGAATTTGGTCGCAATAGAAAATATCTTTGAAGTCTTCACACAGATTTTTTATTAACGTAGCTTCCTCTCTGTTTAAATGTTCCAAGCGTAATTGTTGTAAATTTTCTCTTTGTATCCTTTTGATACTGCATGGTGATGCTGAATGATCGATCGATGACTCCTGATAATTTAGCGATAGGGTGTCATTATTTTCTTCCACGATTTCGATAGGTATAGGGTTCATTATGGTGTGTGTTATTTCTTGATCACTAGTATTGATCACTGATGTAGTTGCAAAGTAATTTTGCACTGTGACATATGAAGTCGGAATTTCTAAATATTTGTTTAATTTTGTATGTTCAATTATTCCCTCATGAATGTTTCTATTTACAGGTATTTTTACAAAACATTCTGATCTTGCTGGTATTGTAATTTTATTATTCAAATCTTGATTGATTATTTCCATTGAATATAATCGGATGCGGGTCTGTGGTGTTTCCAAAAGGTTTTCTTCAAAATTTATTGTTCCTTTTAATTTCTTTAGCAAATCTATTCCAATGAAATTAAATAGATGAAATTTATGAGTTAATGACACTTTGAATATTGATGGTAATTGAATAGTTGCAGTTTCTTGATGAGATGAAATTTGGTGTGCTGTCTGAATTTGGAACGGTTCTTCTACAATTAACTCCGGGAAATATTTATATGCTACTTCTGGTTTGATAAGAGTTTTAGATGCTCCGGTGTCGATTAAAAAGTTTGATTTGAGTTGTGGAATGTAAATACATGGTAACGTTGAATTTTGGTTGTTAACTTCTATAATTTCTCCTGGCGATTGATCATTTATTGGTTGCGCTACGTGTCGTCGTTGTTCTGGGCAGGTAAAGTAAAATCCTGTTCTTCGTAGTAATTATCTTCTTCTTGTTCCTCTTCGTAATAATATTCCTGAATGTTGTCCTCTTCCTCGGGGTTCTCTTGAAAGTGTAACTCTTCCGAAATAAAGTTTCTAGGTTGATTTGACTGCCTAATGTACGATGTAGCTCTAGGTGTAAACGAATTCTGTGCTGAAGGAATAAATCTATTTTGTGGTTGCATTGTTCTTCTGGTGTTACTCGAACTAGTGTCCATTGGTGTTGGTTTTGGTAGATGCCTAACTTCTGTGTTTCTGGGTGCAAATACATTTCGTTGTTGAGGCTGCTGCTGCTGTTGCGGTCTCGAATGAATTGGAAAATTATTTCTTTGTATAGGTTGTGGCATTTGATGTGTGTAACTGGGAAATTGGTTAAAATTTCTTGGTGCTGGTTGCCATGTCTGGCTCGGATTGCTTAGCCTTAAATTATACGGTGGAAATGGTTTTTTAGCTTGCTGTTTATATTGTTCCGATGAGTCTCGATTTTTGTTGTAATTTACATTTTCCTCTTCTATTAAATATTTAATTGCGATGTCAAGAGTAGCTGGTCCTCTGGCTCGTAAGAAACTTCCCATAGGCTCCTTGAGTCCGGTTAAAAATGCTTTTAGTGTTAAACTGTCGTAAAGCGTTCTTTTCGTTGCTCGAACTGCTGCGGCTGGTTCGTTTAATTGCACGTTGGAATACAATAGACTTTTAACTTGCTGGCATTTTTCAAAATACTCCTGCGCTGTTTCGTTTTTCTGCTTTAATAGCATGAGATCCCTTAGCAATGAATCCTCAGATCTCTGGTCCGCAAACGATTGTTGTAATAGCGTTTTTAATGCTATCCAGGTTGGTATTTCACGTCCGCTTGTAATTAACAATGCTCTGCCGGTTAGTTTTGTTCGCAGTGCAGATAATAATAATGTTTGTAGAAAAGCGTCTCCTTGTCCCTCAGGAAAGAAATGCGTTATTATAACTTCGGCGGCTCTCACGTACTCCGATAGTTTGTAAGAAGTGCCATCAAATTCTGGTACTGTCTTGAGGTAGTCCAAATGAAATGCTTGTGCCATATTTACTGGTACTGCGGGAGGTACTTCTTGAATATTTAAATTTTCGAAAAGCTGGAGAAGATCGTCGTCTCCTTGCATAAAATTTTAATTTGTTCGCGAATAATTTGCTTATTTGCTACCTAACGTTTAACAATTCTGTCTTAAAATTAAACGTCGTTTTATTGCTTCGCAACAAGTGAATGGTGTATTTACTCCCGTTTAGGAAACCAATGCACTTGCTTTAAAGCGGGGCTTGCAATTTTATTTTTAGAAATCCTACGCATGCAGTGCTAGCACAGTAAGAGATTAAGTTACTCTATCAGTAACGCTTACTGATCTGGCTTACAGCTAACTGCACCTGAATTTGTTTAAGAGTTGCGATGGCTAATAACGAACACAATTATTAACAACAATTCTCCTGAGAATGTGTTGATAAATCAATTGAATTCGGTTATTAGATGCTTAAAAGTAAAATGATTATTTTAACAACTTTGCTCCAAAATGAGCGGTTATATTTAGCAAAATAAAGCCACTTTTGCACTTGCTAATAAAATTTATCTTACATTAATATCGTTGTAATTGTACTCATGTTCCTTGAGTACGTGACTGGACCCAGCGATGCTAGTCCGGGGCGTTGTCACCTCGTGCGGGCTCAGCGTACTCGATTTTTGGAGGGCTGGTCCTGCGTTGTAGGGCTCTCTGGGCGATTTTGGGCCTGTTGAGTCCTGGATTGTTGAATGAAGGCTCTGGCTCTCGAATGTGGACGATTCTGGTTCCCCTCTTCGAATTACAGATGTCTTCTTGGTTCGTTGTTCGGATGGCCAATTAAGTGTTGAAACACAAAATTGAAGCGATTTTTGTCTTTAATTTTTGACCATCCTACCGACTGCGCCAATTATAATTTACGAAACTTGTTAAATCAAAAAAATTAATTTATTCAAGTTACGGAGTTACAAAATGCAGTTTACAATGTGTCTACTAGATGCTAACTGACATAAGAACTGGCATAAGAACTGACTAAGTACAGTGTGCACATGCTTATATAACATTTCTTATCACTAAAGATTCTAAGAAGCTTGAAGCTGGGGCTGGGAACTGCTTCGTAAGCACTTACCCAACGTATCACCTAACATAATCCCCGGAAAGGGCCTATTAATTTAACTATAGGTACTTTTGGTTAATAACGTAAGCTGTTTAAGCTCAAAATTAGCTTATACTTTGCGTATTACCACAAGATTCAATAAATATTCCACCAACTTCGGGGTACATAATTATTTTACTACGAAAGGCAAACGTCTTTAGACTCAAGCCCCAAGCTAAAATTTCTCCATGATTAACCAGCTTCAAGTCGTACCTACCAAACAAACGTTTAGGTGACATGGAGATATCGGAGATCCGCTCAACTACAGTGAAGACAGCGTGCAGGAGTTTAGCTAGGACATAACACAGTTCAATATTTAAAAGTAACAAGTCTCTGGGCAGATTAAATTAGCGGGCGATTACAAATTTACGATGATGCCGCATGCAGAACCTAGCAGGAATACGTAGAAATGTAAAATGTTTCATAAATGCCCCAGTAATTACTGACAAACTCGGAGGTGATGCAACACTAGACCGCTTAATGTACAATTGTATGCAAAAGTATCTGGGACAAATCTTATGCCTGATTTTCGGGATTTTTAGGCTGTATGAACTTAGCTTATGCAAAATCTAGAATGACTCAACTGACTGACACCGACAGTATTGTGACAGGATTGCTTTGATATTAAATAAATAAATTGCCATGTTTACAAAGGGTAACACAAACTGCCCCAGATACTTCTGCATACAATGGTACAGATTCGTTTTTACCTTCACAACACTAGATCGTGTTTTAATACTCTCAGCAATAATCAGCCACCAGGAAAAGTCACCAGAAGCAAACGGAGACACAGCAAAGACTCTCAGCAAAAATTTTAACCGAAGAAGCAACGCTCTGGCTACAACAAATGGAAAACTCAGCAAGAGAAAGCACACACACACCTTTAGCATACATCTTAAGACAGACTTAAATCGCGGCTCCAGAAAAATCCGCAATCAAATGCGATGAACACGACCTACAAAGTTCTGCGATAGCACGAGTGAGCTAGGATACTATTCCTGCCCATACTAATCACTGATAAACCGCCTCAAACTCAGGCTATCGTCATACTACATCACACATGTGATCGGCTCAAAAGGTACTAGCAGAAGAGGAAGAGGGACAAAAAACATCGTTGAATGCTACCTGGCCTAGTTACGCAGGACAACGGGTCAATAATCCATCTCGTGTGGCTCAAGGCCATTTAAAACGAGCTCGGCGACCTCGATTACTGAGCGTTTGGACATAGGTATCCAAAATGCACAAAATCATACTAAAAAATTAAAGGGCCATAATGCCTAATGCTTGTTACCAGTAACAAATATTTACGTTTAATTTAAGACCTCATTTCACAATACTCAAAATTAGTAGTTTTGCTAACCGACGCAACACTGTATAATTTAGCACTAATGTTACATGCGAAAGAAGTAAAATTCTGATCTGGTTAACAGCCTGCAGTTCCTTAAGTTTTCCAATTTGATGGGAAAATTAATCTTAAAAATTTCCTTGGAGCAGCATCCTGCGCCGGCAGCCTTTACGGAGAAAACCAACCTGGAGTCTACGAAGACGGTTTTCACCAACACCTCGCACAGATTCGGAAGGGAATTGGTGAAAACATTAGTTAAGAATCCACTTCGTGAAACCTGGAGTTCGTCGAAACACACATGAAGCAGAAGAATACGACTCCCAGCTATTCACAATACGATGAGGAAGCAAAAGCTGGTCCGACATTAAACCGATTTTGGCACCACGCTCTATTTAAACGATAAACAACCCTCGTAAAACTAACTAATCTTTGTATGGGAATGCGAACGCGTCCCTCCAATCTTGTTTGACTACCTTTTATTAGTTCCGCCTACTATTCCTTTTTCTTTGCTGTGCTGATAATCTCTCTATTTTTAGACTCAAGTATTTTCTCCATACTATCATATTTTTTCTAACCTGTTCCACCATACTGTTTCTTGTTTGCAAGCCAGTTTCACTGTTCACTTACCCTTTGGTTCTTTTCTATTCCTGGTAAATTTTATTCTAACTAACAAGTGATCGCCTTCAATTTCAAACTCACTTTTTTCCCACATCCCTTATACCATTGCGGCATCGGGTATTGTGCTGCTCTTTCCTTTTCTTGCGGTGTCGTACCATGTTTCTTTGTTATATCTTCAATTATTTTCGTCATATCCATAATAACGCTTAATTACCATGGTTTCTCTCGGTTTACTTATGATAAAAATTTAAATGTCAACATTTTACCGCGGTTAAAAATGTGTTAGAATGTTGTTTTCTTCTTCTTCTTTGCCTATTTCCTTATACTTTAAGGTGTCGGGTCCTAGATCCATTTCTGGTATCCCTTTCTGTTTAGCGCCGTCCTCTTTTACTTCTTCGATATTCATTCCTCTCTGCTGTACCATATTTATGATGTTGTCTATCCACTTTGTCCTGGGTCTCCCCCTTCCTTTCTTCCCTTCTCTTCTTGCTTCCATAATCCTCTTTGGGAGTCTCTTTTCTTCCATTCGGACCACATGTTCGTACTATTACAGCTATCTTTTTTGAATAGTTTCCAATATTTGCTCTACCTCTAATTCTTCCCTTGTGGTTATATTTTTAACTAGTCTAGTCTTGTCTACCATTCGTCTTATTTTACTCTTATGTTTGTTTTGCATTGGCCAGGTTTCCGCCCCATATATCAGCGTTGGTACTTATACTGATTTGTACAAGTGCAGAATTGTTTCCCTACCCAGTTCTTTTTTATTTATTAATGTTGTCTTGATCTGATGGTATATTTTTGTTGCTTTTGATATTCTGTTTCTTATTTCTTGTTCTATTGTCCCATCATGGCTTATGACGACGCCCAAATACTCTTAGAAGTTTCCTACCTCTAATCTATTCTGTCCGCATCTGATGTTTATGTCTTCTTCATCGTTACCTGTTTGTTTACTAATTTTCATTATTTTACTTTTCTTTGCGTTTATTCTCATTCCTGCTCTTTGTATATATTGCTCTTCCATTTGTTGACTGCGGCTTGCAATTTCCTAACGGTGTCCGCCATCAGCACAATGTCATCGGCATACACAAGACCTTGGAGGCTTACTTCTTCCGTTAGAATTTTATAGCTTCTGAATAATTTTGATATCATTATCAAAGGTGCTTTACCAACTCAATTTTATTTATTTATTCAGGAAATAATCATGTCGAATATCCCACGTGCGTGAAAACTATCCTAAATACATTTTGACGATATGCTTCTGTTTTGCTCTGAAGAAATTATCTCGTTTTTAGCAAAACATTCTGAAAGAAAACGTTAAAATTTACTCCCACTCGGGTTTCTTTTATTGCTTCTGTTATTTACCCCTTATCGTTTGTTTCTTTCTGAATTTGATCAAAATTGTTTGCCAATTGTTCATCATAGAACTTCTTACTTACTCTTCAAGCTTTTTTGGGATTTGTTTTTATCTTGGCCTAGGTTTTTCCAGTTTCTAATTTGTAGCAATGATCTTGCGCTTTCTTCCACGGAGTCATTCCATCGCTTTCGCGGTCCTTCCTTGTTTCAGTTACCTTATGGAATTTGTTCTTGTATTCGTTTTGGTGCAGCATCTCCACTCATTCTGCGCACATGTTCAGCCCACCTTCATTTTCCTGTTTGTATAATTATGTCACTGTGTCGGCTCCTGATAGTCTTGGTAGATTTCATTATTCCATCGTTTTCTCCATATATCCCCATCTTTAACAGGTCCCATAATCCGTCTTAGTACCTACCTTCTTTACAAAAATTCCCAATCTTTCAGCATTTTTCTGCGTTACCGTCCATGTTTCACTGCCGTAAGTTACTGTTGATAAGACTACGGTTTGACATATCATCGGCATACTTGTCTTTAAATATTTTTTTAGGCACCCGTCCTGAAAATCATGCAATATTGTTAAATTTGTGGGCCGGACAGAACAATTTTGGAAAAATTATCTTTTTTGTATTCGCTCCCCAAACTGGTTGCTTTGGAAACTGTCTAGGATTCTCAAAATGGCCATTTAGAGGCCTTGTACTTAAAGTCGTCATGACAACATTTTAGCGGACTCAAACATTAGTTGCCATGACGACTTTAAGTACAATGTCTCTAAATGGCCATTTTGAGGATCCTAGACAGTTTCCAAAGTAACCAGTTTGGGGAGCGAAAAATACATTTTCGCGCGGCCTCCTAATATAATGCCGCGTTAATGGTAATTGAAACTTCATATTATAATGTTTGGAGAGCTAATACAAAAAAACGTTGTATGCAACACGTCCTCAAATGGCTTTAGAGGACTCATCTTCATATTACGGACTCGGCTGCGCTTCGCTCCGCCTCGTCCGGAAACATTACGACTCGTCCCCTAAAGCCTTGCTTTGAGGACTAGTTACATAAAATACTATTACAGGCCTATTTTGAAAAATTGAAGTTTTGATTGCTTTGAAGAATTTGTAGACTGTGGTTACTAAGGAAGTCTACAATAAATATCTCTTGATTTGTATCATGGTTTAATCAGCGTACATACATCAAACAAGTAGAGACACTAATGCCAAATGTTGAAACCTGTCTAGAGTGCCTGGGACAGTAACTCGGGGGGTATTTCTAAGCTTCACTATCAGATGGCAGCACAAAGTTCTACCAATCAGAGCCAGTTACTGGCTCTGCTACCAATCATGATGTGATCAAGTAGTGGCGCCATCTGTTAGTGCTATCGGAAAGTACCCCCCCCCCCCCCAGAAGCCGTTCAAGGTCATCCAAATCGGAATTTTGATATCAAAGGAACCGACAGTGAGTGTCTCTACTTGTTTGATTTATGTACGCTGGTATAATGCTTGTTTATTATACAGTGTGAAAATAAAGTAACGGATAAATTCAATAACTTTGCTAATATCAATTTTTCTGAAAAGATCTTAAAGGGGTATAGCGATTTTAATTATAGGACATACACTACATCCACCTTTAAGTTGCTACGTCATTTGTTTTAAAAGTTATGACGCTATCGACTTTTTTTTTAATGACCACCAGTATTTTTTATTGTTGATGTTAGTAGTACTTTTTATGTTGTTTTCAATTATATAAAATTTTCAACATGTTACATCTGAAAAAAATGAGAAAAATGATCATAAAGTTTAAATATGAAAAACCAAAGAAATGAGCAAAATAAATCTAGTTACCTACGTTTGACAGAAAGTCATTGAAATTAAAAAAAAACAATTGAAAAATACAATAATAAATAATAAAAAATTCAATTATCTGTGTCTCGATTAATTGTACCATTTTTACTTCTCTTTACGATAAAGCAAGTATTGGATTCACCCCAAAAATTCTAAATTGAGTTTTCGACAGATCTTCACGTTTTAGAGTTCCCTGGTCCCAAAAAACATTTTTTTTATTGGTTTGTCTGTATGTCTGTCTGTCTGTCAACAGAATATCTCAAAAACGAAGAGATATGGCGTTGAAACTTCTTATATAAGTTTTGTGTACTATCCAGATGTGACAGCAAGCTTTTGAAGAAAATCGCATAACCGGAAGTACGGGTTTACTATTATGATTTTTCAGGTTTTTTCGATATTTTCAAAAACGCCTTGAACCATTTTTTAAAACTTTACATTTTTATTACATTTCTAATATGTATTGATGTGAGATAAGTGATTTTCCAGTTGAACACTTTTAAAATGGGCTTCTTTTGTTTTTTTTCTATTTTTTTATTAACTCCTATTTTAAATAGAACACCCGGTATATTATTACATTTTTGAATTCAGCTTAAAATTTTAGAAAAAAATTGTCTCTTCAACTAATGTTCTATTTTGTACTGTTTTTGTAGAATTTATAATTTTTGAAATGTGTTGACAAATGCTTAAAAATTAAAAATCAATTTCTTTACTAATTATAAGATCACTGTAAAAGGAAGTTGTGTGAGTGTATCACACCAGATTTTTATTAATAAAATAGTTTGCTAAAGGTAAATGCTAATTTAGAAAAAGCAAAGAACGCTTATTTTGTTATGACATTTACAAATTGTTTAATTCTGACATGTAACTAATCTTTTTTTGTTTTATACGCCGGTAACTAGATTTATTTTGCTCATTCAATTGGTTTTTAATATTTAAACTTTAAGACCATTTTTCTCGATTTTTTTCAAATATAACATATTAAAAATTCTATACCGTTGAAACGGGATAAAAAGTACTACCCAAGTCAATAATAAACAGTATAGGTTGTTATTTAAGAAAAAAGTCGATGACGTCATATCATGAAAAACAAATTACATAAGAAACTGAAAATATTTCTTATGGTCAAAATCACCACATAAAAATGAATATCAAGGACGTTAATGAATTTATCCGTTACTTTATTTCCACACTGTATAATGTTCGAATATTTAGGTAAAATTAAGAAGAAACGTTAGTGCCTAAAAAATGTTGTATGTAACTTAACCGGAAACGCCCTTTACAGGGCTTGTAGGCTTTCAGACCGATACACATCCTGTAAAAATGGTCTTTCCGGACTTATTCCACAAACTACACTGCTATTACTGAATGAATACCTTGCTCGATTGGCTTGCAATATTCTAACTTTAATTTTAGTTTCTTCGCAGTAACTTGTCACTATTACTCCCAGATATTAGAAATCATTTACTGCTTCCAGACTGTATTGCTTCATTGTTATGTTTTGTATGATCTTGGGGCGGCCTGGTCTTATCACCATTATCTATGCTTTGTTTATCTCTAGCCCTACTTTTCTTCCTTCTTCATCCAGCTCTAGCTCTTTCCTTCACATTAATAATCGATCGTCCTATTATACAGGGTGATTCTTGACTTATACGCATAATTGTGAAGACTGATAGTTCGTGATGTGTATAGATGGATAATAATTAAACAAAAGTGTAGTACTAAATTTTTTATTAACAGAGATAACGAATTAGTTATGTTGAGAGTGATAAACTAGTAAAATATAAAATTATCGCATTTACCTTGAATTGTATCTGTAACTCTCCGTCAGTAGTTGTCAAATTGGAGCTTCTTTTATTCGTAAAAGAAAAATTATGGCACCTAACTTAACCAACGCAGAACTCTACATAGTATAAAATTATGAGAAAGTACACCAAAATTCAGTAGCTGCAGCTCGGCTTTATGTACAAAGGTTTCCTCAAAGATATCATTCGGGTCGAGAAACTTTTCTACATGTTATCCAGTACGTACGTGTGGTGCAGCATGGATTCGAAGCGCTCAGGTGTTCATCGAAAACGAAGGAAATCACTTTAAACAATTATTGTTATACTCCAGTTTAAGTTACATAATTCGTTATCTCCGTTAATAAAATACTTTTACTACACTTTTTTTAATTATCCATCACTACACATCACGAACTATCATTCCTCGCAATTATGCGTATAAGCAAAGAGCCGCTTGGGTCAATGTCGATGCTTCAAATCACTTTTTCTACGGTTATATTAAATAATACAGGTGCTAGGCTATTCCTCTTATCACCCTGTCTTAAACCTGTTTTCGTTTGTGCCAATTCTGATATTGTGTTTTGCACATTCACCTGTATATAGGTTTCTTCTAATGCAATCTTTATCAAACCAACTCTTTTTTGATATTTCAAATTCTTCGAGAATTCTACATAGTTTTTCTCTGCTTATACTACCGTACACTTGTTTAAAGTCTATAAACAGGTGATAGGTGTCTATGTTAATTCCCATTGTTTTCGTTATAAGCTTTAAAACCAATATTTGGTCGATCGTTGATTTTCCATTCATGAATGCTGCTTGATTTTAACTTATTATCAATTGATAACATGGCTCCTATTTCTTATGCATTATTATTGCTAGGATTTTGTAAGCTACACTCAATAGACTAATTCCTCGAAAATTATTACAATTAGGACTATCGCCTTTCTTGTACATTTGGCATATTAAGAGCCATTTACACGAACAAGAATTTCTAGTACAGTTAAGTTACAAGTCCAGTTAAAAGTAAATTGTAATTCCGTTTACACGAACAAGTTTTTCTTATAGTCTGTTCACTAAACATAAAAACACAAAGTGGCCTTTGATTTCTAAAATTTCATGAGTGTACTTCCAAAATGCATCTTTTGTCTAGGAATGTAATTACAAAAAGTTACTATACTCTGTTCACTATAGTCCCGGACTGTCAATGTCAAAATCCAATTAAAAACAATCCTTTATATCATGGTTAATACTTTTAAATCAAGCTATGGGTAACTAGAAACAATTAATAAAGCTACTAATGTCAAAACTATAAATTATAGGTTATATTTCGAACTGATTCAAGCAAAAATAAATAAAAATTGCCAGGTAACAAAAACCCAGATTTTCAAAATTACGCTTTTGCGTTGTCCAACCTAGTAGTAACAAAAAAACCAATAGAAATTCAACAGTGCTATCATAAAACGTCATTTTTGACAATCCGGGACCATAGTGAACAGAGTATAAAACAAATAGGTTAAGAGTGTGACATTTAATTAGCATCTGTCATAACTACTTTTTAAGGATGTTAAACAAATACTGTGTTGGATACTATTGATGTAGCATTTATTAATAAGTATTTTTATTACATTTTATAAAAGTTCAGGCAAGAATTTCCAGAATAGTATGTACTTTGACACTGAATTAATGATATTTATTAATTGTAATTTTTAAATTCAAAGTCACCTTTATGCAGGTATGGAAACCTTTGCAAAACAAAATACAGAATCCCTAGAAGACAAATTTTACGTATATGCCAACTTCAAAAAAATTTATATGTTTTTGTGTTTACTGAATGGCCTATATATAAGAAACTAATATTCACTTGCAGCTGTCTGTCATGCAGTCATACCAATCTATTTAAAATGAAATAGAAACATAACCTCAACAAATAGTTCTATTGTATCAGCAATTGAATTTCTTCTCTTTTCCACTGCCGCATTTTTAACATAAAACTTGTCTTTGAGATAAAAACAAGACTTAAAATCACGTAACAAAGTTATGTTTACACACGCAACGAAGAGGTTATGTTTGCAACTTGCCGTCTACAAAAAACAGGTTGGTATTAGGGATTTGCGAATACAGTGCTTGCGTGAAGTTGGAACTTTGGGAACGAAAACTTGCAGAAAGTAGCCCGTGTTCCAGTTTGCCGGTAAAAGTTTTCTTGTAGGAATGGACTTGTAAGACATTGTCTCTTTCTAATACACGTGAATGTTAGCCAGAGAGAACGTGTAACGCCACTGTACCCGAGAGCATGGCTTAATTACCATGTCGGTTGAGCGCCGACCGGGTGCGTCACCAGGTGGCGGATAGGGGAACGGCCACGACCCTTTACGGAAATGACTGGTTGGCAGCACAGTTGTCGCAGACCAACTCACATACCACAAACCACCAGTGTTTGATGCAACGACCCCTGAGTAGCCTTCGGCGCTCAGGGTAGTGTCAACATTGGGCACGGGAAACTAGGCTTAACTGCCTGGTTCTTATGTATGGGGCCCCACTATAAAACCCCCCCGAATCCCAAGGTACGGTGCGCGCTGAAGGGATGCATGGCCAGAAGGTAGCCTGGTCCCTAGCGACCAACCTCGGGGCACCTGGAGCACCCCGTTGTATTTATCCCGTCACGTATGCAGGGGCTCCGTGCGTGTCGACACCCTTTCCCCCATACTTGTGGGAACAATATGGATAACGAAGACATATTACCGAATCTTTCCAGCGTGGATGAAGATGCACTGCTAAAAGATCCTGAATGCGGCCAAAGTACTTAGGTCGGCTCCCAAACCCTTCTTCTTAAGACCTAGAACAAGGGGCTGAAGCCAGAGAACTGGCGAGTCATCAACAGTGTATCGGAGCCTAAAGGCAGGACACTGATCATGTTGATCAACGAGACCTCCTTAACCACTTTCCGTAACCTGAACATAAAGCCATGCCTAGGCCTAGGTAGAGCAATGTTCAAATGTCTATCTGCTCCTACCCCTGACGGACAAGGTGGCGCTAGCACCAGCAAATGTCCTGAGGCTACTGCAAGTAAACCTCCAACACAGTAGGGGAGCCACGGCTGTATTATACAGCCGGTTGCAAACCGAGGACATTTATGTGGCCCTCATCCAGGAACCATGGATAGCAAAGGGCCAAATAATGGGACTCGAACACGCCAGAGGTGAGTTAATATATGATAAATCCTCTGATATACCCAGAACATGTATTTATGTAAGAAGTGGAGTAAAATACATACCTCTGTACAAGTCACGGAAAGCAACGAGAGGCAAGTAGTGATATCCTCCGCATACCTGTGGACCTATGACAGTCGTTAGTGCGGAATAAGAAAAAAACTTACAAATACTTAACCGAGGCAGTGAGCCCACTTTTGTAACTCGACGTCGGCAAGAAGTCATTGACATTGTAACGTTTCGCCCAGCGGGAACGCGTTTTTCTGAATTAAAATTAATTCGCGCGTTCTCCCATAACTTATTCTACGTTACTTATCAGAGTTTGAATCTTTAGAACGCCCGACCAGCGATAAAAATACGTCATCGAAGAGGAGCAGGTCCCCGTTTGCGCCGTTCTCCCACTCAGAATGTCCGAAGTGGTTGCTAGATGTCCGAAGCACGAAGAGGGGACATAAAAGCTGCTCACGACCGTTCCACGAGAGATTCCCTCCGGCATTCTCAGCATTCATTCCAGTATCCATCCAGTCTCAGATCATCCCCAATCCTGTCCGTCCCGTCCGATTTTAAAAAGAATTCTTCCCTCACACTTTGAAATCCTGCATCCTGAGTTTTCCTGTAGCTAAGTCAAACCGAAGACTCCAAACTGGGAGGCCGTGTATCTAGCTAAAGCCCGAACGATTCCTCGTCCTGAAAGCCAGTTCCTGGAAGCGACGACCTCTATTGGGGACCGCTTCGCTGGTTTGCCCTGTTAATATTATAACCTAAATTCAGCCTAAATTTTTAGCCCAAGCTCCGTCAACAAATAGTTGTAACAATTTCCTGGAAGTCATGTTGGAGGCGAAGACTCGTTCACGAGGCCGTTTCGCATGCTTCTCGTAATAATTAAGCCAGCCACTCAGCGTAATTAAACTCGAAACAAACATATTAGAACTCATAATTCAAAAGGGGGCCTTCAAGCCGCAAATTTTCACAACGACCGGTATATGTGCTAATCCCTTTAAAAACAGATATTTACCTACCTGCTAAACTTCCCGAGGGACGTAGATGAGCCGTCCACACAATCACCTGACTACGGCGCCCGTGGAAAGCATCCCCGACGTCTGCAATCCTTTCGAGGTCGTGCCCCAGCTGGAATCCACCGTCGACTTTTCATTCTATGGCACCCAGCACAAACACAACGCCCAATTCACAGGGGGCTTGCCGAATCTCCCGCACGAGCCGGTGTTGTAAGTAAGTAACCCTGACATAGCCGAATTAACCTATATTTGCAGTTACACGTGCCTTTGACATCGTGACCGAGGTTCAAGTTTAACGGTTGGTATTCCTGGGACTAATTTCGACGGCGCAACAACACGGCCAGTGGCGTCCCGTCCATCTACCAGGGCTCAAATTGTACGGCCACAAACGCACGGATGTATGACGGGTTGCAATGACGCTAGGTTTTTGCAACAAGACGTCTCGTATAACTACCAATTTTATTGTAAAATATATTTTACTATATTTGTAAATACATTACAATATAATGAAACTGTCTAAAATTATCCTGGTGTTTGTTTGCTGGTCTCATAGTGTATATCTGACTGAACCAAATTAACTCCGACTGAGAGAGCTACCCGATGGTGATTAATTAATTCAACGCCCTTAATAGCAGAAGGGCGGAATGTTACAACATAACTCTGGCCATGGCTGGATTGCAAGACAGAGTAATACAATGGCGCGTATCTAACGAACCATCACTGTCTGATTACAGACACATTGAGTACTTCCTGGCAGATTTTGAAAAGGTAACAATAACCTATCGAAAGCCCAGGAAAACTGATGGGGCTGTATACAGGGAGGAACTTCTTAGCAAGTTATCCGATGTTAAAACCCATATCCATACACCAGCAGACATTGAGGTAATTGTGGACCAAATGAATGACGCCATACTAACCTCATATGAAAACAACTGTCCATTAAGGAAGAGACAGACTAACAGGAAGGTCATATAGTAGAATGAACGCCTGGCCAACCTGAGAAAAAAAGCGCGAAAACTCTTTAACAGAGCAAAAAGGACCGGAGAGTGGAGCCTACATGCCCAAGCTCATGGAGGAGCTTCTGTAATGACATTGATGGCACCACAGAAACAGCACGTCTCCACAAAGTTCAAAAGACCCTTTAACTTCGCTTGAAAACATGCTAAAACCGACACAGGAATACACAACCAGTGAAAGGAAAACACTGGAAATGCTAATTCAAACACACTTTCCAGGAGTACTGATGGTTGATCAAGCTGACATGACATCACAGCCAGTCCCTAGCAACTTCTCAAAGAGGCCCGCGAGCGACGAGTGGAAGGTAGCTAGGGAAGTGATCAGTCATAGCAAGGTACAGTAGGCTGTAAAATCCTTCTCACTTTCTAAATTGCCCGGACCAGATGGAATCTTCCCCGCTCTATTGTAGCGGGGAATAGATTTTCTGGTACCGATCCTAATTAAGATCTTTCGCTTATTCCTAGCGAGAAACTACTTGCCAATGGCGTGGAAACCGATCAAGGTCGTCTTCATTTCCAAACCAGAGAGAGCATCGTACACCTTACCAAAAGCATACAGACCGATATCAGCCTTATGTCTTTCTGTTTAAAGACTATGGAAAAACTGGTAGACAGGCACATACGAGATGGGGCCTTGAAAGGCAATCCTATACATCGTAGCCAATTTGCATATCAACCAGGAAAATCATGCGAATCGACACTTCACCACCTAATTAGTAGGGTAGAAGTGTCTGCTTTTTTGGACATAGAGGGAGCATTTGATAATACCTCCTTCGAATCAATAATGACTGCAACCCTAAGACATGGCGTTGACGACATCACAAACAGATGGATAAAAACCATGTTAGAGGGACGCCAGATACAGGCTGATTTGGGAGAGGAATCCCTCAAGGTACGTGCTGTCAGAGGTTGTCCACAAGGAGGTGTTCTAACATGGTAGTAAACGATCTCCTCCAGACACTCAATGATGAAGAGTTCTACACCCAAGGTTATGCAGATGACATAGTCATTCTCATAAGGGGCAAGTATCCAACCACCATTGCAGCCCTCATGCGAAGGGCACTGAACATTAGTCAGAGGTGGTGCAATAGAAAAAACCTCAAGGTAAACCCTAGCAAAACATCTATAATACCTTTCGCTAAGAAAATAAATGTAGCTTTTAACAACCTCACAATCTTTGATGAAAGAATTCAGGTCGGCCAGGAAGTTAAATATCTGGGTATTACCCTAAATGCAAAACTGTACTGGAATGCACACCTAGATAAAACAGCAAACAAAGCAAAAATGGCCCTTATGATGGGTAGACGCATGTTTGGTAAAATATGGGGACTGAAACCAATGATGGTTCATTGGTACTACATAACAGTAGTCAGTAGCGGAACAGGACGTTTGGGCGCCGGCGGTTAGGCGCCGGCGATTGGGCGACGGCGTTTCGGCGCCAGGCGTTTGGGCGCCAGGCGTTTGACCGCCAGGCGTTTGGGCGCCAGGCGTTTCGGCGCTAGCAAAATGTTTAATAGACTGAAAGTGAAATGGGATTCTTATTTTATCGGGCCACACTTTTTGAGCCCGATACGGGTCAGTGCAAAATTTGATGTATGTATTACAGTCCAGTAGCAGAGTACAAGAGAGGAGCCTTGCCCTACAGAAGGGGTAGTTTCAATTTTTATATATGTTTACCAGTTCGAGATCTTAATAAAAATACCAAGTTTTCCAACATTTCGAGTTGCCGATCGTGCCGCAATCTTGAAAAAAATGGCGCTCTAAACCAGTTTAATCTAGGAATAAAGATCCGGGGAAAGAAATCCGGCGGAAAAAAGCCGATGGTACTTATTGTATTTAATACCTAGATACTTCAAGCAATTGAATTCTTTGTTTGTGTGCATGTGCCGACAAACCCTGAAAGATTACTAAAATTTGCTAGAAATTTGTGTGAGAATTTTCAACAAGGATCATATTCACCTTACCGTTCCACATTAGTACTTTAGTAACTTCAATAATCTTAAATTCGTGGCAATTTTATATTTTTTAGTAGATGTAAAGTCAAACTTGTTGCTTTGCAGTTCCATACAGTTCAGCATAAAAATAATTTGTATTGTAATTTTATGGAACCTATAAAGATAAGGAATGTTTAATTTTTCTCTGTTCGCACGATTTGGAAATGTTTAACCCTCAAATTACACTCTTGAACTTCAATTTTTTAAATGTATTTTGAAACGACTAATACAAAAGAAGCTGCTTTTATTCTGCAGATAGGTATTTGGTTAACAGTTCAATTATTGTATTGGTTGTTGACAGCAAAATTTTAACGTATTTGCAATTTAGCTAGTTATCTACAAAAAAAGTAAATTCGTAGTAAGTCGTTTCACACCAAAATATACATTCTTCTTCTATAAGTTCTGTAAATAGTACAGAGTCTTCACAAGCAACAACAATTATATACAGTAATTGCAGTTTTATGTTTTATTAATGTTTTTTTGGCTAGTCATTTAATATTTATATTTTTCTTCCAGATATTCTAGGAAAAGATTTAGTGAGATCCCAGTAGAGTCCCGAAGTCAGCTTATGGCATTAGACATTAAATGATTATCTGGTCATTCCTGTCATTAAGGGATTTACTGTCCTGTCTGCTTGGAAGTATTGTAAAATTAAAGCTTAATATATCATAAATGGTTCATTTGCGGACACGGATTTATTATTTGCATAGCAAATTGTTAGCAGGTTTGTACAGTCCTGCAACATATTTACAGTAAATGATCAAAGTCTGCGGTAAATTGTTGCAGGTTTAAATATATATATATAGCAAATTAGCAGCACCTCAACTTATAACAAACTTTCCTTAATTTTATAGCAAAAAACTATCAGGATCTTTTACCAAAATTACAATAAAATTTTAATACTTAAATTCCATTCAGACACTTTTTAAAAAGGAGTTCAGTTACTTTAGCGCTTACGATAGCGAAAAATTAATAGTCAACTTGTTTATAGACGTCATGTAATAATTCCAGCGCCCAAACGCCTGGCGCCCAAACGCCGCGGCGCCCAAACGCCTGGCGCCCAAACGCCTGTCGCCCAAACGCCGTCGCCCAATCGCCGGCGCCCAACCGCCGGCGCCCAAATGTCGCGTACCCGTCAGTAGTGATGGGCATAATCGGATGATTTCAATAATCGGAATGTTCCATTTTGGAATGTGTATAAAATCGGAATATCATCCGATTATTTTACATTCCGCACAGGCGAAGCAAGGGAAAACGAGCGAAACAACAACAAGCGGAAGGAAGATGAAGTGCGTAGAAATTTGTGATGCGAGCACTCGCCGTCGCGCCGTAAGCCTTTATCTGCGTTGGCATCTATTGCTTGGGTTTGTAGGACGGCCAGTAAAACAATTTAGGAGTTTGAGTCGCACAGTGGGATATAGTAAGAAATAATAGTATATTATACATCAAGGTAGCGAAGCGCAGTATTATAACCTGAGCGCATATTAGATACTGAGCGCGCAGCGCAGGTTATAAGACGATTCGCTACCGTGGTGTATATACTATTTTTTGCACTACCAAACGGCTTAATACCTAAATTCCCAACAAATTTCGAAAATATTTTAACTGTCAATCTGACAATACAGCTCTTTAAAATGTCAAAATTAAAATAGTCATATTTGGTAACTTAGCAAATTATTAGTTACCACGGTGAAAATTGTTTATTTTACTTTCTCTCCCATGGTGGAGAAAATCAACTTCACGACCTAAAGATAGGCCAATAACGGTGCGTTCTGAGACTAGCAGTGCAAAATAGTATATTGTATGTTAAGAGCTGAAAGTGCATTCTTGCCGCTTGCGCATGAATATTGCTGGTTGAGACGAAGTCGAAACCAGCAATCATGCAAAAGCGGCAAGCGCACTTTTAGCTCGAAATATACATACTATTTTTTCGACGACTGAGCAAATTATTAAAGGAAAATATCAAATTTCGTTTTATCGCAAAAATTAATTGACAATCAAGTTAACATTACTCGCGCAGTCTATATGACATGTGACGCGATTATTTCCAAAATGACGGGCGTTGTCAAGGAAACCTTCGGACGTGGCTACCTATTTTGTTCACGCGGAAACCCAAAACGCTCGGCGAGCGGCAAAAAGATGAAAACGCACGCTCAGCTGCAAATGTCAACTTTCTGTTGTCAAATGACAGTGAGAAAAATCTACTTTCGATGTCAGTCGTCGGAAAAATATTTTCTCACATTATTACTGTAGTTACCTTAATAGACTTTCGGAAAATGGTAGTGATATTTTAAAGTTTAATGGCACATAAAGTACATAATAGATAGTATAAAACAATACATGAATTTGAAGTCTGTAAGGTGTACTATCTAATAATTATTCTACGAAATACCACTGCCATTAGTGCCATTCACGTATCATACACGTGCGCACACGGCGCGACCCGTCGGCATTCGCCAACCAGCATATAGCAGTCAAGTGAGTCAATACAACATTCCGTATTCCGTTCAGTTCAAATTGGCATTTCATTTTCTCATTTTGTGTACCGAATAGTAAAATAATCGAATTCCGAAAGTTCCGAATTTTGTGCACTGAACAGTAAAATAATCGAATTCCAAAAAGTTCCGAAATAATCGGAGCCTTCCGATTTTTTGAACAACGGGAAACTTTCCAATTATTCATTCCGGATAGGCTCATCACTAGTAGTCAGACCCGTGATATCCTATGGCACCTTGGTATGGTGGTCAAAGGTAGAATAAAAAATAGTAATTAAAAAACTATTCAGGATACAGAAACTGGCTTGTTTGTGCATCTGTGGAGTTATGAACAGCACTCCAACAGCATCAATGGAAGCTCTCTTGGGACTAACACATGTAGAAATATATTTAAAAGGGTGTTACATTAATAATTGCCGATAGTAGATCGAAACATGCACTCGCACTAGCTCAGAAGAAAGGCGTGGGTAACTTACCTTCAAAACTAAACGATCGAAATCATAGGGGCGCCAAATGGTTTCAAGCCCATGTTCCCTTGTTCATCATTTGAGCGAACAAACCATTAAAATTGCTCAAGGTAACAATACAACATAAACAACGAAAACCCACAGTTCGATAAATCGTATGTTTCACATAGATCATATATTAATAACAGGGGGAATAAAACCGACTTGTAATTACTGGTGTTAACGGACAATAACAATACTAGCACAAAATAAATATATCACATACGAAAATATCAAAATCTTAATTAATCAACATCTGAACAGGGTGCATTTGAAAACGCAGCATTTGCTGAGGGCGTGTAGAGATAATTTCTAAAATGATTTACTTTAAACTGTAAGTTGGCCAAAACATGTAATTTAGTAACATCCCGAATACTGAGTGAACGACACAGCTGTACTGCGTTCCACCTTTAAAGTATTAAACTAGCATCTCGCGTGTACTCACACATTCAGATATCTGTATGTCGTAGTGGTATACCTACCAAATAATCTGCTAGGATAATTTTTCCTCCAGCAAACTTAATTACTAAGGCGATGGTTATGGGACAAACGTACGTGAGTTCACCCCTCACTCAGTCTATGTATTAGCATGCAGAGCTACGTTAACTATTACTGACCTGACTCAGGTTGATCTGACTTTCATTTAACACACCTGAATTACAATTAACTATAACAGCAGTCAAGCCGCTTAAAGGTTTAAGCCATATATGAACTACTAAATTAAAATAATAAACAGGGCAAGGCCGTTATGAATTCTATAGCATGTCGATCATTATAACAAAATAGCCGTTAAGTTCAAACCAAATCCAGCACAAAGGTGAAGGTGATGTAGCTCCCAGCGGTTACGGCAACACAGCAGGCTCATTTGGGGCTGCATGAAAGGTACCGGGGCCAACGGAAACAACCACGTACTAGAATGCACGTCACTCGGCGATGCTGTAAGCCTCTGCTCTATTTGGGGCAGTTTTAGTCCGTAACTTGAAAGCAGAAAATTTCTGCCTAAAAATGTGCTCGCAAAACAATTTTAGATTTCCATGGCTTAGGGCCGAAAATGTGGCCAAATCGTTTATGCTGCATACGCCTGACGCAACGGTTAATTTCTGCAATCCATTAATCCATCTCAGCCATGTTCACAGGACACGATGATTCGAGATTCGGTTCCGGCCAAACCTTACTGACATTTTGGAAAAACTGAAACGACGCCAAACTGTATCGCCATCTAGCGACCATTAATACCCTCGGCGGAAAGAATTGCAGATTGCATAGGAAACTGTATTTAAGCAGAACACTGTAGGCCGCTGGAACCTTAAATTCGACATGATCGTAGCATCAGTTGCCTAACCGCTAGGCGTTCCTTTCTCCGTGAAAATACTGAATTTTACTAAATCGACAATAAATTGGTCTCAAGGGGAAGCCCAGATTGCAGCATACAGACTGAAATCCACCGGAAACTGGGACACCAACCAGTAACGGTGCGGACACAAATGGATACAGTAAGTGGGCGAAGACAACCCCATCCTAAAAATGGGCACAGACTACAGCCTTCCACAGTATTCTTTTGACAAACCTTTCGCTGTGAGGTATGATCACAATGACTGGACCCAAGAAATCCGAACCCACCTGCCAAACGGGCTAGTCTGGTACACGGATGGATCTTGAACAGCAAAGGGCACGGGTGCTGAAATACATGGCGTAAGACCAAAAAAGGACATTAGTGTATCTCTTGGGACCAAAGCCACAGTCTTTCAAGCTGAAATCTTTGCTATAATGCAACGCGTCCAGGAAAATGCATAAGCAGTCGGCTTGTATAAGAATGCTTGTTGTGCATTCCTGTTTTTTTATTGCTTTTTACAACTTTCATCGAACCAACTGTTCTTTTCTTTTCCTTTCCTAGTACCTTTTTGGCTACTTCTAAAGTGCATTCAAAAAACTTCGTTATCAAGTGGTCTTGTATCAAACAATAATTTTTGAAAGTCATGTCGCAACTTATGGATTGCGTATGCACACAACCTCACTTTGACAACTGACAACTCAAGTGACCGAGCACGTTGAATTCTGGGTAAGCGATGCAATAATTTGCGTATAAACACATAACCTCACTTTGACAACTGGCAACTCAAGTGACTCAGCACGCTGAATTCTGGGTAGGGCAATGTAATAATCACCGACAGTCGTAAGTCAAAATTTAGTTCAAAGCCCTCTCCATAACGTTTTTTTTTAACACTCAGAACAAATCCGGACTGGTAACTCCAAATCGATCCTGGACGGATGCGTTCCTTTGTACCGAGTCCAACCGGAACAACACATCACTACTTCCCAGCTTCGTATTGCTTCTTTTCTTTTTATATATTTTTCTGTCTTGTTTATTTGTTCGAATGAATTAAGCAATGAGCAATTTAGTGTTGACCACTACCTAAAATCATTTTTGTCAAAAAAAAAACTAATTAAAAACAAAGAAATAATCACGAAATTTAGGAAAGTAGTTTTATATTAACAGTAATAATACACTTGCAAATATACATTGTATTCAGATATAAACAATTCGTCATATGTATAGGTATGGTTCTGTACATTATAAAAACTGAGATTCGTAATAAAATTTTACTTATGTATAAATGCACTATCAAATATACAATATATTAGGTATAAAAATATGTACAAAGGAAGACAAAATATACTCTGAAAAAATATTGTGCTTAGAATTAAGTTAAGAAAACGTTCGTTGTTCGTCGTTTGGCATTATATTACAGCTATCATCACCGTTGCACTTATGCAACTATTTCACTAAAACAAAATCACACTTCAGTTAAATCCACCTATGAATGATTTATAAATTAAAGTAATAAGCCATAAGACAGTAAACGTACCTGGTAAGTTCACGTCCCGCTATTAACCCTGTTCTGGACCTCGATCTGACAAGCTGTGCTCTTCTCTCAGCTAAAAACAAGCGCAAAATCTAGATGCTGTCGCTAGCCAACACATTAAAATTAATACTGCTTTCACTCATTAATGAAGCAGCTTGATTAGGCGGAGAGCTTAACAAACTAGAGCCAAAATAAAAACAAATGAAGACGTCTTACCACATACAATTTCCAATGAGCAATCTTATAACACCACAAAACTGTTAGTCAGTTAGTTGCAAAACTACAAAATCGTTATGCTTACCTCCAGCCGGCCGAGGACCTCGCTTACGCTTTTGCTCTCTGCTGAACGCACTTCCAGTTTGAAGAGCTTCCAATAAACTAAAAGAGAGAATATTGTGCAATAGAAATTATTATGACAGCTACGTTACTGTACCTATCCATAACTCCTTCTTGAGTTTCCGAGGGGTTCATATCTATTATGGCCTTTTTCCTCGCTGCTCGTTCTTGTTTTTCCTTTTCTGCCTTTTCCCTTGCCACTTTTGCTTTTCGATTCTTCTCTATTATTTCTCTCTCCCTCTCGTTATCCTTCTTGGCGTGCTATGTAAAATAGTGAAGGTGGTCATTACTTTTTGTGAGGTTAGGTAAATTATATACCATAAGAACAACTTCCCAAAATTTCAAAAGCTGTAACTACTAAAAGAATACTTACAATAAAACTATCTTTGAAAGTTTTAAGGTCCGTGAAGAACTCCTCAAGGACGTATTTTTGTTTATCAAAAACATAATACTCAGACAAGTCCGTGTAGAGCGTCTCCATCTTTTTGAACATGTTCTGCAGAACTAAGCACTGATCATGAGCTTCTTTAGCAAATGTCTATGTCAATTAAGAAAACATATACACGACATACAAATTGGTAATACTTTTTTTAACTTAGGAAAAGGATACCCCCATAGTTTCCGCAAACTTATCATCATCGCTCTGCGGCAGCTTATTGTTGGCCAAGTCGGTTTCGAGGTTTTTAATACTGTTCTCCATTTGCTTGAGTGTTTTCTGAATCATATCCAATGAAACTCGACTAGCCCTATAACAATTTCAACAGTTAGAACAGCTTACGGCATGATAATGCGCCAGCGCATACTTATCAATGTGTGGTAGTTCGTCGTGGAAGTTAAGTAGCTCTGGGAATTTCTTTTCAGCTGTCTCCACAATGTAATGGAGTAGCGTGTGTTTGTTCTGAACGTCTTTTGTGCCTGTTAGCTGCAAATAAATTTTTAATAATGTTGCTTTGGTATTTTAGTACAACACCGTACCTTGGTGAGGAAACTAATTTCAAATCCAAACGTTTGTGCGTTTTTGGAACCGCTGTTCATATAATTGCCCAGAAGCAAGACGAGTTCGAGAAGCTTAGCAAATTTCCTACTTTTCTTGATCTCTTCACATGCTGCTGTTCCAGCTACGATATCCTACAAAGAAACGATTTTTTGAATACAGTTTCGTTAAAATTTGTTGATGGAAACACCGTGCTCTTGTTTTAGTTCCACGAGCATATCAAATAAAACCAAAGGATAAATAAATGCACAATTAATGACATAATGGTATTAAAAAAAAAAGAATCAAGGGTCAAGCTAGATCTAGAAAAACAAATGAAGACTTAACTTTGCTTGAAGTCAAAAGCTGGAATATAAAATATCAAACAAAACAGTAAAAATAACAGAAAAGTAATTCAAAATCTTGGTTTTAGCAATCAGGATCATGGGCAATTATGATCATTTTTGTACCAAGACCAAGACAAAGATGACCTATACGTTCCTACTCTCTTTTACCATGTCCAATAACAAAATTTTACTTATTTACTCTGGTTCTGTCCTCGGCAATTAATATTAAGATTAAGACTAATCAATCAAGATTTAACATCCCCTATTCTCTCTTCATCTTTGTAGTTAAAATCAAGCTTATCACCAATTATAATAATTGTTTCCCATGACCAAGACAAAGGAAAAGACTTGAGGTATTCCAGTATTGACCTTGACAGTCAAGATTAAACTCAATATCAATGCTGACGTCCTCTTTGACAGACAACAATAGTGATAATTTTCCCTAAAACTACAACTCGACATGCCCTATTCTTGATCATGACTAATGATAATGTTTGCACTACTAAGACCAAGGCAAAGAGCTAACTGACGATTTCTTCCAAAACTAAGATCACTACCGAAAGCTTTTTTCATAACTAAAACCAAGAAGGCTTCCTACTCTAAAACTAATACCAAAATTTGTTTTACTCTAACTCTGATCACGGTAACCAATATTAAGCTCCAAAGACAACATTAATGGTTTTTTCCAAGGCCAAGATCACGAAATGAAATGTTTCTCATAGCCAAAACTATACCAAGATGGATTTCTTCTCTAAAACCCATGCCAAAACTTGTTTTACTTTAGGCCTGATCATGGTAATCAATATTAAACTCGAAAGACAACAATGATAATTTTTCCGAAGACCAAGATCAAGACTAGATCTTGTCAGTCAAAATCAAATTCAAACTCATGAATAATTATAATAATTTCTTTCATAACCAAAACCACGACCAATTTCTTTTCTAAAACCAACATCAAGACTTGCTCCACTCTGGCCCTGATCATGGTAGCCAATATTACGCTCCAAAGACAACACTGATGATTTTTTCCAAGGCCACGATCAAGGAATCAAATGTTTTTCATAGCCAAAACAAACACCAAGATGGATTTTTTCTCTAAAACCCATACCGAAACTTGTTTTACTTTGGTGCTGATCATGGTAATCAATATTAATCTCGAAAGACAACATTGACAATTTTTTCCATGACCAAGATCAGGACTTTATCTTGGCAGTCAAACTAAAACTCATGATTAATTACAATAATTTCTTTCATAACCAAAACCACGACCAATTTTTTCTCTAAAACCAATATCAAGACTTGCTCCACTCTGGCCCTGATCATGGTAGCCAATATTAAGCTCGAAACACAACATTAACACAAGTCTTGATCTTGGCTGTCAAAATTAAGCTCATGCCTAGTTATATCTTCTTTTCATAACCAAAACTCGACTCTGCTCTTGGGCTTTTCAGTCAAAATTAAGCTCAAAATCAATGACGACGTCCTCTAAGATATAGAACAGTGATACTTTTCTGCAAGATCAAGACCAGAACTTGTGCTCTATTCTTATGTTGATTTTGGCAATGGATAATTGTGCTAATTTTTATAATACCAAGCCAAAAGTAAAGACCTGATCTATATTATCTTGCTTTTATTTTATCCAAAACCAATACCAACACTTGTTCTACTCTGGTCTTGGTTTTGATAGTCAATATTCAGCTTGCACTAATAAGACCAAGGCAAAGACCTAACCTATATGATCTTGGCTTTCTCCTCTAAAACCAATAGCAAGACTCGTTCTACTCTGCTACACTGCTCATGGTAGCCAATATTAAGCTCGAAAGACCACACTGACAATTTTTTCTCAGACCAAGATCGATATTTAATCTTGGCAGTCAAACTCAAACTCATGACTAATTGTAATAATTTCTTTCATAACCAAAACCAACACCAATTTCTTCTCTAAAACCAAATCCAGACTTGTTTCACCCTGGCTCTGATCACGGTAGCCAATATTAAGCTCCAAACACAACATTGATAGTTTTTTTCAAGGCCAAGATCACGGAATGAAATGTTTTTCATAGCCAAAACCAACACCAAGAAGGATTTCTTCTGTAAAACCCATACCAAAACTGGTTTTACTTTGGTCCCTGATCATGGTAATCAATATTAAAATCGAAAGACAACATTGACAACTTTTTCCAACACCAAGATCAAGACTTGATATTAACAATCAAAATCAAGCTGTAATACTTTTTCTATAACCAAAACCAATACCGATTTCGTCTCTAAAACCAGTACCAGTTCTACTATGGCTCTGACCATGGTAGCCAATGTTAAGCTCGAAAAACAACACTGACGATTTTTTCCATGACCAAAAGCAAGACTTGATCTTGGCAATCCAAATTAAGCTCATGACCATGTTCAAGACCTGATTTTGGCAGTCAAAATCTAGCTCTTGACTAATTATTTTTTTCTTATAACCAAAACCAAGACTAAGATTTGATCCACTCTTATCTTGATCTTGACAAATCAAAATTAAGCATAAAATCAATGATGACCTCTTCTAAGACATAGAAAACAGTGATGCTTCTCTCCAAAATCAAGGCCACTTGATGTACCCTTTTCTTGCGTTGATTTTGGCAATCAATTGTGCTGATTTTTATAACACCAAGCCAAAGACAAAGACTTGATCTATATTATTTTGGTTTTCTTTTTATCAACATCAACACTTTGGTCTTGGTTTTGGTAGTCACTACTAAGCTGAAGGCTGATACTGATAAAACTTTTTGTGAAACCACAGTTAATACTGACAATTTTCGCCTGAACCAAAACCACAACTTGACTTGACCTATTTTTGATCATGACTAATTACGATAATGTTTGCACTACTCAAATCAAGGCAAAGATATAAAGTGTATGACCTTGGCTTTCTTCTCTAAAACCAATATCAAGACTTGTTCTAACTTGGCCCTGATCATGGTAGGCAATATTAAGCCCAAAAGATAAATTGACGATTTTTTCCAAGAGCAAAAGTAAGACTTGATCTTGGCAGTCCAAATTAAGCTCATGACTTATACTTTATTCATAACCAAAACCAATACCAAGACTTGTTCTACTCATGCACTGATCATGGTAGCCAATATTGAGCTCAAAAAACGATTTTTTCCATGACCATGATCAACACTTGATCTTGTTAGTCAAAATCTAGCTATTGACTAATTATAATATTTTTTCTCATAACCAAAACCTGCCTTATTCTTTTCATCTTGACAATTAGAATTAAACCTATGGTCAATTACAGTTGTTTCCATGACCAAGTCCAAGGACAAAATAGAACTATTCTGGGTCATGGAGTTGACAGCCTAAGATTAAGTTCAAAATTAATGCTGATATCCCCAAGAACAGACCAAGAACAATACTGATAATTGATGTGCCATATTGTGTCAATTTTTCTACTACCAACACTTGAAATGCATTACTTTACATTTCTCTATATCCAAGACCAATGCTAAGGTCTGTTCTACTCTGATCCTAATCTTGATAGAAATTAAACGCAAGACCAATACTGACTACTGAATTTAGCAAACCTACGATTAATAATGATTATTTTCCCTAAAATTAAGGCTTGCTCTTGGCGGTTAAAATAATGCTTACAACAAATTATAATCATTTTTCCACAAGCAACACCACGGGCAACAAGACTTGTTCTACTCTGGTTCTAATCTTCGTAGCCAAGATTAAACGCAAGACCAATACTGATTATGAATTTTAGTTACGCCTTGACGTACTTATTATAATCATATTAGTAATCGATTTTTTTCCACAACCACAACCAAGACCAAGACACGACTTCACTTGATTCTTGTTTTAATCTTGACAGCAAAAATCAAGAGTATGGCTAATTATAATTTTTTTTTCACGATCAAGACCAAGATGTAATTGTGAGCTATTCTGATCTTTATGTTGACATACAATTAAGATCAACATTAATGCTGACAACTTTTCCCTAGACAAGACCAAAACCAACCATCTACACAAGGTGAGTTAAATTCTCTGAAATCATAAAAACCCTCATTTAATCAATTTCGTATCTCTTATGCTATTGAAGATTCTTGCACTCACAAATCTGTTTCACCCTGTATAGATGAGGATCTATAGTAACACAGCACATACACCTGCAATATAAAAACTTACAGGTTTGCAATCGCTGACCATTTCAGGGAAGTGTTGCCGGAAACTAAGGGATTTCAGCCTCGGCAACAGTCTCTTGATCTCGGCCAATTTGACACAAAACTGTTCTGCTTCCGTCAACTGATCGTACGAGTCTTTAAACTGTTGCAATTTGGTCAGCTGATCGGCTGGTGGTAAGTACTGTAAGTTTTACAAATGTTAGAAGTAATTTCAGAGTAAAATATTACCAATCACCTGTATAAGTTGCTCCAAAACGCTTTGCGTTAGAACGGTATCATCACAACGAAGCAGGCATTTTTTAATATCGTCATATGCCATGTGCTTCAGCGAACCACCCAACAGGATGCTGATGTTCTGGGCTGATTTGCCATCCAATACCTTCAGTTCTTTTACTTTTTTCATTGTTCCAAAGTTGGGGGTTCTGCAAAATGGCAGCAATTATAATTAGAAAGTTAAACATCATGAAAATAACAAATACTCCATACCTATCAACAACATCATCATCAAGTCTCTTCGGGGGTGGCTTCGAACTGAACTTCTGGGCTAACCCATCCAAGATATCAGGCGAAGCCAACTTTTCCTCTTGCACTTTTACCCAAAACGATTTTTCCGACATCTTTTGTGGAATAATCTAAAATAAATACAAATTCAAAGGGCTACTGTTAAAACTGATCGAAAACATATTTTTCTGACCATTAAAGTCTATACGGTGATTTTAACTTAATATTTCATACATTCCACACAGATATAAGCAAGTATCAAAGCTTATTTGTTATTTCACGTAAACCTTATACCCCTGGTTGGTTGTTTATTAGCGTTCACAACACTATGACATCCAAATGACTCAAACAAGTGAGAGATAAACAATAATGCTCATTACTACTTCTTATCGAATTTGTCAACTTGTTATTTATTATAATCAAATGATTTTAGTTTGATAATATTTGATTCAGTTTGTGCGTGGTAGATATGACAATTTCCGATTTATTGATGATTTTTCTGATGGTCAGGATCCACGGATTTGTAGGTTATGTCTATTTTCGGAATTTGGTTGCTGCTCATTCTTCAGACATGTCGGTTCAGACTCGTCTTTTCTGATTTTTCAGTTCTCTCTTTTCTTCTAAAACAAGATCTTTCCTTGAGACGCATGTATTGTCCATTTCGTAATTCAATAATTTTCACAGAGAGAGAAACGCCCAGCGAATAGGCAACTGGTTGTGCACATATGTGTGTTGTCAACTGCAGTCTTCTGCTTGGTGCAGTTTCCTGCAAGCTGCAGTTTCTTACAAAACTGCAATTTTTCCGCCGAGTGCAGTAATAGTTGTCGCTAGATGGCGATATAGTTTGGCGTCATTTCCTGTCTGCTGAAATTTCGGAGAGACGTTTTCGGACGTTTTAAGTTTTGTGCCGGATCTTTCTCCATCGGCCGTTTTGAGCCTTCCTGAGATGGTTTGTTAAGTTTGTGGAATTGCTAGCTATGTCAGGCTAATGCAAGACAATCGATTTAGACATATTTTAGACCCGAAAACCGTGCAGATATAAATTTGTAAGTGAGCACATTTTTGAGATTGGATAAGAAATTTTTTTCTGGTAAGACATTTTATTCTTTGGCGTTATACAGGCTGATTTTTTTATAATGTATAACAATTTCTAAGCAACCCATTATGCAGAAGCATGTATTCTGCTTCTGCTTGGTGCAGTTACCTGCAAGCTGCAGTTTTCTGTTAATACAGTTTCCTACAAAACTGCAATTTTTCCGCCGAGTTCAGTAATAGTTGTCGCTAGATGGCGATATAGTTTGGCGTCATTTCCTGTCTGCTGAAATTTCGGAGAGACGTTTTCGGACGTTTAAGTTTTGTGTCGGATCTTTCTCCATCGGCCGTTTTGAGCCTTCCTGAGATGGTTTGTTGAGTTTGTGGAATTGCTAGCTATGTCAGGCTAATGCAAGACAATCGATTTAGACATATTTTGAACCCGAAAACCATGCAGATATAAATTTTTGAGTGAGCACATTTTTGAGGTTGGATAAGAATTTTTTTTTCTGATAAGACATTTTATTCTTTGGCGTTATACAGGCTGATTCTCTATCATGTAACAATTTGTAGGCAACCCATTATGCAGAAGCATGCATTATGCTTCTGCTTGGTGCAGTTTCCCGCAAGCTGCAGTTTTCTGTTAATACAGTTTCCTACAAAACTGCCATTTTTCCGCCGAGTGCAGTAATAGTTGTCGCTAGATGGCGATATAGTTTGGCGTCCTTTCCTGTCTGCTGAAATTTCGGAGAGACGTTTTCGGACGTTTAAGTTTAGTGTCGGATCTTTCTCCATCGGCCGTTTTGAGCCTTCCTGAGATAGTTTGTTAAGTTTGTGGAATTGCTAGCTATGTCAGGCTAATGCAAGACAATCGATTTAGACATATTTTGAACCCGAAAACCATGCAGATATAAATTTTTGAGTGAGCACATTTTTGAGGTTGGATAAGACATTTTTTTCTGATAAGACATTTTATTCTTTGGCGTTATACAGGCTGATTTTTTTATAATGTATAACAATTTGTAGGCAACCCATTATGCTTCTGTTTGGTGCAGTTTCCTGCATGCTGCAGTTTTCTGTTAATACAGTTTCCTACAAAACTGCAATTTTTCCGCCGAGTGCAGTAATAGTTGTCGCTAGATGGCGATATAGTTTGGCGTCATTTCCTGTCCGCTGAAATTTCGGAAAGACGTTTTCGGAAGTTCAAGTTTTGTGCCGGATCTTTCTCCATTGGCCGTTTTGAGCCTTCCTGAGATGGGTTATCTTATCATACAGATACTGTTTTTCCGTTTTTAGCATCCATTTGATGATCAAAATGAATGTGGCTTTAGTTGTGTCTATTTTCACAATTAGTTTGTTATTCATCCAATACATTCTTCAAGCTAGTCAGAAAATGTGGAGAAATCCAAAACCGAAATACGCCTTATTTAGAAAAATATACAAGTGGTTGACTAAGCAGAGCACAAAAAAATCGACATTACAAACTTACAGCTTTCCAGTTGGCCCGTTTCAGCGGTCCCGTCACTTCCCACTTCTTCTTAGGCCTGAGACCGTGCGGCAGCACATCAGGGTTAGCCATGCCAGGCAAAGGCACCATGCCGGGGAAGGGGGGAGGTGGCATTCCAAACGGCGGTGGAGGCGGCCGGGGCCCTCCCATGCCGGGCATAGGCGGCGGAGGTGGACCCATTCCAGGCATGGGCGGAGGAGGAGGCCCTCCTCCCATTCCAGGCATTGGGGGAGGCGGGGGACCACCACCCATTCCCGGCATGGGTGGTGGAGGTGGGCCCATTCCTGGCATTGGAGGGGGAGGAGGGCCCCCCGGCATTGGTGGAGGCGGCGGGCCGCTCAGTGCTTTGGCAACGTTGTCTACGCATGTTTGATCGAGCTTCCCACTACCGATCGCTCCAACGGCTCGACCTTCGGCGATGGCTAGTTTGGCTAGGGCTTCTTCTTTGGCGGCGAGGGCTTCTTCGAGCTGCTTTTTGAGTTCGTCTTGCTTGGATTGTTTGTCCTTTTCGATTTCAGTTGTTTTATCTGTGTTTAAGAGAAGTATTTAGTGGCTTAAAAAATTAATTTCCTTCAATATAAGCACATAAGTCAATATTCTGCTAAAACAAGTTGTGGTAGACCAAAATGCTGGATGACCATGACATATTTGGAGCCCAACGTGGGGCGTGTTTGAATGACAAGTTACCACAAAAACATTAAAAATCTATTAACTGAACTATTAAATTGATTTGTCAAAATAAAAAATTATAAAAGCAGGAAGCTATTTACCTATTAAGCCGTCTATTAACGGTTGTAGATCTAAGTCAAAATGCCGTTTGCTGAGATCGGGGTCCAAGCCAGACTTGTGCAGCACTATTTGCGTTATGCACTCTTCTATAAACTTATAATATGCTGGCCTGTAAATGGTATATTTAAAAAAGGCCCTGATGCTGTGGACGTAAACAAACCTTATATAATAGTCATCCCTAATAAAAAGCAAATGCTGCAAAATACTAAGGAAGTACGGTTCGGCAGGTGTATCGAGAGTAGTGTTTTTCAAAACCTCGAAGCAGTCATTAATGTCATCGATCTCCATCCGCACATTATCAAACCTCGATTGGAGCTCATCCGCATCTTCATCTTTGAGGTTTTCAAATATGTTGTACTGGTGTTTGACTAATGGTGTGGACTGATTCTTCAGGAAATCTGTAAATTTGTAACTAGTTTCCCAATTCTTACATTAATAGAACATACGGACCTAATTTATCGTACAGTCCGTTCCGAACAATTTCATTTCGTAAATGCATTCGGAACTCGAAATCATCAGTTTGAGACAGCAACGAATTAATGAACTGCAGACACATGCTCTAAAACAGAAAAGGTATTAATCTGCTAATTCTTGTCTTTATTTTTTTTGTCAATTAGTTAGAAAGAAATTTTTTTTTTATTTAGCACTTGGCTACTAAATTCTACAATTTCAATTACAAAATTAAATTTACAGTATGTAACTTACTAAGTAGACAAAAATATAATATACTTAACTTACTGATTCAAAATAAAACTATCTACTAATCGAGTAAATTCGTTTAATGTTAAAGACGCTTTAATGTTTGCAGGCAGAGCGTTAAAAAGACAGACACCCTCATAAAATAATGATTTTTGAAGTTTGGTTGTTTTTACTTGTACTACATTGTAATTTTCTTTTGATCTTATATTATATGAGTGAATTTCTGACCTTTTTTTTAAGTATAAATTTAAATTTTTTGGCAATAAGTTGTGTTCAATTTTATAAATTAAAACTAAATTTGCCTTATCTATACTCTGCCTAACTGAGAGCCAACCTAGTGTTGTTAACATATAATTAATAGGTGTATATCTGTCACAGCTTAACAGTATTCGCATAACTTTATTTTGTTGCACTTGAAGCTTATTTATAACATTTTTATTACATGAAATCAAAAGAGACATGCAATAGCTAGTTAGTTGTTAGTCATATTTCGTCTTGCTTACATCATAAACGAAAAAAAAATCTCATGAACTTACCCACAATTCATAGTTCGAAGTCATTGTTATGCCTTCCACTATTGGTAAGAATCTTTCACATTTTCTTTCTTCGCCTAATTTTGTTATTGCAGATAAAGCTTTTTCAATTCCTAATATCCTAGATTTACTATCTTGTAGAAAACATAAGGCAGCTAAAATCTGTAACAAAGAGTTACTATCGATTCGAGTATATATAAACCCATTGGATTATTGGGCATTTTTGTTCCTGTTTTTGTAATAAATGAAACAACTATGTCGATGACCAGATAAATTACTGTCCATAGTATTATTTGGGTGTTCCTGAGATTATTGTTATACTTACTATTAAGAATATTATACAAATACAGTGTTTTAAGCAAGAAAGTGTCAGGCCATTTTTAAATTCAATAGGTATGTGACCATTTGGAGCAGTTTCGATACGAAGTTGACAAGTTTGCCTGTATATAAGTTCCTTTTCAGTCGTATTTTATCGTACAACCCTTCAGCTTTTTGCATCTAACCATTCTAAAAATAACACGCACGTAACTTTTGATATTCTAAAAAGGTTCAGCGGAACCGCTCTAATCTCTATGCCGTCGTATGTGCAGCTGTTTTTGTCTCGTCGCGTTTAAGAGCACTTGGTTACAGCATTTTCAAAACACAGTCAATGGGAGCAAGCAGGATATCTTTCTAAATAATTTTAACTTCTGTCACATTCTACCGATAGCGAGCCGTCGGGCCTGTTGTGAGATGCGATGTGATTGGCTGCATCTGGCAAGCACGAGGCAGGCAGTGAGCGTGAGAAGGTGGCTTGTTTTTTCGAGCAGAAGGCTCTCGGCAGGCTGTGTAAGTGACAGGGTGTGCTTCTAGATGCTTGTGTGGTGTCTCTATTGATGGCCTGTTTAGCTAATTGTTCCGGCTTCTTGATTGGGATCTTATCTTACGAGTGGACTATCTAACGGCCTCGCAGGTTTTTGTGGTCGCCTAGGCGGGCGTTGCACACTTCCTCCCAAATAAATCGGGAATCCAATGGACATAGCAGGTTCCCACCCACGCCACGTCGACTGACAGCTGTAGCAATTGGTGCACGACAGCCCACAGCAGTTAGCGCTTACGCAACAAGGCCAAGCCGCCTAATAGAAGGTATTGTGCGCTCCTATATTTTTGCATTAATCATTCATGTTTTACGGCTAGCCGGCTAATTAAAGCGTTGTGTGCTATTTTCCATATTAGTCCTTTGTATTATAAGCGCAGCTATATTCTCGAATTATGTTCATCTTTTACTGTAGTTGTCCCCAGCTGGGCCTAATTTTAGGTCTAAATTCTAAGTATATTGTGTACGCTGACCACGTCGGCATTGCTGTACGTTATGACCATAAACTTGGTCTAATAGATCTGTTTACTGTATTTGACTTATGATTTTCCCCTTGTACTTGTGCATGCTTATTTACAGGGTGACTCAGTCACTGTGTCAAGATTGAAGTAAGGTGAGGCCTGGCAGCAGTTTATAAGTGTTTCAGGTACGTCGACGCGCTTGTCGCTACACTGTTGGAAGGCCAGAGTTTATACTTGAGTATCCTACCACGTTTGGCCTTCAAGGTTCGGTCAAGCGTGGGTTTCCTCGATTGAATCTTGTGGCGCCCATTTATTTTGTAACATCCTATACATACCGTCACGCTTGCCCTGTGTTATATCGTTTCTAGGACCACGCCCATCTCCCTGAGCGTATCAAGCCGTGGCCTTTGGCCTGTTTTGTGAGATTTGCAGGGCAAGTGGTGACAATTCCGGACTTGTCGAAGCAAAGGGGCACTCCTCCAACCTGGAGTGTCACTAGAATCATTTGATACCGTAACAAAAGTTAGCCAAAGATCAGAACACCAGAACAGTGATAGCAAGAACTGACATGTACATAGCAGGGTGCAGCCACTAAAATGAATAAATTCATTATCCTGTATTACTTGGTGTTGTTTATTATCTATTGCAATAACTACAGTAGAAATAATACATGGTGTCAGATCAAGGAAACTTCCACGATGACTGCAACGGGCCCCATGCAATTTCAGGTTATACCTCCAGAACAGAAAGACTTTGTCTGGCTTCTGCACTTGAAAGCGGGCCAGTCAAATTAATACGTTACTGTACTGCATGGAAGCAGAAAGTGACGAGATGCTCAAATACTTCAATTTCAGTGTGAGAGATGCAGTCATATATGACAGCGTCAAGGTAAAATTCAGCGAGTAAATCAGGATTAAAGTAACCATAGTTGAGGAACGAGCCTAGTTTCTCAACAGACATGTGTAAGTTTGATTAAGTCCCTATTCAGTAACGACTAACATAAGTTTGCAGATACCTGTAAATTTGGCACCTTGAAGGATGAATTAATTAGAAACTTTCTAGTTATTGGAGCACAAAATGCCAAACTGTACCAAAACAATTAAATCTTGAATGACTCTTCAGGAAGCAGCAGCATTTAGCAAGACAAAATGAAGAAAGCATCACGTCTCAAATCAAGCAGAAAGCATGCAAAAGAGAGAGGAAAAGTGAAGACAAAGGCAAACCAAAGGAACATCATAAAAAGTGTCTGACCGTTTGATCAGCAAGGATTTAGCAAAGTTGGAAGTGTGAGTGAGATCATATCTTTCAGTTAATAAATGTTTATTCACGTGGTGTATGTTTTTATTAAATTTTGACGAAATTTTGAATAAAATGTAACATTTCGCCCAGCGCGAACGCGATTTTAGAATTACAAATTAATTCGCGCGTTCTCCCATGGCGTAATACACGTTAGGAATCGGAGCGCTGCATTCTTGGGCCGCGCGGACAGCGATAAACGACGTCACCGCGGAGAGCCGCAGGTACACCGCCGTGCATCCAAAGGAAGGATCCCCTACTCTAATAAACCGGCTTGAACCGCTGATTACGCCAGCTCAGAGTATATAAAGAGAAATCGAAGCTGTCGTAAGACAGAATTTTTCTAGAATTTTCCTGAACCTCCTATCCTAATTCCACTCAGGAGGGTCTATAGACTCTTTGAGGGGGTTCCTGACAGTTGTCCAGTACCTAGTTACCAGGAAGGCTAAACCACGCTCGTCGGTGACGATACTGTCTATAAAACTACCCCTAGTTACCAGGAGGGCTAAACCAGGTTCGTCGGTGACGATCCCGTCCATAAACTAATTTCCCCGCACCAAGACACCAAAACAGATATAACTAAAACCACTAATTACGACCGGAACGGCTTAACACAAATAAAATTCAGAAAATCCAGCCTGTATCTCCAGAGGTCGGCATTCGTAATTACACACGTTCAAATTTTGAGCCATTTGACGGAGACCGTCGCCAGCGAGGACCAGCTTTTATTCAATCATATACGCTTACCTGTATTTCTAAAGTTTCCGCAAAAGGTAAACAAAATAATCCCGGCCTGGCGGCTTGTAATTCCAACACGTTCCGCACACCTGCGGGACACGATAACACAAGCCGCACCAGGTATAAATGTTATTAAATGTAATTCTGCCCGCACTCTGCTCATTTGAAAGATTAAAGCCAAATTTCATTTTTACACCACCGGTCATTACGAGCGAACGTTGCTAACGAACTGTCATATTTGTTAGTAGGTCAGACGAGCAGCCTATGAGACATCAGAACTATTCCATACTGAGGCTGGTCCGAAAATAACTGACACCGCCTGAAGTCCGCAGACCGAGACGCAGAAGAATTCCTGATTTATTTGTTATAAACATTGTTACATTTTTATTTTACCTTGTACCCAGTATTTGAAGTATTGATACTTTCATCGTCAATTTAAACAAACACATGGATGTGTGGGTAATTACGACACTCTTTCTGATGCCGCTTCATTTTAATGCCATTTGCAATTTCAGGTTGAAACTAATCGATTCCTGCCACCTGTGTTTATTTATTTTATACCTTTTCATTATATACTAATTAGTAATAAAGCCCCATTATAAGTAAGCAGCGCTAAGTAGGTAATCTCAGCCTATAAGTGTCCAAATACAAACATGCCACGTGAAAGAATATGCAAAGCAAGCGGTTCGTGAAACAAAGAACGAGCAGCGTATTCGTGAAAACGCAGAGGTCTTCAAGGGATTCGCTGTCAGACCCTCGAAGTGAACAGGTCGCCCTAATATTCGCCAAAGTGTGCGAATATAGCGGACCGCCTGGTGCGCCATCAAGTTAAAATAGAGCGGGTCAACCTTTCAAAAAGGTCGTTGAATTGTGTGCGTGTAATTCGCAGAAGAAGGTCAGCGTTGACTCAGCGCCAAGTGCAAGCTGTTCCTTTGAATCAACACCGAAACCAGATTGCAGCGGTCCCGTCATAAACCTGCATAAACCAGGTTAGTTCCACTTGCAACCTCACAGCGAAATAAGAACACCGTCTGCAATTGCAACGAATAATTGCGCAACAGCTAACAAGGTGTCCGCAGGCCCAGCTACTCATCACGTCATATGCTGACTCGACAGATTGTGTGCTTACACATTGCAGTGCTATTAAGAAATGACAACTTCGGGTGCAACTTATTAGTGCGAACTTAACTATTGTACATTTCGCGTTTGTGAACTTTGCGTTTGCACTATGAATTAAACATTACACAGTTAATTAAAATATTTTCTTATGCGCCATGCGCTGAAGAAATTTTGTGTATCTGCTTACATGTATTTGTGTCTTTTTTATTCTCTTACAGATTATGTATTCATTGTAAACTGTTGGGATTTTTATTACCATTGGTGTCTGCATTGGTGAGTTCAACATTTCAGGTGACGACGAGCTGACTTTAAACAATATTAGCTTTCCCTGAGCTGCACTGGCGATGTAAAAAGAAACTCATAGTTTCACTGACTGATTAAGCTAGCGAACACAGGGCATTTTAATGTAATAATTCAGTAGGTGTAAGGCCGTTTATGAGGTACCGTTTCAAGGTTAAAAAATTTAGGATTTTTCAATACACAATAATCTCAAGAACATCCTGTTTCTAACCAATTATATACACAATTCTTACCTGTAGAGCTTGAATCATCACATTTGGTTTTCTAAAATCTATACACCTGGCTACAATATCGTGTCCAGAGTCTTGGCCCAAGAACTCCCTGATACCCTCGGTATTATTGGTAAACTTCAATATACACTTAAGGCATTCCGACTGGATTTTCTCGAACTTATCATCTTTATTACTGCAAAAAACAAGTTATACACACGAAGTTACGTTCTAATACAACACTCACCACCTAGTGGCTAAATCCAAAATACCTAAAACCATCTGCAGTCCCTTGTTTCCAAACTCGTGGACCCAACTTAAGGTATTACTAGTTAAAGCTATTCGCAGTGACTCGACGCAGTTGTAAATCTTCGACGGATTCAACGTGTCAGCCTTGGAATAATTCTCCAGGTAGCTGATATACTGTTGTGGGGTATCAAATTTACTCTCTTTGACTTGATTCGCGCCCTTATATTGCATTATGAGCATCTTTTTTTTGTTTTCTTGTGGATACAGACGGAGGGGCTGCTTCTTATCTTCATTCAAGTTCATATCATTCTAAAAAAATTTGCTGGAGTCTAGCAAATCATACATTAACGGCTACATACCAACAGCTCCTCGAACTTCTTATCAATTTCCTTTTCGTCCGTGGAATTGATCTGCTGCTCGTAGAGCTTGAGGAGATTCTCGTCCGGCTCTCCAAAATCTGTTTCCGATGTCGGGCGGGACGTCGAAAGGGTCCCTGGCCGGGACACCGGGCCGCCCTTCTTCGAACCTCTCTGGAACCATGACTCCAACTGTTCGAGAGGAATTTGAAACATTAGTAAACTACTTGTAAAATTGTGAGAAAGGTTGACAGTGAAGGAAAAGTTGGAACTGTTTGGTCTGTTGACTTGCACTTTTAGAAATAGGAGTCTTACTTAAAAATACCGCGAAAAAACTGAATATAGATCTTGGCCAAGTAAAACGTAGAATAATAAAGGTCACGCCTACAGGAGAGCAAATATCGTGCACATATCGCGGCAGCAGTATAAATAACAATTATGTCATGGCTTGTAGAAATGTTGCAGTTTGCATATATGGCAACTTGAAGTGGTCTGCCCACTCCATAGCTGAATAAGTAGTGTGTAAACAAAAACAGTAATTAAGTACAAAACTGCCTGCGTTTTATTTTTTATGATCTGCTTTTATAAGTGTGATAACATTCTTGATATTTCAAGGTCTCAGCAATATCACAATAGTGAAATCAGCCAAAAATGCGGTGACAGGAAATGCATTCAGGAAATTAAAAACAATATAAGCATGAAACCATGTACTGCTGATAATAAATTGACGTCTTATTGTGTATGATAAGCATAAAATCCTTGACTAAACTATAAACAAAACAATTTTATTAAGAAAAGTGAAAATTTAATGGTCACAATAAAAATTTAAACAATACAAACATTCCAAGCGTACACTTCATTAAAAACTTGAAAGCTACGAGAGTAACATTGTAAAATATGAGAAGGGACAAGAGACTGTCTCTGGGCCAATTTTTAATAACGTATATTATGCTCTTCTGAAGCTTTGGTAACGAAATTATCTTCACAGACTTGGACATTTGTTTTATTTAGTTAAAGTGTTAGATACAACTGAGTATTTGTAATTTCAACAAATTTTTTTTACATAACACATACGGATATTTGTATGATTTATCCAGAAATCGAAAATTATTGACACTAATTCACTAAAAATATAAAGTTAGGTTAGGTTATTGTCGCTCAGATTAAATAAGGTTAGGTTAAAAAACCAAATAGAGACATAAATTTTAGTCAAAAGCGGAACAAATAATAAGAATGAAAGACACAACCAACTCAAAAAAAAAACCTTATTGGAAAGAAAAGAAAAAAACGATGGCAGACCTAACAATAGATAAGAAGATGAGACTCCGGAAGAAGGTAAAGGTAAGGGTTCAAGGATATTTCAATTCCCTCAACTGGGGGCGGGCTGTTATAGGGACCTTGGGCCCCTCTTCAGCCAAGAACGAGAATTTTAGGACGGGCCAGAGAAAGGAGGGGTGGAGAATGGAGAGGCCAAGAAATTGGAGAAATACTGGGCCACTCGCCTCGGAGAACGACTCAAGAAAACCACTAATCCACTGAGCTCGGTCAGCAAGGATGCAACAAACATCTTAGAAGTTCAGAAAACGTACATGCTGGAGACAGAAAGTAAACCAAGGTTAGATTGTGCTGTAGCACTACAGGAGAAAGAAGTTAGGTAAGATTATCTTAAATTAAGTTAGGTTAAGTCAAGATCAATCCAATTCAAATTAGGTTAGGTTAAGTTAGGATAGGTTAGGTTAGGTTACATTGGGAAGGTGTTGGTAACGGTAGTAATGTCAGCGATATTATATGGAGCCCTGATTTGGCAGAAAGCAATAGAAAAGACCAATATAAGATGGTGATAAAAGTACAAAAAATCTGTAGTGGCTATCACCAGGGCTTGACAAATGTCTGACTTCGATTACTGAAAACTCATTATGTTTATATTATCATACTGTTCTAACTTTTTATGGCATTGTAAAATATAAAAAACTACTGATGACAAACAATGTACTGCAGTCAATGGTCGGTAACAATCGTGCGCAACCTGAAAAAGGATGGCGACGCCAGTATCATAAGCAGGGAGGCTTTGGATTTCTTCGTATTGGAGTAGCTCCTTTGTTTTTTGTATGGGACAAATTAAATAAATTAGAAATTCAATAGGGCACACCACAATGCTCAGGGTATTTTTATAGTGCAAAACTTTGCCGGTCAGTATTTTAGGCTAATTAAAATGAAATGTATTTGTTACTTTTCAAATAAAATGGTTAATTGCCCCTTTCTATATTTTATTGAATTGCAAAAATTTTCTGGGCTAGCTCCGGCAAAAACACAAAACTACCCTCTCAAGTTGTGTTCAAATCTTTCTATTTGAAATTTTGTTTAGAATATTTGACTCTGAGTAGCTCACATGCGCGATTTATTTTAGTACAACTGCGCTACTAGGTTCGGTTACTCATAACCTCACAAATTGACATTGAACACAGAACGTCGTTAGTGAAAACAGCGTTTATTTGAATATTTAAAAGTAAAATTCTGCAAGGAACCATCAGGTAAATTGAATTAAAACTCTAGCCTCGCAACAACTGACTCGATTTTGTTTCAGCTGTGACATGAACGACGCCAGCAATTCATTTGTCTTGGACTGATGCTTCAAATTCTAGCAAAACCGTTGATTCTACTAACGCCATGCAAATTATTCAAACTGGTACAGTAGTGGATGCTCGGAAATACGATGAATCTCATCCGCAAAGTGTATTCTTCAAGTTTACTAGCTTTCCCGGCTCCCAAACACTCAAATTCAATCCCTCTGAAATCTGCTTTGCTTATGCTTGCCTTTATCCCTCTAATTATGCTACTTGCATCTCATTACCAATGCATTTAATAGCTTCAACTACTGTTTAAATTGCAATTAAACAAAATATTTCAACTCTGTGCTTTAATTGACTTTATTCAATATTTCTCACTGCATATAGAGCTAAATTGTGAGCTTAAAACTATCTCAGTATCTGTTATGTCACTTGTATTTTATACAATAATTTGTGTCTTACTAAGCAATTCGAATTAGGTAGGTAAGCGTTTGTTCCCTTTATTGTTTTGACAGTAGATCAGTGACATTTTGTGAAGTTCGCTGGAAATCAAATTCTTGGGTATTTAATATGGAAATATTTTGAAATTGTATAATTTATTCTTATTTTTAGCCCTTCAAATGAGTGACAAAAATAAATCAAGTCACACAACGCTTCCATCGTATTATGAAAAAAAAATTAAAACACGCCCGGATTGTAGTCAATGAATTAAAAAATCCTTCGGCGGAAAACTGTAGAATCCGGGGGCCAATTACCCTCCTATTATTTGCTTCCCTTATAATTTTAGCTATGGTTACTTGGAGAAACACGATTAGCAATAATTAATATTAACAATTGGAGGGAAATTGGCTCCGGATTTGCAGTTATCCCAATCCTTCTGATAGCAGTTCTGGTCAGACTGAAGTAAAATTAATTCATACAAGACGGGTATTCCCAGAGAGTTGGCTCAAGGAATTCTGATATAAGATTCTTGCAGTGCTTGTTTAATTTTATGGTTCGAAAGAAAATTTCCTCCTAAAAAAATAAGCAACGTTTCAATCCGTCATTTAATTAGAAATTTTCAAACTTCATGGAAAGGCCGTTCAACATATTAAATGTATTGAAAATTTCAGTGCTCGATTAGATCTAGAAAATTACCCATGGCATGGCACGATGAGTAAAAAAGATGGACAACAAAATGTTTTGACAAATGAAGAAGTCAATTCTTTAGTATATTACTTGATGGTTTTACTGATAAGTTCACAATCGCACCACTTATATGTCAAATACTGTAAAGAGGTTGATGTAAAGGAGTAGTTTAGTTTTTAAGCAAAGTTGATTTAAGTAATGCAACTAGAGGAAGATACTTTAATTCAGTCAAGAAGAATTACGCAAATTTGTACGACTGTCGTGACGTTGTTAATGACAGCAGTCAGTATTAACAATGGACGTTTACAAAGGAGCGTGTTAAAAATATTTTAAACACTGTGACGCCTCATTTTCATTTGTGCGTTCCTTGCGATTCGCTCCTCAATGTGGACTCACATCTCTAGTATAAATATCACGCTTGCTCCTCTTTTCGTTGAGTGCCGCACGAAAGAATTTTTGGTTTTTTCGAAAGGCTCACAACCTTCGATAATAGAGGTACTTAGATCAAGATTTTTGCGAGTTGCGTTCTTCGATTGCAAGCGCTCGTTTAGGGTGGCTGTGAACGCCTGAAATTCAAGCCTCCTAAGGGATTTGAAATACCTTGATCAAAGCAGGTTATTATTAGCAGAATTTTCGTTTCATGTCAACAATTGCAGCGTACGTTATAACAGCGTTGCTTGCACGTGCTGCTTTCCATCTGTGGTGATATTTCCTAGGTTTTTCTTTGTTTCGGTACTAATTAAGTGGTATTTAGGCCTGTTTCTTTTTACCATCCGGCATAACGCTTCATCATCTGCCATAATGTCTGGCGACAATTGCCCCTTGAGTTCTCTGGAGCACGCCGATCCGCCTGAGTTCTAAGCCAAGCTCATTCCATTTAATATCAATCCAGAAATGTGGTGATTTGCATTATATATTTGCACTTGTGAACTGTATATAAAGGTTCGCACCTGTGGACTGCATATGAAAGAGCCATGGAGAGCATCTCCTACTGCAGTAAGTGCATACTTAGATGCGATTCAGCGTGGTGATTATTTGATAATGGTATTTTAGCCGCGATGATTTGCGTATTTTTCAACCAAGGTTTTTGACAGTAAAAGCACCTGGGGAAACGTAAAATTTAGTTTTATCAGACACTAGTGCGTTTTCAATTAAGGGTTAGCTGAAAACATGCTTGAATGTACCCTGTACAACAATGCCCCTTGTGCAGTGTGACCTTGAGCACCCGCTTTTCAGAAATTCAAATTTTGCCAGTTTTGCGAGCCGGTTGAGAGCGCTTTGTTTCATTAATCTAGCTGAATGTTTGCATGGCATTCAGATATCAATGTTATGCCAGTTATTATAACTATGACTTTGCTGCTGACATCAAAGTTTTAATATGTTATTTTGTGAATTGTTTTGAATTCTAGTAATTCATATTTGTGTATTATGATTTGAGCGACTAGAACTAATTTAATTGTTATTTACCACTTGTGGGTCTTAACGGGCCTCCAGCTGTGATTATGATTGTTAATTGCTGACACTATTGTTGAATATAAAATGTCTACTGGCTGTTGCTGGTTTATATTTTCTTTGTGTATTTATACTACAGCCCGAGACAAGTGTCTGATGACCTCACAATCCTAACAAGAACAAAAGAACTAAAATTAATGTTTTGAAGACTGGAAAAAGAAGCGAGAAGTTTAGGACTACAAATTAACGAGAAAAAAACCAAATATATGGTCTTGAACACAAAAAATTCAATAAATGCTGCACTAGTCATCGAGTATAAAGAACAGAGAAATGAGATAGAAAAGGTGTTATCTTTCACCTACCTAGGAACAGAAATATCCAGCAATGAGATGAAACTGTAGAGATCCAAAAAAAGTTGACAGCAGGAGTGCAAACGTGTGAGATGTTAAGTTCAGTGCTAAATAAAAGTGCAGTATCAAGAGGAAAACCAGTAGTGATGTATGGTGGTGAAACGTAGACTTTAACAAAATCAACGGAAAACAAGCTAGCTAGAAGAGAACGGAAAATACTGCGAAAAATCTATGGAGGTGTGAGGAAAGAAGAGAGGTGGAGAAGAAGAAATAATGAGGAAGTTTAGGAATTGTACAAAGACTCTCCCATTGTCAAAACCCTGAAACAAGGAAGTCTCCAGTGGCTAGTGCACATAACGAGGATGGATCAGAGCAGAGTCGCCAGGACGATTCTCAGAGGGGAACCTAAGGAGAGAACCAGAAGAGGAAGACCCCCTAAAACGTGGCTGGAAGCAGTCATCCAAGACCTTATAGGATTGGGTATTATAGACAAATGGGAAATTTTGGCAGAGACAGGAGGGGATAGAAGAAGATTATAGCCACGGGCCTTCGAGGCATTTTGTGCTGCATTATTGTTATTATTATTATATATACTACGACATAAAAGTGCTTGTTTCTTTTTGAGATTTAGGTTGAAGTAAGAAGCTTACGATGTAGGAGGTGAGTTGTTTTGGTAGCTAAATTTGTTTTTATGTTGTGTATAATGACTAGCGCTCATTTTGTATTAATTTTTATGATTTTTTTGTAACCTTAAGAACTGCTGCCCGGTTCTTATTCACACTATTTTCTACCAAGAGTTAGAGCTGGCTAGGGTTATTCTCATACATCGTTTAAGGGTGGCATAAAAAGAAACCGACCAATTAATTAACACTTTGGCGGCCAAGTCGATTTTGGTAATTGAGTACAATTGTCAAAATACCGTTTACGCCATGTGTATATGCATATATACACAGGTTTATGCATGTTTATTTCTGCAAAATATGGAACAGTCTTGTGCCGGTTTGTGAGTTTTCCTTACTGTTACACTGTGTGTGGTTGTGAGACGTGCAGTACTTCAAAGGTGTTATCAAGATTAGAAATTGGGTCACATGTTCATATGTACCGGGTGTCTAGGCCCTATCTCGAAAAGTAATTGTCGTAAAGACTTGGGGTTAAAAAAAATTATTACTAAAGCGGCCAAGAGAAGCTGCTGGAAATTATTTTGAAGTTTCTAGAATGGCCGCCAGGGTGCGTAATCGCATTCTTGAATTTTAAATCCCGATTTTTGAGAAACATTCTTATATTACAGATAGCTAAAATGGACACTGTTTTAAAGCTGACATAAATTCGATTCTTTTTCGTTAAATGCTTTTTGCTCTATCTCTTCAGGGAAAGTGGTGGGGGGTGTCCGAACATTTTCGGAAATAAATGTCAATAACTTCAAAATGGCTGGACAGATTTTGTCAAACTTCGAGCCGTTAAAAAGGGCTTTTCTTAGGCTATCCGCGCTGCCTTGAGCGGATTGATTTAGATTGCTTGTGTCGCCGCTAGTTTTGCGACAACACTATAAATATAGTGGATTTTCTCAGAAAAATTAAACGCAACGATATCACTTTTATTGCAACAAAAGATAGCCAAATAAGGGTCTAATACGCTAGTGAAAAGCGCGTCAGCTGAATTCCAAAATAACAGCAAGCGCATTTCAAGAATAGACAAGTTCGCCCAGTTCATCTGTGCGCGGATTCAATTACATTTCGCATTTTCGGTGTTTTCTTGCATGTAGCATACATCCTTTTTATTGTGTATTTTCAATGTATTTCTATGCAATAAGGCGCGTAGAAATGGCTGTCGCGCATAAATAATTACAGCATTATTAACAGCTCCACTGTAAGTTTGGACGTCGTTCATTCTTGTTGTTTTATGTACCTGTATTCTCTTGTACTTGTGTTTTTCTTACAGATTATATATCTTTTTATGTAAACTGTTGGGTTTTTATTGCTGGCAGTGTTTGCATGCATCATTTCAGCATTCCAGGTGACAACGAGCAACTACAAAACAATATTAGCTTTGCCTTAGCCACACTGACGATTTATAATAGTCTTATACCTCTCCGACTGTTTGAGCTAGCAAACCCAGGGCAATATAAATTGATAATACAGTAGAGTGTAGGGATAAGTAAAAAGCCGCATTAGAACATGGCAGCCAAAGTGTTAAAAATCATTAATTTTATTCTCTGGTTGATTCCTTCAATTAGGTAGTCTGTTGCTAACAACATAACAGTAAGCCTTCCAAAAAACAGAGAATTAAAAACTCCCGTTTGTAGTAAAACACCTTGTCTAAGCTCTATCCACCTAACCAACCCCCTCCCTTCATTATTTTTAGTTATTCTCGCCCTAATCATCCAGTGACTTAGTTTTCACCACTCATTTCCACTTCTTAAGAGTATTAACAAATTTGATTCCAAGGTAACTGAAGCAAATTTTGTGCATTCCTCTATGACACAGCGTAATCAATTCTGATGTTTAGCTTTACAATGATAATGGATTCATGCAAAGCTACTAATTAATAATTGAAAATTATTTAAACGTAATCTGTTTTTTCCTGATTTATTCCCTTAGGTAGCTGGTTGCTAACAACATAACAATAACCGTTTCAAAAAACGCAAAGTTAAACACTATTTTTGCAATAACTAAAGACCAGAGGTTTAGGTGCAATACCTAAAATGCAGGTAATTTTAGGTATTTCACCTAAACTTCTGGTTTTCTTTTTAAAGCAATACATTGTAAAGGTGCCGAAAAACAGCCTAGAAGTGTTTAGTTCTAGCGTTTTTTCTATAAATACCCCTTCCGGGTAATAACCCACCCTTGAAGGTCACAGCACCTACCTGCTGAGACGTAATAAACCATTCATTACAGAAATTGCATCATTCAGTGGGATTATTATCCACAACTGGAAAAACCTACGATTTGCATTCCGTTTTAAATGAAGAGGCGTTAGATATCAATTATTTAGAACCAATGGGCATTTCATGTTTTAATATTCTTCAATTACTTCTGCAGATGTAGAAAGATCATTTTTGAAATTTAAACAAATATTCATCTATAAAGCACAATTTTACTTTTGAAAATGCGTGATTTCAGTTAATTTAATGATTATAAAACATGTTACTAGTTACTATTCATTAAGAAATGTGTAGTTTTTTATTGTATCAAATACACATTTTTCGAAATAAAAATGCTTGAGTTCCTGCTTATTTTTAAAATTTTTAGTGCCTGAACTTCCAACCTTTAGTAATAACACACGTTGTCTAACCTTTATCCACCTAACCAACCAACTCCCTCGTTATTTTCAGTTATTGTTGCCCAGTCCTTTATTTTCCTTCATATTTTTCATTATTACCGAATTTATTAGAAGGTTCTCTGAACTCCACGGCAATTTCAGTATTTATCATTAATGAGGACGTTAAAGTAAACGTTCAACTTATAAACAATTTACAATATACAGATGATTTAATGCTATTAGCTAACAGCACTGAGAGATTACAACACTTAACAAATGCAATAATTGTGCTCAACCTTAAAATAAACACAAAAAGGCAAAGACGATGACGTGCAGTACATATCATGATGCTCAGATTGGGGTATATGGTGAACGAATCTAAAGGGTTCCAAAACTCAAATACCTTGAATATTGGTAGACTGAAGATTTATAGACCCACATTTGGAGATTAAGACGACTGAAAGAACATTTATGAAAATAAAAACGACTTGCCAATCAGAGTCTTCTTCTTGAAATGTGATTCAGATTCATGTTACTGTAAAAGCTCAAAACTGAGTTAATCCTAGAAATGACACGCTATAAACTTAGTCTTTACCAATTAGATGTGTTAAATGTACGGAAAATTGTGCCAATTATTCAATGTTGGGCTTTCACCAAGCCAAAGTGGCCAATTTTATGATTTACTAGTTCATGACAATTTTGTAAAAAAAAGATTGTTGTATTAGACTGGAAAAGAAACGTTTATTCTAAAAACACATAATATTGCGTATACATATAGAAAAATACGTTTACATCCTACATATTATTTTATGTTGGAAAATATTAAGTTATTATTAGCACTCAACATTATAGCATAACTAGAGCTTACTTATTAGTACATGAACTTCCGTTACATTTTGAATTGAAGAAATAATGTTGATTCCTTGTATTCAGCTATAGTGTGTGTAAAATAAGAGCAGAAGTTTTAAGGGATTATTTCTATGTATGTATAGATGAAGCAAGAGATTCTTCAGGACGTTAATTATTCCTTTGATAATTTTATTGCCTCCGAACAATTAGAAAAAATCTGGTGTGATACACGCACATAACTTCCTTTTAAAGTGATCTTATAATTAGACCAAAATTTGATTTTTAATTTTTAAGCATTTGTCAAAAATTACAAATTCTACAGAAACGGTACAAAATAGAGAGTTAGTTGAAGAGACAAAATTTTTCTAGAATTCTAAGCTGAATTCAAAAATGTAATATACCGGGTGTTTTATTTAAAATAGGAGTTAATAAAAAAAATTAAAAAAACAAAAACAAGAAACCCATCTTAGAGGTATTCACCTGGAAAATCACCCCTCTCAATGAAATAAAAATGTTAAGTTTGAAAAAAATCGTTACAGCCGTTTTTGAAAAAATCGAAATAAACCGAAAAATCACAAGAGTAAACACCACACTTCCGGTTGTGCGATTTTCTTCAAAAACTTGCTGTCGCATCTAGATAGTACACAAAACTTATATATGAAGTTTCAACGCCGTACTTCTTTTCGTTTTTGAGATAAGTATTCTGTTCACAGACACACAGACAGACAGACAGACAGACAGACAGACAGACAGACAGACACACAGACAGACAGACAGACAGACAGACAGACACACAGACAGACAGACAGACAGACCAATGAACAAAGGGTTCAGAGGACTTTAAAACGTGAAGATCTGTTGAAAACTCAATTTTGAATTTTTGGGGTGAATCCAATACTTCCTTTATCGTAAAAGGAAGTAAAAACCTAGGGGTGACAAAACATGCTGGAAGAACCAAGTAGGACAGGGCAAAACCAAGCAGCACGTGGCACAACCGAGTAGGACCTGAAAGTACTGGGCAGAATTTGAGCAGGACCTGGCAGTAACATGCAGGAGTAAGCAGAACCTCGAATCAGAACTGCAGCAGTACCTAAGCAGGACTGTGGCAATACTAAGCAGGACTGCGGCAGTATTTATTGTACTGGACAGGCAGGACCAAGCAGAACCTGGTACAACTGAGCAAGACCTAGCAGAATCTAGCAGAACCTGGCGGGACCAAGCAAAACTTGGCAGGAATACACAGGACCTAGCAGTACCCGGCAGTATCGGACAGGATTTGAGCAAGACCCGGCAATACTGTGCAAGACTCGAGCAGGACTTGGGCAGGACTCGAGCAGGAATAGGCAGCAGGATCCGATAGGACCAAGTAGAATCCGGCAGAACCAAGCAGAACCTGGTGGGACTGATCAGAACTAAGCAGAACCTTGCACGAACGCACAGGACTTGGCAGAATTTGAACAAGACTCTTTAGTACTGTGCAGGGCTAGAGCAGGACTCGAGCAGGAGTAGGTAGGACTGCGGCAGTATTTATTGTACAGGACTGGCAGGACCAACCAGAACCTGGTACAACTGAGCTAGACCTAGCAGAATCTAGCATAACCTGGCGGGACCAAGCAAAACTTGGCAGGAATACACAGGACCTGGCAGTACCCGGCAGTAACGGACAGGATTTGAGCAATACCCGGCAATACTGTGCAGGACTCGAGCACGACTTGGGCAAGACTTGAGCAGGACTTGGGCAGGACTCGAGCAGGAATAGGCAGCACCTCGAATAAGAGCTGTGGCAAAACTAAGCAGAACTGTGACAGCACTGTGCATGACTGGCAGGACCAAGCAGGATCCGATAGGACCAAGTAGAATCCGGAAGAAACTGGCAGAACCGAGCAGGACTGGCAGGACCGTGCAGGACTGGCACGGCCGAGCAGGATCCGGCAAGACTAAGTAGAATCTGGCAGAACCAAGCCAAGATAGAGAACGACATAGTGTGACCGAGCAGAACCTGGCACAAACACACAGGACCTGGCAAGATTTAAGCAGACCCGGCAGTAATGTGCAGGGCTCGGGCAGCAGTACGCCGAATCTTGAATCAGAACTGTGGCAGTACCTAAACAGGACTGGCAAAACCAAGCAGGATCCGCCAGGACCTTAAGAAATAGGAGATCCTGCTTAAATTGACAGTACGTGTACAAATAAAGCCTAATGAAGTACCCCTCTGAAAAAACTAATAGATTGACAGATTGACACAATTTTTCTAAGATGAATTGTCAACATTTTTATTTCCAATCACTGTTTTTGCAAACTTTTGACCCTTTCTGGCGTCTGCTGCACCTTACATCAAGGTAAAAAAAAATCTAAGAATGCTGTATGCAAAAGAAATTCGTATTTACGCAGCACATGGAATGAATAGAGTTGTAGAGAAGATAAGAAAAACGTTTTCCCTTGTGAACAACTGTGAAAGAAGCTTTCCTTAAAGATCCTTTAAGGATACAATTGTAGGCAATAATATTGAATTTGCATTTCCCGATGAGTATTTCTTTTATCCATAGTGTGAGAGTCACGTAATTACAGACATTTTTATTTTATCTTAGCTATTTTATTTCTAGGGAGGACATTATTTCTAGGACAATAATAACCCGTATTTTATAGGTGTATTGTATGTATGATAGAAGTAAATCAATTATATCTCGTAAATGAAAGCTTTCGTTTGTTTTGCCCAGGTTGTAATTCGACCCCTTTTGCAGCTGTTGAGGTGCCGAGGGATGTAATAAATACTCGGCGCGAGAGTCGAAAAATTCTATATTAGATTTATGACCAGGGGAGGATTTGAGAAACAAACAGCCCCAAATCGCCGACTAATTTAGTTTGGGGATTTATTAGTTTATGATTTCAGCCAAAGAAACACGTGCAAATAGTTCGTAGGAAACAGCAATTTAAAACTCGACAGAAAAGAATTAAAACAGTTGTGGATTTTGGGAAGGGAAACTACCAATTAACAACGCGTCGCTATAGCAACGAAATTTCGAGTTCGTTGTCTTTGGCGGGCAACTCCTCGACCCAGGATGGAGGGGCTTCCGTAAGTTGCATAAAACACCCGGCAGAGAACGGCAGAAGGGAAGAAAAACGAGGTCTGGTGTAGATAGTAGTTCTACTCGCAATACGGAGAACTGCTACAACAGCTGATATCTTATTTCACTAGGTACAGCGCAACCTGACATTGCGGGAAAACCCCGTTAGTAAGGGGGCGTTGAGTACCAACTCTTTGTCTTTCTTATTTCACTAGGTACAGCGCAACCTGACATTGCGAGGTCCCTTTTTCCTCGTGAGTAGGGAGGCATGAGTACAAATCCTTTGCGTTTCTCTTACTTCACTTAACACCGCCAGGCTCCACAGTAACCAGACTCAGGCTGGCCGACAGCCCTTCTTGCCGATAGGCGAGCTAACGACGAACATCCAACGTCAGTTTAGGCTTCGAAACAGCGCAATAATTGTAAGAGTAATGTAGTGCTTTTACTGTGGTCCTAATAAAGAATAATACCGAGTGACTATAAATGATTGAAATTTTTTTTATTAGGTTGGCACTGTTTATGTTGGTGGAACTGTAAGTCTATGTCAAATGCGAGGTTAGCAGGTTAGGTTTTGCGTCAGTTTTGACATAGAATGACGCAAAACCTAACCTGCGAACATTGAATTTGACAGAGACTTACAATGCCACCAACATAAACAGTGCCAACCTAAGAAAAAAAATTTCAATCATTTATAGTCACCCGGTAGATGACGTTGTTTTTTTTTGGTGTAAGAACTGAAGGTCTCCAGCCCCTATACGAACTGAGTAAAGTTATCCTAAGTACAATCGTTTAGGTTAATCACCTGTAACCCCCTTAAATCACCCGCCGTAACCAGTAAAAATACACAACGTAGGCACATATACGAGCTAAAAGCAACCCGGGTGTGCACCGCTACAATAGCTTAAAATCCAGTTTCATCACTGACATAACAGTTCCTTTATGCGCATATTCGGTAAACGTCAAAATGTACCACTGGGCTATACTGGAGTTTTCCCATATTAAATTATACACCGAAGGTAAAAAGCTAAAACTAGAGACTATTCCAATTTCTCTTTCTGATTAGGAAAAGATTTTGGAAACTAATAGCAACTTCTTGCGGAGTTTCGAGCCACAGAAAGAACCTATGGAGAACTTCCTTTTTATTACAGACTTGAAAAATACAATTAAAAAAATTTAAAATGCCTCCTTCACTTTGTGAATTTGCCATTATATTGTGAAATTGTACTGCAACGCACAGCTCACCAGGAAAACAAGTGTATAAAAATGAATCAGCTGTTAATAATATGATCAAGCACATGAGCAAGTAAATAACTATCTGATTTACCAACAAGTATTTGAAAATCCTCAGGTTGACCGTTATGGCATAGTAGAGTTCGAAATTATATGTATTGTATGTATTATCTGTAAGCTCATTTAGTGATATTACAATTTTTTGTAGATTTACATCAAATTGATAAATTCTAGAATGTTCAGACTTCTACGGTAACACATATAGTCAAAAAAGATTGCAAGCATTCGAGTTTTAAATATTCTAAAGAACGCTACAAATAGCTCTCCTCAAAGAAGGGAGAAGAAAAAGGTACTATATCTGAATTTACAAACTATTTTTTATCTACGACTCGTAAGGGTTGATATCTAACCTCAGTTGTCCATTATCTGTCAGTTAAGTTCCTCAATTTAGGGTTATTAAAATAAATATCTAACCTTTTCGCTATTATCTATTGAATAAGTTTGTCAATTAAAGTGTGTATCTGACCTCACTTTTGTCCATTATGTATCCAATAGGTTTCCCAAGTTTGGATTATAAAAATGTGTATTTTATCTCACTTTTGTCAATTATGTATTAAGTTTGTCAAATTTGGGTTATTAAAGTGTGTATTTAACTTTGCTAATGTCCATTATCAATCGAATAAGTTTCTTACTTTTGGATTACTAAAGTGTGTATTTAACTTCACTTCTGTCCATTCTGTATCGAATAAGTTTCTCAATTTTTTATTATTAAAGTGTGATACACATCTAACGTCACTTTTGTCCATTATGTACCAAATAGATTTTTCAATATTGGGATTTAAAGTGTATCGAACCTCACTTTTGCCCATTATGTATCCAATAGGTTGCCCAAATTTTATAAAAATGTATATATTATCTCACTTTTGTCCATTATGTATTGATTAAGTTTGTCAAATTTGGGTTATTAAAGTGCCTGTTTAACTTTGCTATTGTCCATTATTAATCGAATAAGTTTCTTACTTCTGGATTACTAAAGTGTGTAGTTAACTTCACTTCTGTCCATTCTGTATCGAATAAGTTTCTCAATTTTTTATTATTAAAGTGTGATACACATCTAACGTCACTTTTGTCCATTATGTATTGATTAAGTTTGTCAAATTTGGGTTATTAAAGTGCGTATTTAACTTTGCTATTGTCCATTATCAATCGAATAACTTTCTTACTTCTGGATTACTAAAGTGTGTATTTAACTTCACTTCTGTCCATTCTGTAACGAATAAGTTTCTCAATTTTTTATTATTAAAGTGTGATACACATCTAACGTCACTTTTGTCCATTATGTATTGATTAAGTTTGTCAAATTTGGGTTATTAAAGTGCGTATTTAACTTTGCTATTGTCCATTATCAATCGAATAGGTTTCTTACTTCTGGATTACTAAAGTGTGTAATTAACTTCACTTCTGTCCATTCTGTATCGAATAAGTTTCTCAATTTTTTATTATTTAAGTGTGATACACATCTAACGTCACTTTTGTCCATTATGTATTCATTAAGTTTGTCAAATTTGGGTTATTAAAGTGCGTATTTAACTTTGCTATTGTTCATTATCAATCGAATAAGTTTCTTACTTTTGGATTACTAAAGTGTGTATTTAACTTCACTTCTGTCCATTCTGTATCGAATAAGTTTCTCAATTTTTTATTATAAGTGTGATACACATCTAACGTCACTTTTGTCCATTATGTATCGAATAAGTTTCTCAGATTTGTGTTAGTAAAGTGTATATTTAACTTCACTCTTGTCCATTGTGCATTGAAAAAGTTTCTCAATTTTTGATTATTAAAGGGTATATCTAACCTCACTTTTGTCAGTTACAAACCTAATAAGTTTACCAATTTTGAATGATGCGAAGATGTGTATTTAATGCCACTATTGTACGTTATATATCAAATATGTTTCTCAAATTTGCATTATTAAAGTGTTATGCATATTTAATCCCATTTCCGTTCATTATGTATCCAAGAAGTTGCTTAATACTGGATTATTAGAGCGTGTATCAAACCTTACTTTTGTTCATTATGTACCAAATAAGTTTTCTAGATTTAAATTATAAAAATATGTATTTTTTATCACTTTTGTCCAGTTTTCAATTTTGAATAATTAAAGTGTGCATCAAACCTCACTTTTGTCTATTACGAATAGAAAAAAAAATCCAAGTTTTTTATAAGAAGACGTGTATTTAACTCCAGTTTGGTCCATTATGTATTCATTACATTTGTTAATTTTGGGTTACTAAAGTGTGTGTGTCACATTACTTTTGTGTTCTGGCCATTCTGTATCGAATAATTTTCTCAATTTTGAGGTATCCAAGTGTGTATTTAATGTCACTTTTGTCCATTATGCATGGAATAAGTTTCAAGTTTCTCAATTTTGGTTGATTAAAGTGTGTATCTAAACCACTTTTGTCCATTATGAACTGAATACGTTTATAAAATTTGGAGTATTAAAGTGTGTATCTAACCTTTTCTCCATTAGCTATTGAATTATGTTTGTCAATTTTTTAAGTGTGTATTTAACCTCACTTTTGTTTATTACGCATTAAATAAGTTTCTCAATTTTAGGCTATTAAAATATCTAACCTCATTTTTGTCCATTTTGTCCACTACAGTTAATAATAGAAGGTAAAATTGAAGAACAGTGGGGACCAGAAAGAAGAAAATGCTCGTGGTTGAAGATTATTTGCGACTGGACACACACCTTAATTAGAACAGCAAAGCACAGGAATAACTTTGCCATAGTTGCTACCAATCTTCAGTGACGAAGACGATATTGTGTCTACTGTAATAGTGATAATTAATAAACTTACATAATATAGTCATTAAAAAAACTCCATTATACGAATAATAAACCTATTGAGAAAGCAGTATACAGAGGTACAGGAGTATTAACACACAGTGCTCAAAATCGGCATGGTATGATTCCATCAAAGCCTGCTGAAGTAACGACGACTTGCCAAAAGGGCACATTTTTGCAAAATGAATAATCTCTCTTATTTCTTTAAAAATTGTGGAACAAAGTGTCGAGGTTTTGTTATATTTTTTCGGTTTTTAAGGTTCACTGCCCCTAATTTCAAAATATTAACTTGGAGTTTGGTCTCGAAACTTAAAAGTTATGCTCGGGCTGATGGTTATTAAAGAATAAATGAAAAATGCTACAATTAAAGGGGCGAAATGCATCAGCTTTTTTACTAAAATTCAAGTTGAAGTTGAACGCTATTTCCATAAGTAGCTTGAAGATGACACGACATTAAAAGCTACTTGGGAATATGTGAACCGGCTAAATAATGTTAATAAAAGAATATTTAAGCAATAAACTGCACAGGACATACATTAGTCGAATAATTACTCAATGAAACAATTGAGTAATTTCTAGTTGCATCATATTTTAAAATAGAAGTTATTAAATACAAAATAAAAGGAAACCACTATGGTACTATATGGTGGAGAGACAGGCTGTTATAAATCATTCTCATGGCAAAAAGCCATTTTTTACTATAAAGACTGCTTATTACTAACCCTGGGCAAATGTATAACCTGTATTTTTAATCAGGTAAAAAGGGGCCCAAGTGTAGCAACCACCTGTCGCTATAACCTTGGACTTCTTCAATTGTAATCTGACTTCTTCACCAGCTCCGACCTAACTTTATTTTTTAAACTCCCACTTAATAGCAATCTACATTTATTTACAAATTTACTATAGTCACAATGCGGTCATTAATATTTTAGCATTGCTATTCATTTATTATATTGCTGAGTCATGATTGGTCATGGTCATGGTTATTGAAATGAAGGATTTACTTTTGATGACAATGCTCTTTCATGACCCCTAATTATTGCGTACCGATACCTACTGCTTTTTTACATTAGCAAAGGTGGGGAGAGAGAGGATTTTATAGATTTAGAATGAGGCTTATAGAAATTATACTGTAAAAAACACCTTTAAATTAATTTAAGAGAAAGAAACTGTAAAAATAGTTACCCTGTCTGTACTTGTGTTAAAAATACTCTCGGAAGCATTATCAAATTAGAGCTGTAATTAGTTGAGCTTAATAATTATCAAACCGCGTTGCTGCTCGTTAATATTAATTAATGTGTAGGTTTGATAAGGAGCTAAAAGTATTTAAATATGCAGAGGTTGCTAGTCACATGCGCTTCACTCACATGACAGCTTGTTGCTGTTTACAAATATGGGCTTCAGCCCAGCTAAGTGCACCCAAGAATTAATTGCAAAGTCAATGGCACCTACGAGTAGTGCTCAGGCTGAAATAACTGTACAAATCCCATATTAAAAACAGAGAAATTGGCTATAGAATTAATGACAGTAATATGCACTTACAGTTAATTTATATTGCAAGGTTAAAGGGGTCGACATATTTTAATAGGATAATTTTTAGAGTATAAAATATCAGTGATCGTCTTTGAAATTTGAAAATGCAAGCGGGAAAGCTGAGTGAGGGTAAATATTACTATTCAGATACAAATAATTAAAAATGAAGTTACGTACACACTTAAATGAGCAAAAATGGAGAAGCATTTATACAGAAGCTCGAACAAATTCTAAGGCCGTAATTCAATTATAACTATAAAATATCACTGCTTTTAAAATTTAAAAATTTAAATGACAATGATTATGGACCTCTTCTGCCTTTGCATTAATAATATAATCGATACCTACATAATAGCAGAGTGAGGTTCAACGCAAACGTTAATAACCCAAAATTGAGAAACTTATTCAACACAAAATGAACAAAAATGAGGTTAGATACTTTAATAGCCAAAAATTGAGAAACTTAATTAATGCATAATGGACAAAGTGCGGTAAAATACACACTTCAATAACCGAAAATTCACAAACATAATTCAATAGCTAATGGAGAAACGGTTAGTTAGCTATCCATAATGGACAAAAATGGTTTAGTAACACACTTTAATCAAAATTGGGAAACTTGAAACTTATTCCATACATAATCGGTAAAAGTGACATTAAATACACACTTCAATAACCCAAAATTGAGAAACTTGTTCTATACATAATGGACAAAAGTGAGGTTCTATGCACACTTTCATAACCAGAAATGAAAAACACTATTTAATAACTCAAAAATGTTAAATTTAGATTCATATTGGACAAAAGCAAGGTTCCATATACACTAATAATGCAAAATTGAGAAACTTATTCAATAGACAATGGACAAAAGTGTGGTTAGATACAATTTAATAACCCAAAATTGAGATACTTATTTGATACGTAACGGACAAAAGTCACAATACATATGTATCACAATTTAATAATTCAAAATTGAGAAACTTATTCGACACATAATGGACAAAAGTGAGGTTCGATGCACACTTTAATAACCAGAAATGAAAAACACAACTTAATAACTCAAAAATGAAAAATTAAGAAACTTAATTCAGTAAATAATGGACAAAAATGGTTTAGATACACACTTTGATCAAGCAGAATTGGAAAACTTGAAACTTATTCCATCCACAATGGACAAAACTCACGTTAAATATGTACACACTTCAGCAACCTAAAATGTAGAAACTTAATAAATAAATAATGTACAAAAGGTTAGATACACACTTTATTCACCCAAAATTGAGAAACTTATTCGGTAAATAATGGGTAAAATAGTTTAGATATAAACTTTAATCAACCAAAATTGGAAGACTTGCTCGCTTGACACTTCTTCCATGCACAATAGACAAAAGTGACACTACATACACACTTCAATTACTCGCGAAATTTATTCAATAATGAACACACTATAATAACCCAAAAATGATAAACTCATTCAATCCATAAAACACAAAGCTAATTTGATGTACGCTTTAATAACCCAAAATTGTAAAACTTATTCGGTACACAATGAACAAAAGTGGTTTAGATACACACTTTAATCAACCACAATTGGGAAACTTAACAGCTTATTCTATGCATAACAGAGAAAAGTGACATTATATACACACTTCAATAATTCAAAATTGAGACACTTAGTCGATACATAATGGACTAGAGTGAGGTTTGATGCCAACTTAAACAATCCAAAACTGAGAAACTTATTTGACACGTAATGGAATAAAGTAAGGTTTGCTGCACACTGTAATAACCAGAAATGAAAAACACAATTTAATAACTCAAAAATGGTAAACTTAGGTACATATTGGACAAAAGTAAGGTTTGATACACACTAATAATACAAAATTGAGCAACTTATTCAATAGATAATGCACAAAGAGTTAGATAAACATTTTAATAACCTAAAATTGAGAAACTTATTCAGTAAATAATGGACAAAAATGGTTTAGATACACACTTTGATCAAGCAGAATTGGGAAACTTGAAACATATTACAACTACAATGGACAAAAGAGACATTAAATACACACTTCAACAACCTAAAATGTAGAATCTTAATACATAAATAATGTACAAAAGGTTAGATACACACTTTATTCACCCAAAATTGAGAAACTTATTCGGTAAATAATAGGTAAAATGGTTTACATATAAACTTTAATCAACCAAAACGGGGAGACTTGGCACTTCATAAAAATGACATTAAGTACACACTTCAATAACTCAAATTTTAGAAATGTATTCAATAATGAACACACTACAATAACCCAAAAATGATAAACTTATTCGATCCATAAAATACAAAAGCTAAATTCAATGTCCGCTTTAATAATCCAAAATTGAGAAACTTATTTTATAAATAATGAACATGAGTTTAGATACACAATTTAATAACCCAAAATTGAGAAACTTATTTGGTACATAATGGACAAAAGTGGTTTAGATACACACTTCAATCAACCCCAATTGGGAAATTTAAACTTATTTCATGCATAAAGAAAAAAAGTTACATTAAATACACACTTCAATTATTTAAAACTGAGAATCTTATTCGATACATAATGTAGAAAGTGAGGTTAGATGTGAATCACACTTTAATTATCCAAAATTCAGAAAATTATTTGATAGAGGATGGACAGGACACAAAAGTAATGTTACATACACACTTTAGTAACCCAAAATTGACAAATTTAATCAATACATAATGGACCAAACTGTGGTTAAATACAGATCTTCTTAATCCAAGATTTGAAATCGTTTTCAATTAATAATGGACAAAAGTGAGGTTGGACACACTTTAATAATTCAAAATTGAAAACTTAATTCGATAGATAATGGACAAAAGTGTGGTTAGATGCACACTTTAGTAAACCAACATTAAGAAACTATTTCGATACATAATGGACAAGAGTGAGCTTTTATACACACTTAAAACAATCCAAAATTGAGAAACTTATTCGATACATAATGGACGAAAGTGAAGTTAGATGTGAAATAATACAAAATTGAGAAACTTATTCAACACAGAATGCCTATTCAATCCATAATGGTGAACGTTAAATATCCACATTAGTAACCCAAAGTGAAGTTAGATACACACTTGAACCCAAATTGACAAACATACAAAATGCATAATGTTCAAAAGTGAGATTAAGTACACATTTTCCTAATCCAAAATTGGGTAACTTATTTGATACACAATGAACAAGAGTTAAGTTTAATACACACTTCAATTGTCCAAAATTTAGATACTTAATCGATGCACACTAATAATTCAAAATTGAAAATTTTTTTTGATACGTAACTTATTCGGTACATAACAGGCAACAGTGAGGTTAGATATACTTTAATAATCCAAAATTGAGACACTTATTGGATACAAAATGAACGAAAGTGAGGTTTGAAACACAACAATCCAAAATTGAGAAACTTATTCAATAGATAATGGACGAAAGTGAGGTTCGATACACAACAATCCAAGATTGAGAAACCTTTTCGATAGATAATGGACAAGGTGAGGTTCAATACACACACCAACAATCCAAAATTAAGAAACTTATTGGATACAAAATGGACGAAAGTGAGGTTCGATACACAACAATCCAAAATTGAGAAACTTATTGAATACAAAATGGACGAAAGTAAGGTTCGATGCACAACAATCCAAAATTAAGAAACTTATTGGATACAAAATGGATGAAAGTGAGGTTCCATACACAACAATCCAAAATTGAGAAACTTATTGAATACAAAATGGACGAAAGTGAGGTTCGATGTACAACAATCCAAAATTGAGAAACCTTTTCGATAGATAATGGACAAGGTGAGGTTCAATACACACACCAACAATCCACAATTTAGAAACTTATTCTCTACATATTGGACAAAAGTGAGGTTAGATACAGACTTTAATAATCCAAATCTGAGAAACTTATGCAATACATAATGGACAATAGTGAAATTACATCTGAGCTGAGCGGTAATTAATTACTTTGTAATTAAATTACTAATGAAATTACTTTTTGTTGATTTGGCTTGGAATTGATTTATTTTTCAAGATACGGTAATAGTAATTGGTAATTGCAATTTTTCTTAAAAGGTACTTGACAATTACTTTTAGAAAGTAATTAATTACTACATTCAATTACTCAATTACTGTTGAGTAATTAAATTGGTCTAAAGTATTTAAATTACTTTACAAGTATTTCAATTACTTGTGATAATTGAAATTACTCGTGGCAATTGCATTACTTTCTGATAATTCAATTACGAAATTACTGACCGTGATTTCTGTATTAAATCTCCAGAACGCAAAAAATAAGATAAAGTCTTATTAAGTTACATGTTAAGCAAATGGCAACAGGGCATTTCTGGAGCAATAAACGTGTAATTTATAATATTATAATTTCCTATGACTAGCCAAATAACAGCTAGTTTTATGCACGAGCAAAGAGATATTTGGTGCAGGCGCGTATGTTTGTAGATGAGATGTGCATGTGTTGTGTTTTGTATAGTGTAGGCTGTGCAGGATTGTAGCATTGTAGTTTGCTAATAATTATTGTGTAAGAAGCGAAAAACATGTCTGCGGTAAATACTGATTACAGAGTATAGTACGGTAAAAATATAATTAAATTTTTTCAATAACAGTTGATAACAAATACCTTTATTATATAATATTGGCTCATAATAATTATTTACTTATCTCAATTTGCTTGTTTAAAATGATGTACTAGGACATGGCTATCTAAATACTACTAAATACAAATACACGACAACAATTTCTAGTGAAAGTAATTGAAAAAGTTGCGCAATTACAATTACATTTTATTTGAGTAATTGAAAATGTGGTAATTCAGTTACTTCATTGGGCGATAATTGTTAATGAATTACTTTTTAAAGTAATTTGCCCAGCTTTGAATTAAATACACATTTTCATAATCCAAAATTGGACAAAAGTGGGGTTACATATAAACTTTAGTAACCCAAATATGTAATGGAGTAAGTAAGGTTAGATGTATCTCAGTTTCGTAATAAAAAATTGAGAAACTTATTCCATACAGAGTGGAAAGAAATGAAGTTAGATACACACTTTAATACATTATGGACAAAAGTGAAAAAAAATACATATTTTAATCATTCAAAACTAGGAAACTTTTTGATACATAATGAAAAAATCTGGTGTGATACACTCACACAACTTCCTTTTACAGTGATCTTATAATTAGTCAAAAATTTCATTTTTAATTTTTAACCATTTGTTAAAAATTTTCAAAAATTACAAATTCTACAAAAACGGTACAAAATCGAGTGTTAGTTGAAGAGACAAATTTTCTCTAGAATTTTAAGGTGAATTCAAAAATGTAATAATATACCGGGTGTTTTATTTAAAATAGGAGTTAATAAAAAAAATAGAAAAAAAAACAAAAGAAACCCACTTTAGAAGTATTCAACTGGAAAATCACCTATCTCACATCAATACACATTAAAAATGTAAGAAAAATGTAAAGTTTAAAAAAAATCGTTAGAGCCGTTTTTGAAAAAATCGAAAAAAACTGAAAAATCACAAGAGTAAACACCTACTTCCGGTTATGCGTTTTTCTTCAAAAGCTTGCTGTCTCATCTACATAGTACACAAAACTTATATATGAAGTTTCAACGCCATACCTGTTTTCGTTTTTGAGATATTCTGTTCACAGACAGACAGACAGACAGACAGACAGACAGACACACAGACAGACAGACACACAGACCAATGAAAAAAAATATGTTTTTTGGGATCAGGGGACTCTAAAACGTGAAGATCCGTTGAAAACTCAATTTCGAATTTTTGGGGTGAATCCAATACTTCCTTTATAGTAAAAGGAAGTAAAAAGTAAGGTTTGATACACACTCTAATAATCCAAAAAATATAACACATAATGAACGAAAGTGAGGTTAAATACGCATAACACTTTAATAATGCAAATTTGAGAAACGTATTCGATATGCAGTGCGCACCAAAAGTATGGAACATACCAAATAAAACTTAAATAAATGTTTTTTTGTAAAAATCCCGAAACACGTCAATTTTCTTGTTTAAAAAACGTCATCAGTATTTTTTTTAAATGTCAACCCCCATTTTTTTGAGTTTTTGATAATTTATTTAATTGTTTAAATGACAGTATAAAAATGTTGATACCTTACATAAGAAAATTTTCGAGAAATAAATTATTTGAATAATTGCTTTCCTGCAAGGTGGATCGGTAGAAGAGGACCACTAGAGTGGCCAGCTAGGTCGCCTGACCTTACACCCCTCGATTATTTTTTATGGGGCTATTTAAAATCAAAAGTATATTCTACTAGACCGCAAGACATCGAAGATCTGAAAAATCGTATTCGACAGGAAATTCAAAGAATTACTGAAGATGTTATCCATAATGTCTTAAGAGAATATGTGGATAGACTTGCTTATTGTCAAGAAGTGAATGGATGGAATTTTGAGCATTTACTTTGATACCTGCAGTTGCTTTTACATTAAAATCTTCTGTGTATTCATTGTTTATTACGGTTTTCAATAAAGGCGTTTATTAAACATTAATTGAAAATTTTCTTATGTAAGGTATCAACATTTTTATACTGTCATTTAAGCAATTGAATGTTCTATCAAAAACTCAAAAAAAATGGGGGTTGACATTTTTAAAAAAAACTGATGACGCCATCAATTACAAACAAATGAATTTCGGAAAATGATTTTGACATTCCAATGTGTATTTTTAAACAAGAAAATTGACGTGTTTCGGGATTTTTACAAAAAAACATTTATTTCAGTTTTATTTGGTATGTTCCATACTTTTGGTGCGCACTGTATAATGAACAATAGTGAGATTAAATAAAGTACTTTTTTTTTTCTATAATAACTGTCAAAGTGTTACAATGTTGGTAGATATGTGATTAAAACGCTAGGAAATATTTATACCTCGTGTTGGTAGAACTTTTTCAAAATTATGGTTATGTGTCAATTTTGAATGTCAAAATTTATTATTCTTCCCATTTGTCGTTTAATTACAATTACCTTTAACTTTGCAAACGTTCATTATGTTTATTTTCAAATATTGCAAGTTTAATAATATATAAATTTGCAATATTTTACTATGCTGTTCGTTTACCCACTATTATGACATATCTGTCAAACTGACAATAATTTTTTTAGTGGAAAAAAGAACTAAAAATCTATATACCAACATTATTAAAACTGGGGACCCTGCAGGAATGCAGCTTATCCCCTAGAAAGTTGACCTTGAAAATTATTATAGAAAAAAAATGTACTTTACACATATTCATCATCCAAAATTGGGAAACTTTTGGTTCATAACCGACAAAAGTGAGGTTAGATATAACCTTTAATAATTTAAAATTAAGCAACTTATTGAATGCATAATGGACAAGAGTGATGTTAAATATACATTTTAGTTACCCAAATTAGAGACTTATTCGATACATAATGGACGAAAGTGAGGTTAGATGTGTATCACACTTTAAAAACTAAAATTTAACAAACTTAATCAATACATAATTGACAATAGCGAGATTAAATAGATACACATTTTTATAATCCAAACTTGGGAAACCTATTGCAAACGTAATGGGCAAACGTGAGGTTTGATACACACTAATAATGCAAAATTGAGAAACTTACGGGAAATATAATGAACAAAAGTGAGGTTAGATACACTTTAAATCCCAAAATTGAAAAACCTATTCGGTAATAAAGTGAGTACAGATACACACTTTAATAACCCAAAATTGACAACTTTTTTCGATAGATAATAGCCACAAGGCTAGATAAACAGTTTAATAACCCGAAATTGAGGAATTTATCCTCATAAGTCGTTGATAAAAACGTTTTTTTATTCAGATATAGTATCTTTTCTATTCTAAATACGTCAAAAGTTGTTCAGAATGTAAAATTATGGCTTCCTGCAAAATTTTAGAAAAATTAGCTAATAAACGAGTAGTTCATCTGAAACTACAATTTGTGCTCTTTATGAAAACGGTTTTGCATATTCGTATCAAAATACACCTAGAATCGATAAATAGATTTTTTTCAAATGTCTTGCTCCCATACATCCGCTTTATTAATGAAAATACTAAAGTTTATGGTTAAACACAAATGAAGAAATTAATTAACTGTATGACTATGCAGTTTTTTCAGTTTAAAATTCAAAACAAGTAAATATTTCAACATAATTTAGAAAATATCTGTTTTTGAGTTCCAAAGGTGCAAAGAGTAAAGCTGTTTGTTGATATAAATGAGGCTAAGTATACACTTTGATGATCGACAATGCATATAAATTTTAAAAAAATCAAAATCGGATGGAAAGGTTAAAAACACGTAACATGAGGTTATGCCATCATTAAAAGGAAGGTTAAGGTCAGAGAAAGAGGTCACACATTATAATGACAACTTGGTCACACAAAAGAACTTAACAACAATCATTTTGATACACAATGTAGTGCAAAAGTGTGTAACAATCTAATAATAAATGTAACATAACCAAGTATTCAATAAATGTCAAAATCGTCAAATTGAAATTGTTTACAACCAAAAGTGGGGTTATAGCAATAAAATAAACTAATAAACATCAATCAATCCGGTGCTCATAAAAACTTCAAGGTGTGGGTAAGCACCAGATGATGTCAACAGAAAGTGACGCACCATTAATAAATCGAAAAGGTAAGTTTAGTGATGTAAAGCTAAAAGCATTAGTGATATAATCAGTGAGAGGAATGTTACGAAAGTTCTTGAACTAATATGTTTGATCCTACAATAAAGGCTCATTTCATATCAAACAATTCACCATGCAAACAATAGATTATTGAGTGACTCAGATATCAACAAATAAGTTAAGCAAGAACACTTTGCAGGCAATTGTTTTGCTCATGCACCTGTGACTTAACCACTGACCCAAATCGGGACTTTAAAGGATACGTACATAACTATACATGCTGATAGAACAACATCCAAAGCAGATTACAAATTCAACTTTGCACACATAAACACATTCTAACCAAAAAGGCACAAACGAAACACTGCACTGTCACTGCACGTAAACTTGACAAATTGGAGCACAAGGGCCAAAAATAAATAGGCTAAAAATATTGGCAACTGCTTCACTGCAAGTGGTCAGTTTGAATGAGCTTTAATCACAAACACCGATATATGGGTGATGTCATGACAACAAACATGTGGTTCTTAATTATATGCTCTGAAGAGAGATGGCTGCTGTAGTGGGGGCACAGAGCAAGAGACAGAGACAGATTCTGTGCCGAGCAACACCGAAGAATTTTAATCATTGGCCTCCAGCTGTGACATCATTATGTTAATCTGTGATAGTAGTTGTCCTGGGACACCCGCATCTTGTAATTTCTATCAAATTTAGTAGTGTGCAAAGGCATAGTATGCTTGACGTAATTAATATAAAAGTGACCTTTAATCCTGTGCCCTTTTGCTGCAATTATTTGCACAGTGCGAAGATGAGCAATAACATTGACCTACAATTCAGAAAGTTTAAGGTAATTTGTACATAAAAACATGACAAATTTACACTGTTATTATACTCAGGGAGAATGTGTTTTTGGATTTTTACAGTTTATTTTGATATTCATGCGATCTAATAAAAAAATTGGGTTATTTCACTAGAAAAACCGTTATCACTTCAATAACTGAGCTATTGCATAAAAAACTTCTCGCCACTGCCACACCAACATAAAGTACATTTACAAATAAAAATCAAGTTAACTCACATCTGTTAATGTTGGAATTCGACCAGAACGCTTTTTATATTTGTGCCTTTCCATCCTATACGACCATAATTTCAGGAAAATTCACATAACTAACACAACTCCCAAGAAGGCAAATTTCCTTTGATGATACGCCTTTCTTATCTTGCACAAATACCGTATAAAGATAAGAGCGATGGAGATTAGGTAAGATAACGCTTTAGATAGCGATGTAAGGTTTGTGCTTTAAACAGAAATTATTGGTTGTGGAACTTGCACTAATAGGAAAATTAAGGTACATTTCTTGATGAAAGTGTTTGGTGAAAATTCAATTATGTACTTCATACTCACAAAGCTTCCGGATTTAACTTTTTCGTGCCGTGACATCGTAAACTGAGCATTGGTCAAATAAAAGGAATGATGTGTGTCCAAGGAATCTACAACAATAGAGTCGGTTAGGTGTAACAATACGCAGTATTTAATTTTTAAAATGATGACAATTAATTGAAAATTAAAGTAACAAGTTACATAACCTCACTTATTAACACCCAAAATCGAATTATCAGATATTGGCAATAATCAATGATCACTCATGATTAGTGGCCTGCACACTTACGTTTCAATATCACAGATTTAAAATTTAAGCATTATATTCCACTACAATGGCAAATAACGGAAATATTTATCATTTTTGAATAACTGACTTGTTGATTGTTGGCATTACATTAACTCAAACAATTAGCATGCCCTTTGTTCCAACGGAATTCCAACCTTAACAAGGAATATTGCACTGGTTCACATTAATACTGTCAACGGAAAACAGAAGCCACCAACAACGTTTCTGCCATCTATGCGTCAATAATAACACTGTATTATAGTTGGATCGCATGCGTAAAATAGTTGTCTTGGTAATAAAAATAGTCTACCATTGCAACTAAGTCATGTACAACCCGGGGAGATTAACATCCCACAACTCCAAAGAAAATTGAAAGTATTTTCAAACGTTTTAATGAGTGGCGTCTCTAGTTAAAACACAAATTCCATACGAAAATTAAGTAAAACGATACTGGGAAAAATATGTAATTGTAATTGGAGTTAGTTGCAAAAGATTTTTTTTAAATTTATATATTTATGAGTACGTCAACTGCCTGGGTTATTAGTTAAAACATTAAAAAAACACCAACGTCGCATTTTCCTCTACAATTACCATCTGAATCACTTTAGTGAGAATTTATCAGTATAAAATTACTAAATTTCTTACATCTTAAAAGTTATCTTTCGATTTATTTATATTTTTATTGCTCTGTCTTGCTGAATCCAATTCGTAGTTTGATTTTTAGAAAATATTTCTAGAAATTGTTTTTCAGGCATACCACTTACTAAATTCTGATATTAATCAAATCGAAACTCGACATGTCGTATATAATACGAGTGGTCTGATTATTGCCAACAATATTTGTCGTTCAGACCAATAGACGAAAATCTGGAGTGGAACGCGAGCGCAGATTTTCTAAAACCAACAGCTGTGGGTAAGGTCTGAACGACAAGTATTGAAGGGTTTACACGAAACTGCCCTCGCGCGAATGATATCAAATTGCAAAAAAAAATTCAATCACTGGGATTCGAACTCTCGCTCCCAGGTGATCACTTAGGCAGATTTCTGTCCATTTTAGGATATTCGCCCTGTATATGTTTGGTCCCATTTTCGTCAAAGTAAAAACTGAGCTATGTACATACGAATGATTGCTTGTATCTATTCCTGAATTAAAACAAAAATGGACATTTTATTTTTCAAGTTTTCATCTTGTATATATTTATCCGAAAGTACATTTAGTTTTGTGATGGTTAGACATATAATCTGCATACAAAATATTGCCTTCCTCCAACAAATAGAGTTTGAGCTATATCGCCAACAGGCAGACAGACGGACAAATTGACAGACAGACAGACGGGATTGAGAAAACGTATTTTTCGTTATCTAGAGACCCTGTAAAGATCTAAAAAAATCTCGGAAGGTGATTTTTTACGATTAAAAAAATTTACAATAATCAGTTAGGTTATAGATGCAAAACCCTCTTATCATGGAAATGGAAAATGTGAAATGTCTGTCGTTGAAAGCTCAGGGTAAATTTGGGGAACTTTGATGCGATGCAAATTTCAAACTTGAATTTTCAAGAAAAGAAACTTGAACACCTTTTGGCTTGTTGTTAAAGCAGAATTTCCAATATTGTCAGAATGTTGTTAATTTTGACAGTATTAGGAATTATGGAAACCATGGCAGCTCTTTCGCCATTTCCTACCACCTGTTTGTGCGAACCGGCATTTACAACATTGGCAGCAGGACTCAAGTCTTAAGAACATCGAGATTGCTAAGACGAGTGGTGACGAATATTAATCCATGATTAGAGTTAGCAATCAGATCCATCCCATTAACGGTAAACTTATTCTTAACCTTTCTGGAGCCTTCAGTAAAATTGTCCTTGGTACCTATACTAAAATGTTCATATTGAAATGGTATTAAACCCACAACTTGGCTCTGTTTGCAGTGCAAGATAATTAACCTATTCAATAAAGCATAGAGTTGGGATATTTTATATAATTGCAATTTTAAACTAAAATAAAATGTTAAATGCATTGGTAATGAGATGCGAGAAACTGTAATTAGTCGGAGAAAGGCACGCAAAAGCAAAGCATATATCAAAAGCTTTGAATTGGCTTGTGAATAAATTAAAACAATTAAAATGAAAGGTTTGTGCACATGTAAAGCCAAACCACACAAAATTTAATTGACACAAACGGTTTGTTAGGTGCATTTTAAAAGGAGCGTAGCTGTCAAATAAAAAGAAAAGTACAGTGAAAATTATGAGCAATCTGAAAGGTGGATTAAGCAAAAAGAATATAATGGAAAATTGCAAAGAGCAATTTTAGAATAAGGCAACAGGAGAGAAAACTAGTCACGTGAAAATGGTGAACTCAGAAATATCAGTGTATTTAAAAAAACAAAGTGCAATAGAGCAGAGCAGTGACATTTAATAATAAAAAAATCTTTGTGTGTGCAACGCTATAGAACAATTCTAATTATAAGATAAAAGACAATAATCTAGATTTAAGAAAACTGTAAATATTAATTATGTACTCAAATTTTATTCCATTTATGACCATTCACTATCAAATCTAATTTCCATTAACATAAGCAGATTAACAGTATCTTAGCAACCTGATGCTATTTTGTGTATAACGGGGAGAATAATTGCAATTAATTCTATTTAAAAACTGGGTTAATTTGTGCTCCATTCTAATTAATGTTTTTTTATAAATAAAAAGTGTGCTATCAGTTGTAAAAGTGTTGTGTTTTATTGTGCACATTTTCGTGCTTCTGTACAAGTATTTGCAGCAGTATCCTCCACGAAAAATTATAAAATTTCTCAATTCCATCTGCGGCTAAGGTTCGGCAGCGAGCATATGAGAATTACGAACATCATCTACGAGCAAATTAGTCATCGGAGCCCAGAGATCGGCAGTCCAGGTGATCAACAGAGTCTGCAAGAACATCCCAACCAACGGCTGCACCTGGGGGGCAACTCCAGCACAGATATTTCGACAGCGTCACTTCCGAGCATCTCCGTTCCAGCTCGACCAGAATTTTAAAAGGCGTGCCTGCGATTTGAGGGCTAGAGTTTGGGAAACGCATCAAACTACGAGATTAAATTTTGCTGAGGAGCCTTTGCGCATATCCCAGGGTCCAGCTACGCCTTAACTTCCATAATCCGCAAGGCGTCAGTAAATTTTGTGAATCGGCGGAAGTGCCTTCCAGCTAGAGGAAGTTGCCAAAAACCATTGCAAGTTTTAGCGTCAGTTCTACGTCATCCTAAAACAATAGCAAATTGAGTTGTTGCCAAGCGGGAATATTTGAATTATTTACCTGAGGTTTCCTCATAATTTCACTTTTAGAACGTCAAAGAATCGCTAAAGCACTAGCGAAATTTTGTGTCATCTGTCAGATTGTGAATTATATGATCTACTAAGAACCGCGCATTACAGTTACTGATTTTATGAATATAACATAGAGTACATTTATGAGTCCACTCTGAGCAGAGTTCGTATTTTGCCAAGAACTAGCTTAATTTGATATTGCAGTTAGATAAAAATAGAAAGAGGGACTTTCCAACCATTTTTATTTGTGCATTAAATAATACATTTTATTCCAACAAGCCTGTAATTAATGACAGGCAAGTTTGAGCACAGTAGTAAAATTATAAACTGAGAATTGTGTGATTGGATTTACTTTAATTTGACGTCTTATTAAATTATATCTGATAATAAATAACAATTAGGTAGGGTGTTTCATTACAATATATGATAAATTAAGTGCTCCATTTTTTGTGTTTCGTACTCTATTTTTCATATTATTATTTTTTAAATCAGCAAGCAGTGAAGAATATCGAAATCGCCATTAAAATACGAGAAATAGCCAGTGAAATAGATACTCTATTGTTTTACTATTTTTTGCAGTAGCCAGTGTGATAAATGGGTAACAGAAACCCTCAATGTAACCTACAAGCGCTGGTTAAAAAAAATAATTACACGATTTCTTAATTTAATAAAACCTAATGTGTCCCTCTGCACTGAATCTCCTTTTTATCACTCATGTGGTTGATTTGCCTCGTCCCTGTGCTGACGCAAAACCTAACCTCGAATTTGACATAGACAGCGTCACCAACAATACACTTCAGTAATGTCAAACGTATAACAAGAATCACATCATTTTAGTAAATAGTTTGTAATAATTATTTAATAAAATCAAAATGGCTCCTGTTCTTGTTCAGTATAAAAACAAATTTTATACGACACACGGCCGATATTCGCGTTTATGGCCTAGCCCTGACGGGATCGACCGTGACGTATTAGCTCGGCCATAAATGCTTAGCTACCGGCCTCATGTCGTAAATAGATATCCTGTCATTTTGACTTAATATGACATTTTGTTGTCGTTTTCAACATCCCAATTATGCATATATTCGCACTAGTTGCTATAGGACACTAACGCTAATATGAACATTTTAAACAACTTTGTAGATTTAAGTAAATTTATTTACTATAAAAATTAATATAACTCAAATTTGCAGAAAATGTTGTATACAACGTGTTTCCCAACTCGCTAGCGCTCGTAGGCCAAACATCACATCTAGTGTGAAAAACACTTTCATTTTGCAACTTGATACATAAATAGCTATTTTGAAGTTGGGATATGCATAGGTAACATTTTTGTAGTAGTGATTCTGTAATTTGTTTTGCAAAACTTTCCACACCTGCATAGAAGCGGGTTTGAATTTTTATAAAATGTAATAAAAATATCTATCAATAAACTCTCAATAATATCCAACACAGTATTTGTATAATATCCTTAAATCTAATTACTTATAACATTTCTAAGAAATGCTAAGTAAATGTCACACCTTTAACTTATTTCTTTTAGTAACTTTTTACATACGTACATTCCTAGACAAAGATCAATTTTGGAAGTGCACTTATGAAATTTTGGAAACGGTCAGTTTGTGTTTTTACGTTTACTGAACTTATTATTAATAATAATAATAATAAATGATCTTTATTCGCCCTCAATGATCAACAAATAACAATCGGTATACTCTGTCAGGTTCGGTAGCTCAATGGTTAAGCATTCTGGCTACTGATCTAAGGGTGGAGAGTTCGATTCATGGTACCGGTGAGGCTTTTAAAAATGAAAAATTGCGAACGAAAATCTCTACAGAATGGGTACTACGATGTGTAGCATGTAAAAGATCCCTTGCTAGGGTTGGAATTCCTTAGTCTCGGCAAAATTCTATGTAGGACTTTTACCATATGATCACAGCAGTCGGTGTCCAAGGTATCTGGTACTCTGCATGCCTAGACCTTGTCTATAACAAACAAATAAATACTATGTTCGCATATTTTTGCATGAAGGTTGGCCCTGATGGTTTTCCCAATTTAGCTGTGTACAATTAATTTGTTGTGTTTAAACGAGGTTTGCATTTGAAGTAATGGTAACCAAATGCATTTACGTTAGGAAACGTGACAAAATACCTTCAAATGCAAAGTTGCCACATTTAAGCATAATCGCAAATAGAAACTTTAGTGATTTTTAAATATGTAGGTAACTATGCATCCAGTTTCAGTGATTGTGCAGTTGAAGACATTTCTAATTAATTACATGGAAGCTCTTATGATACTTTAGGTTTTAAATCTCTCCGCACATATAAGTAACTACTATCAAAATAAGCACTTCATGTTCTTTATTGGGTATTTCGCCACCCTGTAAAATTAAAAATATTAAATATCCAACGTTTCGAGGAACACTCTGCTGTCGTTATCAACGAATTAACAATTAAAACTAAAAATAAACAAAGAAAACATAGCTTTTCACTTGGACTGAGAAGTGACCAATCTCCAGTGAATTTAAAAATTACAGTTCGGTTCCTGTGCAACTTAACAACAGAAAACCATGGTCAACCTTCATGCAAAAAAGGAGTGAATGAATTATATGTTGGGTTGCAGTTGCAAGAAGTAAGAAGCTCCAATTTTCGTGGCACACCCTGTATCGTATTCCTTACCATGGTACTGAGGAAAATAAGCTAGTTTTTAAATTGTAAATTAACATAATTTGCACCCCTGCTATTGGTAGATAGAATTGTTGATCCTTTCAAACAATTTCCAACTTATTTTCCATGACAAAGAAACTGTGGCAACTCTTGATAGAGGTTGTAGCATTATTTGATTAGCTTAAACGAGGCTTTAAACAATTACATTTATGATAACAATTTTATATCATAGCAACGTCTAAACAAGTTGATAATATTAACTTAAAAATACCGATGAGGCCACAACTACATATATATAACAGCAATAAGATAACATGAACAGGAAAATAACACGTATTGCTTGAGTAAGAAAGAGATAAACATAGTAGCAAATATTCGAGTAGGCCTGACGCTTATTTTAATTATGACATAAGTCAACTAAACATGCCTACTAAAATAATATTATCGTATGGTCATCTCTTTCTTACTCAAGCGTTCTATTTGGTTGTTCATGTTATCTTATTGCCATTATAACGGGTGTTCATAAACAGTCGTCATCCCAGTTGCTTTGAAAAACAAAATGTTATGTCTTTGATTAATTCGTGCAACACAATGAAACGTCATTGAGTACTGTCATAGCGCATCTTTTCTCAATTTTAATAGACATACGTTTCTGAAGTCAAAACCTACTGGGATGACGACTGTTTATGAACACCCGTTATATAATTATGGCCCCTTCCGTACTTATCAACTGTACATATTAAAGTAGTCACATTCACAACACTCACAACAGAAGGTATTAACTGTACCAGTTTTTTTCAGCGTATAAAACTATCTGCAGCAAATACACAAGAGGTGATTTTATCCTATTATAGTTGCATGTTTTTCGAGAATTTGATTTCCAGGTAACTTGACACAAACTGTCACTGATACAATGACGAGGTCGCAGGACGAGTCGTTTTATCTGACAATTTGTCGAGTCAATTTCCTGGTTGGAAATTAAACTTGAGAATAAAAATCTGGTGTGATACACATACAACTTCCTTTTACAGTGATCTTATAATTAGTCAAAAATTTAATTTTTAATTTTGAAGCATTTGACAAAAATTTTCAAAAATTACAAATTCTATAAAAGCGGTACAAAATAGAGCGTTAGTTGAAGAGACAAATTTTATCTAAAATTTGAAGCTGAATTCAAAAATGTAATACTATACCGGATGTTCTATTTGAAATAGGAGTTAATAAAAAAATATTTAAAAAAAAACGAGAGAAGCCTACTTTAGAAGCATTCAACTGGAAAATCAACTAGCTCACATCAATACACATTAAAAATGTAATAAAAACGTAAAGTTTGAAAAAAATCGTTTGAGACGTTTTTGAAAAAATCGAAAAAAAACTGAAAAATTACAAGAGTAAACACCTACTTCCGGTTATGCGATTTTCTTCAAAAGCTTGCTGTCTCATCTACATACTACACATACCTCTTTTCATTTTTGAGATATTCTGTTCACAGACACACAGACAGACAGACAGACCAATGAAAAAAAATATGTTTTTTGGGATCAGAGAACTCTAAAACGTGAAGATCTGTTGAAAAGTCAATTTCGAATTTTTGGGGTGAATCCAATACTTCCTTTATCGTAAAAGGAAGTAAAAATGCAACTTTAATATTGAGAAAATTAAACTCTCAAGTGTATTTTGACATAATAATAATAATAATAAATTGCCTTTATTTGTTAAAAAAGGAAGAATTTAACGAATACCTACGTAATTGCAATGTTGTCAAGGCGGCCAAAGGCAAACAACATTTAATGCGATAAGTTAAAGCAAAATTTATTCGTTGGGAAAATGACAAAAATATCGCAGCTTATGTGATTTATTACAAATGAATTTAGTTATCTAGAACACAAGTTTTTGCCAGTCTGCTTCTTGTAAACTTTTGCTTAGATAACCCGCTTTTCCAGTTTTTTTAAGTTGGCTCTGAATTAACTCCAAAAAATACATTTGGACGTACTGATAAGTGATAACTTATTAGCCTTTTTTACTTCCTTTTACAATAACGGAAGTATTGGATTCACCCCAAAAATTCGAAATTGAGTTTTCAACAGATCTTCACGTTTTAGAGTCCCCTGATCCCAAAAAACCTTTTTTTTTTAATTGGTCTGTCTGTCTGTCTGTCTGTGTGTATGTGTGTCTGTCTGTCTGTGAACAGAATATCTCAAAAACGAAAAGAGGTATGGCGTTGAAACTTCATATATAAGTTTTGTGTACTATGTAGATGAGACAGCAAGCTCTTGAAGAAAATCTCATAACCGGAAGTAGGTGTTTACTCTAGTGATTTTTCAGTTTTTTTCGATTTTTTAAAAAACGGTTCTAACGATTTTTTTTAAACTTTACATTTTTAATGTGTAATGTGAAATAGGTGATTTTCCAGTTGAATACTTCTAAAGTGGGTTTCTTTTGTTTTTTTTTTCTATTTTTTTTTATTAACCCCTATTTTAAATAAAACACCCGGTATATTATTACATTTTTGAATTCACCTTAAAATTCTAGAGAAAATTTGTCTCCTCAACTAAAGCTCTATTTTGTACCGTTTTTGTAGAATTTGTAATTTTTGAAAATTTTTGACAAATGGTTAAATATTAAAAATGAAAATTTTGACTAATTATAAGAACACTGTAAAAGGAAGTTGTGTGAGTGTATCACACCAGATTTTTTAATTTAAACTGTGGATTTGCTATTTCCTATTTCAAAATACTGCAGTATTGTAAATGTGCATATTTCAAAGCAACTTATATCAACTTAGGTCACAAAGAGAACGAAAGAATGACGAATTAAAGTTTCTCAATATAAAATTGAGATCAAACTGCTTACGACGCCGTTGATATTGATTTTCTTAAATTTTTAGTTGTAGTAAGCGAATAAACCAAATTAATCGGAACGTAGGCACCAAGGAGAGCTCGTTGTGAACTTTCTGATTATTATGTCACTTGGGCGTATATGTTTGTGTATAGCCTTGTTACTCCAGTTCATACTCCAGTCTTTAGAGTAGAGCGTTAATTGTTCGCGCGGCTCAGTGCCGATCTACGGCAATTGTAATTCAGAAAGCGTAATTTTTAATTCAGATTAATAAATTGTAATTCAGGTGTAACTTGTAATTCAGATTAGTAAATTGTTATTTAGAAAGTGTAACTTGCAATTAAAATTAGTAAATTGTAATTCAGAAAGTATAACTTGTAATTCAGATTAATAAATTGTAATTCAGAATGCATAACTTGTAATTCAGATTAGTTAATTGTAGTTCAGAAAGCGTAATTTGTAATTCAGAAAATGTAACTTGTAATTCAGGTTAGTAAATTGTAATTCAGAAAGCGTAATTTGTAATTTAGGTTAAAAAATTGTAATTCAGAAAGTGTAACAAAATTACAGAAGATGATATTCAGACAGCATCAATTTAATTAAAAAACTTCAGTTGTAATTCAGAACCCAACGGACGACATTTATGAAGAAGAACTATATAGATACATACATAGAATAGTGTGTAAAGTTTGCGATATATATTTTTAAAAAATCGTCGGATATAAAAAACTCTTAGCAGCATATAACCACAACGTGAATTATGTGATGAACAATTTTAAAGTTAATTTATTTTCAAACAAAAGATAACAAACCAAAATTAAATAGACCTGTCCGAAGATTTTTTTAAAAATCAACAGTACAATAAATATTAAATTTGTTGCAAACCATACGCACATCTATGTAGTACGTATATATCTATATAGTAATTCTACATAAAGGTCATCCTTCGTTTGTGAATTACATTTGATGCTTTCTGAATTACAAATGATGCTGTCTGAATATTACTTAACGCTTTCTGAATTACAATTTACACTTCCTGAATTACAGCTTACCAATCTGAATTACAATTTACTAATCTGAACTGACAGTTACACCTTCTAAATTACAATTTACTAATCTGAATTACAAGCTACAGTTTCTGAATTACAATTTACTAATCTGAATTGCAAGGTACATTTTCTAAATTACATTTTACTAATCTGAATTGCAAGTTACACTTTCTCAATTACAATTTACTAATCTGAATTACAAGCTACAGTTTCTGAATTACAATTTACTAATCTGAATTACAAGTTACACTTTCTGAATTACAATTTACTAATCTGAATTGCAAGGTACATTTTCTAAATTACATTTTACTAATCTGAATTACAAGTTACACTTTCTCAATTACAATTTACTAATCTGGATTACAAGCTACAGTTTCTGAATTACAATTTACTAATCTGAATTACAAGTTACACTTTCTGAATTACAATTTACAAATCTGAATTACAAGCTACAGTTTCTGAATTGCAATTTACTAATCTGAATTGCAAGTTACACTTTCTAAATTACATTTTACTAATCTGAATTATAAGTTACACTTTCTGAATTACAATTTATTAATTTAAATTACTAATTACACTTTCTGAATTACAATTTACTAATCTGTATTGCAAGTTACACTTTCTAAATTACATTTTACTGATCTGAATTACTAGGTACACTTTCTGAATTACAATTTACTAGTCTGAATTGCAAGTTACACTTTCTGAATTACAATTTACTAACGCAATTACATTTGACGTTGTCTAAATTACAATTCATTAATCTGAATTACATGTTACACTTTCCGAAATATGTCTTACACTTTCTGAATTACAAATGAGGAAATTGTAGTGGAGTGTATCTAACAGTAGTATTTATTAATTTCTTTTGGTAGTTGAGTTCTAAGTTGTCTAAAATATATATGCAGCTGTCCTATCACATTCGCCTTTTTTCTGAAATATATAAAACCAAGATTACGTTCCTACACCTTATGTAACATGTAATTAAGATTAATAAATTCTAATTCATATTAGTAAATTGTTATTCAAAAAGTGTAAATTGTAATTCAGAAAGCATTTATTGATATTCAGAAATCATTAATTGATATTCAGAAAGCAGCATTTATAATTCAGGAAGCAACAATTGTAATTCAGAAATAAAGAGACGATCTTTATGTAGAATTACTGTGTAGATACATGCTGGATGTTGATATCCTCTGCTTAAGCTGTTGTTTCCATTTCTCAGTCCACCTTTTTAAAATCTATTGTAGCCTACTTTGTATGAAGTTGGACCGCTTATTGCGGGTTCGAGTTGAGCAGCAAAATGTGTTTTAATTGATAATTGGACAGCGTTCGCAGAGTTCACGCACTTTTGAGTCTACGCGTGCGCTATTTTTTAAAATTAACTTTAATTCGGTTGGGTTCGTGGATTACGTAGCCTTTAGAGAAAAATACACAAAGGGCGATCAAACAAATAGCCAATGACGAGAGGTGCGCTCGAGTGAACTTAAGCGAAGTCATGCGTCTAGGTCCAAAACCGGTATGGGACTTGCAACAGAGTTATAGTGCTTTGGAGTCGGTCTATTCTCGTGCAGTAATTCTTTCTATTTGTAACTCTCCATTGTTGTCTTTGCTAAATCATTGAGTTATGTTGGCATTGCTGCTTCTTTCCTCCATTGCTTAAATTATGCAGCGGTGTCCCTACGGGGGGGGGGGGGGCAGAAGCGGCAACGCCCTTCCCCTTCCCCAATAGTTAGCCAAGTTGGCTACTTGGTTGTCCAGTCAACGAAAATATCAGTTGGATATTTTCATATTATATACAATTAGGTAAGTATAGATATAAGAAAAAAATTTATTTAGTTGAAAGCTCAAAAGTTTTTTCTGAAAAGTTAGGCGTATCTCCTCTAGAAGACTTCAATCGACACCATCGACTACGATTAAAACCAAAAAAAGTTGAAGATAATAGAGGTACTCAAAGTGATTTTACTATAAATAGTTTCTATAGAAGAGATTATTGACGATAGTTTACCAAACATTTTCAAAAGGGTTTAATGAACAAAATATTCGATAAACGATAAAAATGAGGTAATAAGAAAGCACTAATTTTTATTTAAAAATTAATTGAAGTACATGATTCTAAAGATGCTTCTTTCCAAGATAGGCAACACATCATACAGCAGCGCACTTCAGCAATTTTTGTTTAGATATTTTATTGTTTCTTCACAGTTCAGAGCAACAAGGATGAATAGAGAGTCACTGTAGAGGAAAAATTACTGAAGACTATTACATTATCAGCGAAATAATTGTTTGCGCAACGTTTGTTAAACATTTACATCTTGTACTACTGTTCAAAAAGTACCTAATTACTTATATTGTAAATGCGTATAATTATGCGAGTTCGTGTTATAAATCTCCATATTTCATTGAAAAAAGCTAAAATTCCTTTCACATTATTTATTTATTTAATTCACACCAATAAATATACAGGGTTTCTGGTAACTCCCATTAAAGCTTCAGATTTCAGATAACCTTTTTCTCTCATGTAAGATGAACGCAAAACTGCAAAAAATGTTTTCCTGTGCAACTTAGGTTTTTTGTACGGCGTGGTTAATGTTGTTATCTCCAACAGCAAATTATAAGAACTATCACAAAATTTAAATAAAACGCATATTTTATCAATAGGAAATACATTTAAAATAAAAATTATTGACTAAGACACTGTGTAAACGGTACAAGAGGTACAGATTATATATGTATGCATTGTTTTAATAATTCGTATTTCGTGTTTGAAATGGTGTTAAAAGATAAGAAATGTTGTTAAAATTATACACGACAACAATGAATATTTATGGTGACCTGATAATAACAAAAAATAAAAATGGAAACACAAATTCAAAATTCTTATTAATGTCAAATTTTTACGGTTAGTTTTGACATCAGATTGATTCCAGACTGTAATTTCACTTGAGTTTGATTTGATTCAACCATTCACACATAATTTGTCTGTGTACATGGAGTACGCGGCATATTAATATAAAAACATGATATGGGTCTTAGGAGTCTATCAAGGAAATTTTAATGAAGCTGCAAGGGTGTACGCTATATTTCCCAACAGAAGGCATCCCTCTGATACTGTGATAAGAGCTGCAGATCGAAGACTAAGAGAAACTGGAACCATTATTCCAGCTCATGATATGAACGGAGGTCGACCAAGAATACGGAAACCCAACTTAGAGGAAAACGTTTTACAAAAAGTAGCTGAAAATCCAGAAATTAGTATATGAAGTATTTCTAGAAATTTGGGTGTTCCTAATCGCATATGTAGGATTTTAAAAGATGATAGACTGTACCCTTATTACAAGAAACTGCCAGGTACGTTTATCAATAAATACATAGGCAGGATTACTTGGAGACGGGTTGATTGGTCCTTTTATATGTACTTTCTGAAAGGCTAAATGCAGAAAATAATTTAGAATTTTTAAATGAGAACCTTCCCGGTCTACTGGAGGATATTCATCTTGCACGCTGGCATAATATGTGGGTGCAGCTCGATGGTGCACCATCACATTATGCAGGTGTGGTTCGGCAATGGTTTACCCACCATTACCCTGACAAATGGATAGGTCATGATGGTCCAAGAACTTGGCCAGCGAGAAGTTCGAATTTAACACCTTTGAACTTTTTCCTGTGGGGGCACTTGAAGAATTTGGTTTATGTTACTCCTGTTCAAGCTCGGAAAACCTTACCGATCAAATTCATTAAGCAGCCACCATCATTAATCCCAGAATGTTGCAGCGTGTTCAAGATGCAATAATTGTGCGTGCACGCAAGTAATGCAAATCTAATGGGGGGGGGGCATGGGCGCCGTTAGAAAGCTTTCCAGGGAGGAGCAATATTTTTTCGATATTGAGATGAGAAAATTAAATTCACAGAGGAAGAAACATTTGATGCCCACCTAAAAAATGCTATTAGAATTTAAAAAATATAAAGACAAAGTGCTACAATGTTAGGAAAAAATACCTGTATTACCAACACGTTTTGTGTATCTAAATAAAAAGTACTGCGCATTTTATTTGTAAAAATTGCACGCGCAGGGTACATTGAGATATCAGCAATAATAAAATCATTAAGTTTTTGACTACATATTTACCTTATGATTTCGGCATCGAAGACCGCAAAGAAGTGAAGCGTCCACATTAATGTTGACATAAAATTAATTAACAAACAAAATAATAGATGCAAAAAATACTCATACCGTATAGATTGGATCGAAGTCACAAATAAAAAACAATGTAAACCGGGATACACAATAATCTAACAGTAGTAACTCAACCAAGTAGTAAATAAGACTAACTCGACATGAGTAATGCATTTATTTTAAATATTTGCAAACATTCCGTGCAGATGCACTGGGATTTGGCGAGCCAATTTATTACTTGAACGTGCCTAGACACAAGAAAACCTAACATGGGTCGGCCCTTAAAGACGTCAAAAAACGGAAATCTAAATATTGTTTTGTATCGCTCTAAGTGACAAATTCATAGACGCCTCTCATCTCGATATTTCGGTCATCGACTTATTCAAAGAATCGGTTCTGTAAAGTGACCGGACCCTTAGGGCTGACAAAAGAATATGTTGTTGTTATTATTACGCACACTATCTAATATTACTACACCATATGGATTACTTTTGGAAAAATGCAGGGAGGGGCAAGCGCCCCTCCTTGCCCCTATGTAACGGCGCCCATGGGTGGGGGCACTTTGATAACGTTTTACAATAATCTAATGTTTTTGAGAACTTTTTTAAGTTGCGTGTAATGAATTGGGAATATAGTAGTATTTCATTTAATCGTGTCCGGTTTTGAGATGCGTAACGTCTGCAGTTACTAAATAGGCATTCAAATATGCATCTAGCTATCGCCAGGACAATTTTAATAATCACTTTTAAAGAACTCACTTTTCATCAGTGAAAAATCACTGCTTTTATGTATAGTTCATTCAAATTCAAGATAGAGCAAAATCTGCAACCCAAGTTACAAATATCAGCAGTCAGTTGATTACTAATTTGATTTTATTAAAAATGTAGATCATGGGATGTACGTAGTACCGGATGACCATAAATGGTTGTGACTTTTTTCTTAGGTTGTCACTGTTTATGTTGGCGGTACTGTAAGTCTATGTCAAATTCGAGGTCAGCAGGTTAGGTCATATATGTATTATACATATATTGCTAGTAGGGCATCGGAACGCCCGAAAACATTACGGCGCCGACATAGTCTCACTTTGAGTATAATGCGTCTCGTGCGCATGCGTGAGAATTCGAACCCTGTCTTTAGAAGCGAATTTTAAACTTGGCAACTTTTCCATTATACATTGAAGAGTTGGTTATCTGTCTCACTTCCTTCGTGAGTTTCCCACTCATAGCCGCTAGCAATATAGTAAGTATTACATATATGGGTTAGGTTTTGCGTCAGCTTGTGTCCAAACTGACGCAAAACCTAACCTGCTAACCTCGAATTTGACATAAACTTACAGTGCCACCAACATAAACAGTGACAACCGAAGAATACAAATCACAACCATTTATGGTCACCCGGTATAATATAGAGGTTATAGTTTAGGGCAAATTTGCAAAGCTTGAAATTGGAAAATTGTGCGATGTCTACCTAAATGAAATCTTCTGATGGTGATCTGAGAATAAATTTACTGCCTAAAAATGTTGCAAATGCCTTCCTTAAGCAAAGATTCATATTAAAAACATGACACATTGATTTTGACATTTATCAAGACAGCAACAAAGCCATATCTCTCTGATCTAAATTTTAATAAAATCGTATTAGTAATCAACTTACTGCTGATATTTGTAATTTGGGTTGCAGATTTTGCTCTATCTTGAATCTGAATGAACTATAGATATAAATACAATGAAATGCTAATATATGCGTCAGGAATGTAAAATACCTTTAAGCATTAATTTAGCATAGGAATGGCCTATGAATATGTAAAGATAATAATTCAGTCATACATCAACAGCCTTACTGTACATATGAAATTGCGACGATTCCATAATGTGCAGCGACATAGGAAAAATTTATCAATGCACCAAAGAATGTAATATTTTTGTTATAATGTTATCAAAAATACTACAGATCATCTTGTGTGTATTACGAATTTTTTCGTAAAACCTAATGTACCTATTTTAAAATTCACGCGGTTCATTGCATTAATGAATTCTTTATAGGCGTAGACTATACGTTCTTCATGTAGATTGTAAAATGCACTCCTTGACGAAGGTAACCCATTTGGCAGCTAAAGAAAAGTCAGAAAATTAATAAATATGGGGTCTGCCACGCCGGATAGATGTAAACATTGTGTCTCGAGAATGATGTAATCTATCAGGATAGACTAGCAGTCCAGTGAGACAAATGTCTCATTTAACGCGCCTTCAAACCTCGATCGGTTAGGCAACCACCCAGACCTGGAAGGTGTCAAAGTGGTTGCCTAACCCGATCGACGTTTTAAGGCGCAGAGGGTCGCAGCTCCGTTTGGCCACTGAAATTTTTTTATTTAATACGCGTTCTATTTGAAAAACGGTCTTTTTTGTGATTTCTCGAAAACCGGAAGTGTCACGTGACTGAAATTCGGTTCCTGAGCTGACATGACCATTCCAAACATATAACTTTAATAACTTTTTTCTCTATCTCATACGGTTTGGCTGCTGAAACAGCGTCCCGGACGGATCAGCGTCCCAGACAGACAAGTCTATTAGATAAAGGATTCTGTGCCAGTTTGTGTGTAATAGTAATGCAAAGAACTGAAAAGATTCTGAGCGAAATTACTCGTTTTTTTATATCCTTGTCGATTTGTATTCGTGTGGCCAGTAGGTCTCGTCATACTGGTGTAATTATGGAATGCTAAGCCTGAGGTAGATAATTCAAATTTTGATCCCAGGAAGATTTTTTTTTAATATATCGAAAAATGCTGATACAAATTTCTATTCCTTGTCACCGTTAAATCTGAAATACCTCATTATCGGTGCTATCTGCCCTATCCGCGGTCATGTATATAACGTAATATGATAACGGCCATACCACATTGAAAGCTCCGTTTCTACAGATTACGAATACCGAATATGCCTTAAGGAGCTGGCGTTCCAAAGAGCGTATGGCAAAAACTGCTCTATGCCAACAGTGCGCCACTTTTCTTTACAGAAAATGGACAATGAATAAACTAGTTGCTTTAGTTTCTTACATAATTATTATAAGTATTGTATTTAAAATGGAGTACGCTATCGAAGTATGCTGAGAGAATATTCAGTACTACTGACATTTTATAATTAAAGAAATGCTGGTTGTTTAGATGTATGGTTGTATATATTGCTGCGAAGGGTGTAATTGTAATGAAATGAAATGTTAATGAAATATCGATTTAAATTTACTCCACGTATGATTTATACCATTTGGTTACCTCGCTTAAACACACACATATTTTTTCATGCGACTCCTTAAAATTGAATTTTTACAAGCACATAAAGTTTGGACAAGCAAATCGTTGCACCAACAAACATAAATAAAAGACTTCAACGTTTCTCCCGGTGTTTGACAATATATATGGTGTCGTGGCTTCCTCGACATGAACTCTAAGATGTTAATTTACAAAATTCGCCCATTTTAAAATACCGTGACACGAAATTCGTTACAACCGCACTGCCTTCTGTCAGAAGATCTGCTAACTTCCGCTCAATGGACACCAAACTGGCTACCTGCCATCTGTTGCTAGTTCTCTCGTTCTGAATTCCCCTTTTCAACTCAAACCTGGATACTAGCTGCTTGGCTCTGCTTCCACGAAGAATGGTAAGACTTACGGCACAATTGCTACTTATTTAACGTAGCTAAACCTTATTTATTTTTTGGTTATCGCCGGAACATGACCTACATTTTTCTGGATGAATCACTTCAAACCTGATCGCTACCTCACTGAGTCACAACACAGGTACATAACTTTTACAATAATACATTTTTATTGTACGGACAGCTAAGAATTTTGGTTAAATAATATTAAATTAAATTGCAACTTAACATAGCGACTGCCAGCTAATCACTTTGGTTAAATAATAATACCCGCTAAATTGAATTGTACAAATGCCATTGCCTAATAATATTTAAAAAATATATTTACTACATTTCATTGGCCTAAACGAATCGATCTTCTCTTCTGAGTTCTTCTTTTAAACTATTATTAAAATGTACAAATTTCTTAAATTATTATTTAATTTTTACCACATATCTTAAAAGGAAAATTTATATATAAATTCAGAATGTGTTCAGCTTAAATAGACACACATTTGACCTATATCCAACATTGGACACTATTGTTTGTTGATTTTCCTTTACTTTGCTGTATAATACTAATTAAACATTATCAACATAAGAACCACCTAATTATCTGCCTATATATCTAATTACACATGGATATAAGCGTAATTACTTATCAAATAAGCCTAAATCGACTCATTTTCAAACTGTGAAAACATTAAATCTGGTTTTAGATCTTAGCTTACATAAAATTGCATGTCTTTCCTGGTCCAATACATTATTTTAATGAAATTGTGTTTTTCGGGTGTTCGGCCGACTTCAAAGGACTGACTATCGAAAACACATAATACTAACTTTTTCCTGTAGATAATTATTTACAGCGTAAAACCAATAACACTTGGTGTAATTCGACTACATTAAACTTAATTAAGTGTTATTGTGTTTCGTACATGTTTATAGTGCACCATAACCTCACTTTCGTTAATTCGAGTGAAATGTCTTTTGATCCTCAACGAATCTTAAGAGTTTTTACGGTGTATCACCATAGTCCGGTTTATGATGCAAAATTTTATGAACTAAGTCACTCAAACTGATTTGCAAATGATGCTAGAATAATTCCGAATATAGAATCAAAAATTATTAAAATGCAAATATTTGCTCCACCCAAAAAGAAGACAGAATCAAACAAATCTCATTTCTTCAGGTACAGGAACGTAACTAAGGGTTGACAAGTTGGCACCTGCCAAGGGCACAAAGGCGCAAAATCGAAGCGTTAGTATGTTTCAGTAGAATCAAATTTTGTGAACGACGACACCCGACAAGGGAGCCAAAACATGATCTGAAAAAACGCAAAATTGAATTACATACCTTGATAATTAAATATTGTATTCAAAAAATAAATATAACTGAAATATACGTGGTATACAAAGCTGACCACATATGGTCCAGCTGGTCCACCCAATGCGAGACATAATAGAAGCAAGTCAGGGTGGTTCGACATAAACCCAAACCTCTTTGAAGACTGGTTTTTCACCATTGCCCTGTCATATTTCAATAAAATAATATCAAGTTCCTGCTGTTATCACCAAATAACACCCATATGTTGTTATCGTCTTTTCTAACAAAAGGCTTGGCAGAAAAGGCAACAAAGGTGTAGTTCATAAGGATGTGTTTCTACGCTAAGCATTAAAATAGATTGATTTACGAAACGCTCAAAAGATTCGTTCTAGATTTGAAGCAACGGGCATATTTCCTTTGTTTAGGGATTTTTTTTTAATAATTTGCCTAAAGACTCCGTTACAAATGAATAAGCGGAGGGAAATGTTGCCCTTGCATTGCAAGAGATGTTTACGGATGCCAGATACGAGAAAAAATGTTCATCTGTAAGTGGAAAAGAGGAAACCGAGTCATAAATTGAGAAAAATTGAACAAAAATGAAAAAGAAAGAACACGCCTAGAATATCTAGTACATACTACATAACCTTGTAGCAATAAATCTTGCTCATGCAGAAGAGTAGAACAACGACCAAATACATCTGCTCGTAAAGAAACGTACAGCGATGACCAAATCGAACACAATCTCAAAATGGACAGATCGAACCGAACTCCAACGTATTCCAGTCACATCAAATGCCTTACAAAAAAATACTACGTCTATTGTATTATATTGCCATAGAAAACATCTGTATTCGACTGCCATAAAAAAGCTGTAGAGAAATATATGTTATAGAACCTTAACCAAACTGTACAAATTGTCTTACCCTCAAGATGTCATTCGACTATAGGGTAATAGTAAACATTATAAAACTTGCAGGAGAATCTCTAATGATTCAGCATACAAAACACCAATATGGGGCCGCGGCCCTTTAGTAGGTATTTTTCTAAAAATAGCGTTTTCTTACCCTAATGTTTTACCTTTGTTATTTTATCGTTCTTGTTTCACTATGGAAACGAAATAAGTTGCCAACCTCGTTAAAATTTCCTAACATACGTAAATATTAAACAGAAGAATTTTCAAACAGATACATTCAAAATATACTTGTTGTCTACATTCGTTGCCTAATGAGGAGGGGCAAAATGTCTATTATCTGTTTTAAAACGTAACAGTTTGCTCTCCACACTATACAAACTTTTACTAGAATTCCAACCAATCGCCTAGAGCTGAAGTTCGACTTTTACCAACCCATGGAGCAGGCCAGATTTCGAAAAGGTGTTAGCGCAATTGGCCATCTACAAACATTACCCACGCTAATAGAGAAATGTACCGTTCCGCTTCGCTTAGCGATTATAGACTTTCATAAAGCGTTGTCGGAAGCTATTGACTCCAGGTATTCAGAAATAATAGAAACGCAACGTTATAAGTGAAGATAGATGGAGAGAACCGAACAAAGAGAATTCCCATAAAGCGAAACAATTTCACTCAAGTTGTTCACATTGGACTTGGAGGATGTTTTCAAGAAACTGGAAGGGAGAACAAAGGCCGTAGAATCGATGGCTCATACCTAAGCAACTCGAGATATGCTGATGGCATAGTACTCTCATCTAACGACACGCACGAATTGCAAGAACATAACTTATCATCTTAACAAATTGGGCTCAAAAAATATTACTTAAAGCGACCTGATAGACAACTGCGACGTTGAAAACCTCAACAAATACATCTACGTTGGATACACCATAAGATTAGGCGAAGAAAATCAAGCCGCAGAACTGACAAGAAGAATGAGATGATGGGCAACTTTTGGCAACCCCAGATTAACTTAAAGCTCAAAGTTTACGACAGAAGTATTTTTCCAGTAACTACTTGCAGTTTAGAAGCGATAACGATCATTAAACAAAACTCAAATCCACTACGAATGCTACAGAGAGCCCTAGAACAGACAATACTTGAGGTATCTCTGAGATATAGAATACAGAATGAAGACATCAGGAAAAGAACAAAGGTAGTGGATATTATTCAACTCACAGCAGAATCAAAATGGTAATGGGTGGGACACTTAATAAGTGAAGGTGAGAACAGATTGACAACGAAAGTTACAAAGTGGAGAACGAAAGAGAATAGGAGAGGTACGGGGAGACCAAAACGCTGGTTTCAAAAAGCTCAAAACAGAGAAGAATGAAAAAGACTAGAAGAGACTTATGTCCATAAGAGTGCACTAATATGGGTTAGGGAAGGAGAAGAAGAAGAAAGGCTAACCAAGTTAATGCTAACTCGAGGAGAGCCTATTTATTGTTCTACCAACGTATTAGGTACTTTTGGGTGATTTAGTTGTTATGCCCCATAGAACAGTTTTTAGATGTGAGCAAAGTTTATTGTATCTCAAGTAAAACTAAAGAAAACATCTGTAGGGATGACGATTGTCTTCTGATGAGTAGCTGAAAGAAGCTGTTTACAAGGGTTCCTACAATAATTTTTATTGGACGATATTACCTTGTTAGAAAAATGCTGAAATAAGTGTGTATATTGCTATGGTGTTGTGTGCGGAGGCTATTCTGTTCAATTGGTCATTTTAAGTTTAAATGAACGTGAGCACAATTTAATAAATATTCGCACCTTAAATCATTTAAAGAATATGTAATTGTAAATAAGAAATAAGGCAGAACGTACCTGAAAGCAAAATTAAAAGCGTGAACTGAAAAGAATAATTAAAATGTATAATAATGAAGTATCAGAGTTGTTGACATTTACAAATATTAAAATATAATTTACTATTAACCGAATGTAAAACAAATTAAATGCCAGTTATTAGGTAAAAAGGGGAAGGTAAAATACCAATGTAAAGATAAGTTCTCCATTAAGTAAAATTTTTTATGTTGGGGCTAGTTTTTCATATGTTAACTTAATAAAATCCAGTAATCAAGTTAAATGGAATTTTAACTAAATTAAGAACTCTAAAGGTAGTCAGTAGTCATAAATTAGCACATGAATTATGAGGTGGTTGAGCACAAGCTGAGGCAAATGGTTGAGCTCGTTTGCAAATTTATGGTGTCGCTGGTAGAAGATGTGACTGAGTGCGATATTGCTGGTTCCTGTATCGGTGCCATCTAGGATCGGCAGGTAATCCTGAGTTTGGAATTCGTTGTGGTCCTCGCTTTTCAGTGGTTCAGTTAGAAGTAGTCTCTGAGAAAGAAAACATCTACGTCGTTGATGTAGAGAACGAGTACGCACGTACCTGATATTGGCATTTTTTATCACCTGCAAATTAATAAATACAAAGCGAGCAAGACTTACCTGATTAAACACGTAATTGGTTGCTTTATTCAGTATTAAGTGTAAGTGGAGTTATTTTAAAGCATAAATACAGCGTCACTAAAAATAATTTGAGAATAGAATATAAATAAGATTGCATTGGATCTAATGGCAAGTGTTAATACCCAACCTGATTTGAGTTATTCATGTTCACCGAGCTAAGCAGTTGGAATAAACATTTAACGATTAAACTAAAGGGCAGAATATTGGGCTATTCAATTAACTTTATCTGTACCTAATATTTATATAAGCAATTTTTAAGTAGCTTAGTATAAAATAATAATACGTCCATTCATTGCAATAAGTATAAGAATCAAATCTGTGAAAAACAAATCACCCGGTATATGCATCCATATAACTTTTATCTACAAAAAAAGGGAGTCACATGACGATGTACTGTATCAAAAACAAGACGCCTGACATCATTCCATCCAGTGGGCGTCCTTAAAACCCGTTGTTTTTCGTTGAAACTTGTTTTGATCGAAAATCACAACGCATGGCCACCTACGCTTTTAAGAAACTTCAATTTTTATGAAATAGTGAGATAATTAGCAAACGGCCCCCCGTAGAAGCATTTGTTTATGCAATAGCCTCAAGCAACCAAACCGACGCCTGACGCCGGTATCACCGCTCGCGGGATTGGACCTTCAAACTGTTTTTGTTTGGAAAAAGACATTTATCTAGATGACGTGGGCCAATATCACAAGGTCGGGCAGCATGGCCCACCGACTTTTATCCCGTAAAAATAGTCCGCGCTGAAGCATTGTGGCAGACAGTGGTTCTATTTATACCGAAGGTAAGTGCTGATCGCTTGCTGAAAACTGGCGGCTGAAATTCGCCGGGTGTAACTGAAACTGAGGCGTTTAACGGTACTTAAACTGCAAAGCTGCCCTTCTTGCACGCTGTGATAATTTATTGAGTTTTGGTGCCAAAGTGGTGCAATTTGAATTTCCCGCCTGTTGAGCTCTTAAGAGGTAACCATGAATTTATGGCAAATTATGATTTTACTTAAAAATTTCTCAACGTATTTAGAAATTTAGTCATACTTTGAATATATTTAACATAATGGACAACATGTATAAACAACTAGTATCAGCAGAATAAAACGTAAAGTTGCAATTGTTTGTTTTGCAGAAGATTTGAAACTTTTACTTACTTAACTACTAATTTTTACCCTTTTTCCAGTACAGTGTCGGGTTTATCTAGAAGCCTCCACACAGTTTGATATTAATTTTGGGTGGTGTAAAGTTCCTGTTTAAAAAATACAGTGTGTAAATAGTTAAATACAGTGAAAATTACTTAAGTATTAATACTTAAGTCAGTTGGCCGTAAACCAATTAAATAGCTGTTCTAATTCATGAAGATAGTACTTCACACCTTAAAACTACATTATTTACACTCTATGTTCCAAGCAGGAATTTTATACGACTTTTGTACTCTACTACAATTACAAATAATTTCTGATGATTATTAATTGCTTATTAATGAGAAAAACTGTTCTTTATCTTCAAAAATGTGTAGCTTATTCCATCACCTGACTATTAGCTAATTGCTCGAACTATATACAATTGTTAAATTGGTAATACATAATACTAATATTAAATGAAATATATTTTTGCAAATTTAAAATTACACACTAAATTAAATAAGTTACATATAGTAAAATCACGAAAACAAACGGTGCACGTCATTAACTATTTAGTTATTAATTTAAAGTTGCTGTTTGATTCCGTGATTTACCTATAGTTACAATAAATATGATTGTAACTATAGGCAAATCACGGAATCAAACGGTGCGCGTCATCAAACAGTAACTTAATAACTAAATATTTGATGACGTGCACCGGTTGTTTTCGTGTATTTACTATAATACAGTTGATTTAGATGAGCAATTTTGAAAGCAACTTGGTTATTTATAAATAAAAAACTTACACGGTCAAATATTATTAAGAATATTTTAAAAATTAATAAATTGGGAAACTGTGTAGACAGATTAATGGAGAACATTTAATAAATTTTCCCCGTTATTTTAGCTTAAAGATGTTTTACATTCACATTATTTATATTGTCCATTTGAGAGCTGTAACGTTCCTTAATGTATAAACGTGTAGATATACTTTATTGTTGAAAAGATTAGTTATTATTTTTTCTGTCTGGCTAGTTCATTATTATTTTTTAATAACTGGAATACAAAACATATTATGGGGAACATAATACCCTGGAGGGCATTATGAGTTACTACGGTACATGAATGGTCAGAAATGACAAGCATCAAATTTCTGACGTACCTCGATGCGTTGATGCGTTTACAGCAATATTTGATCATCCAATATAAGCTTTCTAATCAATTATTTAAGTCATTAAGAAACACTATTGTGACATAAAATGCTGTACTCACCACGGGCATTACTTGATATTTATAGCCTCGGGCATAAACATCGTCATAATGCCCTTGGTACATAAATAACTATTAATACACTACAATTTACTATTTTTAAAAATTAGACTTGTCTTTGAGGCCAACTAATCCGAGCATTCTGTATAAAACGCGACACATATGTAAATGTATCTACTATTCTATTATATTACAACGTTTGCAACTGCATGTTTATCAATTAATAGTTATTTATATAACAAGTGTGTAAAATTGAATATTATGAACGAGCGATATTAAAGGTCGACACTTAGTGGCGAGCTTTAAAAGAGCGTGTTCATAATAGTAATGCATTTTTCGCAAAAGTTATTTACATTTGTTTTTGTACGACGGAGGCTATAACTTTTTAAGTCAGCTTTATTTGAATTTTATTAAGAAATCACTACTGTTGGTCTTACACAACATTATTTGACAAATGAGTGTACTAAAAATATTTCACCCTCGCTTGTTACATAATATTTTTTTTATTTTCTCAATTTTACATTTGTCAAAAAAAGACTTGTCAGTTTTAGCCAATCAGTATTGAAATTAGAGTGCAGAAAGTGGTCACTTTTTGCATGCGTTCGGAAAGTGAGTACGTTCTGTACCATCCTAAGAACAAATATTATAACACTTGTGCATTAGAATTGCCATTATGACACCATTATGAGTACATAATTTGACATTTACTGTACAGAAGTACAAAATTAAATTGAACTGATCTAACATGAGCTTTAAAATTCTGAATAATTTACTGAAATATTGTTTCGAAGTGTAGGTGTTCCATATTGCGATTTAGTACAACTCGCCGCGGCCGAGTTGGCGTTGCCAATTCACCACGGCCAACTCTCCGCGGCCGAGTTGCAGTTGCCGATTCACCACGGCCAACTCTGCGCGGTCGAGTTGCAATTGCCGATTCACCACGGCCAACTCGCCGCGAGATGTTACAATTCTAAAACTGTATTTTTATATTTTATGAAAATCCTCATATTTGGTTGGAGAGTTTAATAATTTTGTAGAATAAGCCTCAACTAAAATAATTTAAAATACAGTTACTGGAACAGTTTGTTACTTTTGCCTGACCTTCCGGGGTCTAACAATTACAAATTATTTCTCCTGAAAAAAAAATGCATTACATTTGTCCATTCCTGAAAAAATAATTTAATTGTAGTAATGAATTAAAAGTAATTACTTCCAACCACTGTTATTTAATTTAGAATTTGTTGGTTTAAGATAAACTCGGATTTATATATTTTCAGGAGCTTTAATAGGTAGGTACTTAAAACTAATTGGCGTTACATGCTTTCAATTTAAAGAATTTTTTATTCCCTTTATTGTACAGTAACTAGCCAAGATTTTTATCTCACACTTGTGAAACTGGGAGTGCAAAAAATTTAAATTAAAATCAAATTATACCGATTTACGTTTATAATAACGTATACAAATTTCCTTTATGAATTTTGAAAAATAAAATAATATATACATTAGCCTACTATCAACGCTGCTATGTTCAAACTGCACATTTTATTAACCTTCACGGCGAGTCAGTTAGCGGCGAATCGGCGCACGTCGAGTCGATTCGGCTGCGTTTTTGGAAATTTCAAATTATAAAAGTTTGATTAACTATTTTTGAACGTAAAATCCAGGTTGCAGCCTATAAAACTAATTGTGCGTTCAGTGGCAGTAGATCATGGAAACTATTTCCCTATAGCAGTAAAATGTCGTTAATCTGAATTGTACGTTAGAAACATACAAGGTGATGGGGGATCGGAATTGTCCATCAGATGTTCTTGTTTATTTTGATCCTATAGGCATTTTACCCAAATATTGAGGTTCCCTTCCCAATCACCCTGTATTTCTATTATTGAAAATGAGAGAAACGATTGCAGTGCATACATTATTTAACCATTAAAATGCATCTATCACCATATTTTATAATAATAGTCCTAATAGAGAGGTGATCCATCACGATAATAGTGGAGGTGTCTTGATACGAAGCAATAAAACTCAGTAGTCTTCTCCACGTACATACATTTATTAAAAAGGCGACATGTTTCAAAACCAGACTGGTTTCATCTTCAGGCCAAAATGAACATCTACAGAGGCATATGGTTAACAATAGTGTACATAGTAAAGAAAATGAACTTACTGGTAATAAAGCCACGTGTTACATTTGTAGATTTAAAATAAAATTGAGGTTAGGTTGAAACGCTGAAGGCCTACTTTTTCAAACTTTATATTTCTTTATAATATTGAAATTAACAGAAAGTTCAGTTGACGGTCTTTGTGTAGATTACATATTTATTTTTTATTCCACAACCAGTTTTCAAAATACAAAACGCTAAAGTTTTTTAACAATTATATATACAATATACATTCGTTTTTATAAATCTGTAACGATCCGTAATCGGTCTCCATAAACTTTTCATCCTGTTCGCCGTAGATTCTACAGTCTCGAGTCGCGGCGTAATAATAATATTACGGGTTGCATATCAATTTCATGTGCGTTTCCTTTCAAAATTCCTCAGTACTGCTCGGTTTCGCTTTTATTTCGAAACAGAATGTCTACTGGCCGCCTAAAACCTGAGGTAAACCACTTTTGCAATAACTTCTACGTGGGCTGATGTCCGGTTGTATTTTCTTCAGGCCACTGTTCTTTTCTGCTTTTTCCGTTTTCTTGATTTTCTCCAATTTTCTTCGTTTGTGTGTATTTTTGTTTATGGATAGGGGTAGGGTTTGTCCCAATTTAGGCTGTTTAGCGACGCGCCTAACGCTTCCCGGTTGGAAATTCCTGAGTTCGCTGTTTCGCCCAGTTAAAACTACTTGATGGAGGCTCTAAACAATCCTTTTTTTGCAATTGTCAACGTACGACTGTTTGTTATTTCTTTTTTGTGCACCGAACAATTCTTTCGATTTTATGTAACATTATCTATTGTAATAGGAATAGCTGACGTAGTTGCGTACATTTACTTGTATTATTCGGCGATCAAATCAAAGGTCTACGTCGGAATTGACCGATAAAGTTATTATTTTTTATAGAAACTTGTTCAGCTCAAGAAGACGTTGTCGCGAATCGAATTAATTCGTAGTTTTGTTGGAGCGTTAAACGCAATCTTTATTTAGAACCTCGGATACTTTTGCTCACGGAGCCAGCCAAATCAAACTTTTATTAGCAGGGTCCCGTGTGCTGTTCGTACACTTAACTTTGTCTGCTAGGTAATGTATGAATACATGTATGCGTGGGCCTAGCAGATTACAAAAAATAAAAATATTGGTGCTACCGCTAAAAATTAGTTAGGTTGAAGGAGCAACCAATGAGGAGGTGTTACGAAGAGGTGCCGAAGAAAGTAAATTATGGCAGCAGATATAAAAAAGAAGAGGCACATTGATAGGATATCTTTGACAAAAAAGATTGCCCAGCACAATAAACCAAGAGGAAGCTAGAGGAACACCAAGACTCCAATATATGAAACAAAGGAGACTAAAGAAATAGAGATTGCAGAGAGAGAGAGAGACAGGAAAAGAGTAGACATCTCCTTCGACTTTAAGATGTTTTTCTGATCGTACTACACTTTGTTTTGCCTTGGTTTGTTTTAAGACCAATCTCTTTGGCTTCTTCTAGCTTTTTCTTTGTTCTTGATCGGATCTCTACGTCGTTAGTGTACGCTAAATATTGAAATTAACTGTTGAAAACAGTACCAATTATCATGACTTAATCACTTACATACCCGAAAGTATGAAATTTCTCGTATTCACCACAAGGCACAATATTTTTGCATGTGAGTTTTAAACTCACATTCTCTGTGTTGTTTATCTTCACTATTAAGATCTAGTTTTCTGTTTAGCAGCTATACATACGACTGACTGCCTTACTATTCTACTTCCACAACCGCGATTTCGGTACCGAATTTTTAAAGCGATTGTTGCCAGGTATGACCATTGAACCTCTTACCTTCAGCACCACAGCCGAGTTCCTTCATCACGTTAGCTTTTCTCCACAATGATGGTGTTAATTTAATTTTACCATACGTGAAAGAAGAATTTAACAACGTTCTCTTTTCATTTACGTTAAGTTTAAAAAAATTGTTTTTACAGACAATAGTGAACATGTAACTCATAGTTTTTTAGAAGCTATGATTTAGAAAAATTCTAGATAACTCTTATTACAATTATTTAAATTGTCTGTTTTATTCAAATATATTTTGCAACCTGAACACGTCTGAAATCTAAACTTGCTGGATACAAAACACTGTTTTAGAGATTTTGCTGCTTAAAAGCAATTTGGCAGCGTTTCATGAAAATGTTCGCACCATACCATTACACAATTTATTGCAAAAAGATAAACAAACGTTGCGAAACAATTTATTTGCTTAGAGTAATATAATTCACGTCGTTTTCGCAGCCTAATACGCTAAATTCATTCTTTGCCGAAACTCTTACCCAGAACGGCCCCAGATTGATAAATTCCACGCATCCGAAGCCTAGTGCGCAGCCATTTCCAAAAAAAAATGGTTTTGTTTACACACAATTGCAAAACGACCTTGGCTTGAAAAATATGTCGTAAAATAGTCGTAAAATATAAATGAGATACGCCGCTCAGGTCCTTAATTCAGGACTATATTCATCATAACAGATGGTGTCATTCAATATGGGCAGCAGGACGCGGTTATGCAATTAGGGATACTTTTTATGGTGCTGCACTTTCCCTCGTTTCCTAAATTTTTATTATGTTAATGCTACTTTAGCGACCATAAAAATGAATTAAGGCACTTAACTGGCGCTGTCGGTCGCTTAAAAAAGCAGCTTTAAAGGTGCATTGTTGAATTTAGATTAAACGTTGCTTTCAATCTACATTTTAAATGATATAATGAAGTGTTAATTTAAGCGATTGCATTAAGTTGCTATCGAAGATATCAGTACTATATTACCGCATGATCTTTGTTTTGCAACTGTCATTATGAAAATTAGTTTGCTTATATTGTATATAAATACTTTAATGGCAGTCGTTATCAACAGATATTGGATTATTAACCAAGCAAATGTTTTTACATTTCACTTGAAAAACAATGAACGTAAATAATTAACGTATGCAAGGCGATATCATAACAGAAATATCAAATAGATTTGAGGGTAATATCAGGAACAAACATATTAAGAGATTATCTCTAGTAAAGATAGGGGGAACTGTGAAAATGACGGAAGACCACACATTACGATAAAAAAGCTAACAAAATTCCACTTGTAATTAGTTATCAACACATATTACACAATTTTTGTCACCACGGCGACTCATATCTAAAATACGAATTGATGTTGCATTTCAACTACATTAGGCCGATTAATCAACTAATGGCTGTTGTAGGTTGTAGCGCCAGAGGGTCATCACAAACGATTAGAGATTATTTAAATAGTTAGTGACATATCTATAAGCACATATACTGATGCCATAAGGTATAGCATCACAATCGATATAGAAGGTAGTGCTTCTAAAAGAATGAAATTATTAATAATATCGGTAGTACTTTTTGCCTAAAAAGTAGTCCTGGACTAGAAGAGACACACACATTCAACAGTATTCCTAATCTTTTACCTAAATCACTCACTGGTAATATTACTCGCTCCTTGCGTACGTATCCTTTAACAGTAGTAAATGTAGTATCGAACCATAATATATGTATTATTTATATAACATCTCGTTTGCATATGAGCAAATTTTTTATCTATCTATCGCATTACTCATGATTCTTCATATACCTATTACCATTTTTAGGAGCTGATAAACTGCATTTTTTTATAACTCAAGGTTTTCCACAATGTTATATGTATAACCAGTCCTTAATGTGTTATGAGATCGCAGCATCAGTGTTTACAGATTAATTAACAACTATTCTACTATAAAATTCCAAATTACAACGTTAACGCTACGTCGGCGTCGTGTCAAACTCACAACATTGAACTCTGACATAAGAAAAAACCCCTTAGCTTAAAAAAAAGAAAAATAGCGACATGGTTTCATATATTGTTACGGGCTAAAAGTCATTTATAAGTATTTACGTATTTAATTGGCCGTTCATTGTTAAATCAAGATTTTACCTACAATATAATTTAAACTATAAGCTAAGTGTCCTATTTCAATGTTTTATTATTTCGAAATGGCATTACGCTAATTTATGCTTCACATCACGCACGGAGCTGCTTTGGTTGCCTATCCTAGGTTTATCGAGGTTTCCCAAATGTTTGCGCTGCAGTCAGGAAGGATAGCAAAGTGAGCTACATTTGTGAAATCAAATGTTCCATTTTTTATTTGGGCTTTTTGCTTGCATCCACTTTGGTATTGCGATATCTTCTGTGGGAAATTGATGGAGTTCTTGGAAGAGATATTCTCGTGTTATTCTCAAAATCAGACATGTTTCTGCATTTTTACCTGAGCGAGCACATGCTGCTATTTTGGCAAACGGAATAGAACACATCACGCTTCTTTTCTATTGTCGTCTGAGCCGAGGCCTCTTTTCTTTTTACAAACTAGATGTGTGTACTGAGGATACCACTTCTAAAAGAGTCGAGGATTGTAACTTCAAAGTGCCAATCTGACCCAACGCAAACACCTGGCTTCCGCTGTGGCTTATCGTTATGGTTTGCATATGGCCAGCTTCCGATGCGCCTACTTTCTACATGGCAGTAAAAGGTCTGTCGCAATATGGGATTCTTTTTAATGTGTAATAGTATTTTGCATTAGTTTTTATTCTAGTATTCATCAAATACCAGACTGGCTCCATGATCTATGCCAGCGCTTACTATACGACTGTAACAAAATATTTAACGTCGCCTTTGTAAACAACTCTTGCAAACTTTACAAATACATTCGACTCCGTAGGTTGTCTATTATTATATCGCATTTGTTCAACCCGCTAAAAAACGCGGAAGCAACTGTTGCGTTTGAAATTTTATCTGGGGTTAAAAGGTTAATTTCTACTAATTTAAGGAACTTTATTTTGGGTGGTTGGTTGGGCACTGTAGGGTGGGTCATTTTTTCTTGTGGGACGAATGTCTATCCACACTATCTTAGGATCAGTTTTTGGATGTTCACCGCTCCTGTTTGACTATTCGGGTCAAATGTGTTGACCTTGTGATTGTGGTTGGAGATTGGAGTGAATGATTGTGGAAATATTGTGTTTTGTTAAGGGTTTACACCAGCTGAGCCACCGGCGAGCCTTTTCCATCTAGAAGAAAAGATTGGTCTTCACCAAGCTTAAATTCAGCATTTTTTAGTCGTTTTCTCTGGTTGCGTGTACTTACATTTTCGTTGGTGGCTTTTAGGGTTTGTGTGTCCGCACGTTGTGTCCTTTTTGCATTATTTTTGCAAGTTGCGACAATACCAGTTGCGTATGGGTTGCCCACGCGTCTAGTTTAATTTTGAACATTTTTGGCATTAAAGTAGGTTTCTTCTTCGTGTGGGACGCACGTGTATCCACACTATCCTAGGGTGGGTTTTTGGGTTTTTATTGCTCTTGTTTTGGTATTGGAGTTGGATGTTTTTACTTTGTGATTGTGGTTGCAAAGTGGAGTGAATGATTGTGGGAATATTTTATTTTGTTAAGGGTTTATGCCAGTTTAACCACCGGAGAACCTTTTCCATTAGAAGAAAAGACTAGTCTTGGTGGATAAGCTTAACATCAGCATTTTTATAGTAATTCTTCCTGGCTTTTTTACCTAAATTTGGGTTGGTGAATTTTAGGGCTTGCGTTCCCGAACTTTGTTTCTGTTATTTTTACATTATTTGTGGAAGTGTTGGCAATAATGGTTGCACATGGGTTGCCCACGCGTCTATTTTACTTTTCAACATTTTTGGCATATGTTTAATCCGCTAAAAACGACGGAAGCAACTGTTATGTTTGAAATTATATCTAGAATTAGAAGGTTAGTTTCTGCCAATTTAAGGTACATTATTTTGGGTGGTTGGTTAGGAACTGTTGGGTAGGTAATTTTTTTATGAGACGAGCGTCTATCCATACTATACTAATGTCGTTTTTTTGGGTTTTCAGTGTTCTTGCTTTAACATTGGGGTTGGATGTTTTCACTTTGTGATTGTGGTTGGAGATTGGACTGGATGATTGTGAGAATATTATATTTCGTTAGGGGTTTACGCCATTTACCCGTGAGTTTTTCCATCTAGAAACAAAGACTGGTCTTATTGCCCAAGCATTCAGGATTTTTTAGTCGTTCTTTCTAGTTTCTTTTGCCTAAATTTAGGTTGGTGATATTTAGGGTTTATGTGCTCGAACTTCGTGTCTTTTCACATTATTGTTGCAAATTCTGGCAATAATAATTGCGTCTATTTTAATTTTGATCATTTTTGGCACGTGTTTAATCCGCTAATAAATAACGGAAGCAACTGTTATGTTTGAAATAGTATCTACAATTAGAAGGTTAGTTTCTGCTAATTTAAAATACTTTATTTTGGGTGGTTGATTGGGCACTGTCCGGTTGGTAACTTCTTCTTGTCCGAAGAACATCTACCCTTACTATTTTAGGGTCGGTTTTTGGGTTTTAATTGCTCTTGTTTTGGGCATTGCGATTGTAGTTGGAGATTGGAGTGAATGGTTGTGGGAATGTTATACTTTGTTAGGGGTTTGCGCTAATTTAGCCGCCGGCGTACCTTTTCCATCTAGAAGCAAAAACCGGTCTTGTTGTCCAAGCTTAAGTTCAGATTTTTTAGTCGTTCTCTCTAATTTCTTTTACCTAAATTTGGGTTAGTGGTTTTTAGGGTTTCTGTGCTCGAACTTTATGGGTTTTTACATTATTTTTGCAAGTTCTGACAATAATTGTGGCGTATGGATTGCCTATGCGCCTACTTCCTTTTTTATCATATTTTGGGTTTTGCAAACTTTCGATCTACAATTGGTATCTTCTTTTCAAACATTTCCAATATATAGGGGAGCTATGCTTTATTTTGTAAGATTGACTCTTCAGATTGCTTCTCGTACCGTAAATGCACGCTTTTAGAGCGTATGCATCCCCTAATATCGTACAGAGTCAGGTTCAGCATTTATGTAATGGTTTTGTGATTTTCTATAATCGGTATTTAAGGAGCAACTAAGCTTTCATCCACATGACGTCTCAGGTATGGAACCATTTTGTCGCCATTATACGTAGTTTGACCTATCTGGTTACCTTCAAGTTATCTTACAAACTACAATGAATTCATAATTATCCGGTAATAATCAAATCATCGTGAAACTATAGAGGTATTGGAGATATTCTTAATACCTTTCGCCTTCTGGAGTGCACCTAATCTTTGAGGAAAAACTGCTGCTACTCTACTTTACTGATTCTATTTTACCTGCCTGCAGCCCTCTTGGCTGTATTGTGCGAGCGAGCGTTCTTGAGCCTCCTGGAATTTGTAGTTGATCCAGTGGAGCTCCCGATCTCACTTCCTGCTTAAGATCAGCTGGCACATTTTCTACAAACAGAATCAGTTTTAGGAATAAATTTTTATCATTATTTCAAAAATTACATTTTGAATCACGAATGTAGCACAACTATAGGTTAATTGGTCTACCAAGCATATTATTCTTGGACCTAGAATATGAGTAGTGATTTGGTATCAGGCGGGTACGTTGCAAATGCCAATATTAACTTATAAAAAAATATTAAGGCCCTTCTTGCTCCCTTCAAAGTCAAAACTTCGAAAGTATAACATGATTATATTTCTTTTTCCGCTGTTTACGCAACCTATAAAAATTTGCTAATTGTATTTCAATTAGCATGATACACGTCATATACTTTATAAAGGTTCTAAAATATGTTTCTACCATTTGCGCTTTTACAGGACTTTCGGCAATTTTTCACGTTTTTGTGTATATTTATGAGAATACCTATATAGTTTTTCTAAGTGAACAACCTCAGAATAGAGCCATGTTTTACTTTCTATTTTTGAAATATTCACTTCACTTCCGGTGCTGTAAGATGCATTTTCTGGCTCCTTGTAACGAAGGTGCAGTAAACAGATATACCTCGACAATTGTCAGTAAACGGGCACAGCTTTGATATCGGTTTAGTGAATTGCTGTATGTATCTGCTTCAATCAGGACTTAATAGTATTTTGGAAGTAAAACCATGCGCTTGCCAACCAACATCTTAGCCTTTTGTTTGCGAGACTCGCCCATTATTCTCCACTTTGTCTTTCATAGAATTTTGTCTGTCTTTGAAGAATTTGCTAACAATATAGTTTAAAGAAAACATTTTCTGTTAACAACTAACGTTCGTGTGCTAAAATCATGATTAACCATTTAGCACAAGTCTGCGTAAATTGCTAACAAACGCTGCAGGCAGAAGACTTTGGTGTTTAGTCTTGCAATGGGAAGAGCCCCATTCATTTGAAATAAAAAAACAATACGACGCAAACGGTTTGTTACTTTGAGAAATATTATTATTGACTATTGACGTTTTAAAGACAGCCACTTCAATTTCAAAATGTTTAGGATTCAAAGTTGCTAAATTAAAACCTTATTTCTACATTTCCTATTTTTTCATGCATCTGTTTAATATTTCAATATAAAATTGCAGATTCCCAAATGATCTACGAGACCATGCATTCCGCAGTCACTTGGTACTTCTACGACACGACGCTTGGTATAGACCAGATAAAAAAGTTTGTCCTTCCGTTAAACGAAAGCTTACAGAAAAAGTTGCTCACCATCGAAGAGTCCGTGATCAAAGAACACCCAGTCCAAGTGAGCGAAATCGAAAACCTTGTGGTGAAGTCCGATAAAGCGGAAGAGAATACAAAAGCGACACTCCAAGCGTTCAAACATGCCAAGCAGTTGTATTTGTGGTGTAACTGGGAAACTTTGGCTTCGAATCTGCTGGAAGGGTTCGACGTCCTGCAGGGATTTTACATTTTGGATAACCAAAACCTGAAAGATATCCAACCTGGATTTTTTCAACATGTCAAGGGGTTGAATAAATTTGTCATTAACGGCGCTACTCTTTATCTTCAGCCAGGAATGTTTAAAGGGTTAGAAAATCTTCAGGAACTGGATCTGCGTGGAAACAATATAGCTAGTCTGCAGGCTGGAGTTTTTACTGATACGCCAAGTCTTCAAAAAGTGATCCTGTCGAAAAATAAAATTAGGGCTGTTGTGGCAAAGACGTTTTATGGTCTTCCCTTTTTACATGAGGTTGATCTGAGCTATAACGAAATAGAAGAGTGGAGCGAAGAGGCATTTTCATTCGTCAACAGCGTTTCTTATTTAAATATCAGTAATAACAAACTAAAGCAATTAAAACCAGGCAGCTTCAAAGGCCTAAGTTCGCTTTTCACATTAAATCTGGATGCGAATCAATTGGAAACATTGAAGTCAGGCACATTCAAAGGATTGCCAAAGTTAGACTGCTTGGCTTTGAATAATAATAAGCTCAAAAGCGTCGACCCTGACGTTTTTGATCACTTAAAATCCCTCAGGGCGTTGCTGTTGGATAACAACGAGATTGCTTGTTTCGAAAAAACAACTTTCAATAACCTGGGAAGGGTTCAGATATTCCGATTCCAGAAGAACAACATATCACGACTATGTTTAAAGATATTTAAGGGCTTCTCCCTTCTGAACAGTTTGAATCTTAACAAAGCTAACCTGGAATGCTTAGAAGATGGTTGGTGTATTGGCTTGAAATCTTTGAAAGATTTAAATTTGAGCGAGAATAAATTGACTCGACTTGCCCCCAACATATTTGAGTTTATACCAACGCTGGTGAGCTTGAATTTGAGCAGCAACGCAATCGAAACCATCGATAAGAACGCATTTGATCACGTCTATCGGCTGCGACATTTAGATTTATCAAACAACAAACTTAAAAACTTACCCGGCAATGAGTTGATGAACCTTTGTTCCTTGTGGACATTGGATTTGCATAACAATGAAATTTCAAAATTGGAGAAAAAGTCCTTGATGGAATTCCGCGGGCTGCAAGAACTCAACCTTTCTAACAATCAAATCGCTACTATCGATGCTGATACTTTCTCCAACATTAAGAAACTAGCCATCCTTAACCTAGGACAAAATTCCTTGACAATGTTGACACCGTTTTTGCTGGAACTTAGCGAACTTACAAATCTTGCTGTTAACAATAACCAAGTTGTCGAAATTGACGATGCAGTACTTAGGAAGTTAAACAAGCTGCGACATCTAAATATTGAAAACAACAATATTACTAAGATCGCTCTCGACGTTTTCGGCACTTCCTCTGTCACTACCATGGCATTTGATGTGAACAAATTCCAGTCCCAAGATGTTGAGGAAATCGGGAAGATACTGCAAGCTCGCCAGATCACGTAAATCGGGAGGGTTCGAACGCAGAACCTACTTGGATTACGTTTATTTGTGGTACCAAGGTGAAGATAGCCCAAGTCTGACCAAACCCGATTGATGCAAAACACATCATTTTCTTTCATATTGTAAGATATATGCAAAACCTGCCCCGGGAAACAATCATAAATATTATTTTGCAGAGAACAGCAAAATTTTTGAATATTTTAAGGCTGTAGATGGAAAACTTTGTACTTTAATTTAACTTGTATAGTGGTGTAGTACAAATAAATGTATACTAATAATTGAAGTTATTTTATATATAATACTATCCATTCACAAAACTCGTGAACTGTCAAAACACTGTCAAGTTGGTACCGTGTTTAAATTCTGTTGTGGAACTTCTGCTCGCCGATTTTGGCAGCACTGAAATGTTTGAAATTTAGAAACTTGATTTATGTCACACTTTCTTATAAAAAAAAATAATCTCCCAAATTCTTTATTTTTTGTGCATACACTTTAATTGCAATAGAACAGAAACGAAAGAGGGTTTTATTATTGAAAAGGGAAAAAAGCTATAGTTGATTATCACAAGAAAAAACTAGAAGAAAATAGTTTTCACGTTTGGCACAAATATTACTAAAAATCACTAGATCCAAAGTACATTCCCAAAATAACTGTAATTTTCAGGTACACTCAGCAAATATTTAAAAAAATTGACATTGACAGTTCATGAGTTTTGTGAATGGATAATAGGTATACCATATGATCCAATACTTTTATCCTCTGGAGGGCTGTGAAATTGCTTTTTTTTATTCGTCACTGTAAACATTTATTTCATAGCCCTCTGGAGGATAGAAGTATTTGATCACATGTTACTATATGGTGTTAAGTTTTATTCCATGGTTTGTTTTTAGGTTTGGTATTAAATTGGCTTTAGATTACATAATTTTTGGATTGACTCATGTGCCATAGTATCATTCGTTTAGAATCCCTTATTTCATCAATACTTTATAGCAGAAATAGTAATTTACTAACCAGAGACGAAATTATACACCGACGAATAAAGCATTATTTTTCCTTTCTCGACATTATTCTAAACTACTCACTCAAATAGGAGAACGGGTTTCAAGAAATTCTAAAACATTATAAAAGGATTAATGACTTCATAAAATATCTAGTTGGCATCACTTCCATATATTCATTGTTTGAAATTTCTAAAAAGCTTTAGTATGTTATCTGATGATTGATATTTTTTTAAAGAACATTGAACTGTATGCTGGTTATGTAGGTATTAATGTCAATGATATACATAACTTGTACAATTTTGATCAAAGGAATATGTTTGAATAATAACTACAAAAACGAAGGTACTGTTATGATTAGACAACTAACTAGGAGCTCTTAAAGACTGTTAAAAACTTTCATGGTAGGTAACGTTCATCAGTAGTACTCGCTTCAATTTATTCAACTTGAGAGTAAGTAGTAATGTTTAAATACACACACCGGCAAAATTAGAGGAACACAAAAAAAGTCATATTTTCGCTATGTTTTAGGATATATATGACTCAATTTGGTTATAAATGTTACTTCTCCATGTATAATGAATAAAAAATAGCAATTTAACATTAAATCTAGCCACCCATTTGAGCCTAATTATCATTTGTTTTATTGTTGACATATTGCTTGGGTTTTTGTGTTCTCGAAAACAAGTGCTTATTTGTTGGTTAGGTTACAACGAGGGTTTACGATTTTGTTTTCTGTTGTTGTGAAAAATGCCCGATTTAACGGCAACCTAAATTAGGTAGGTTCATCTGTTAAATCGGTAATTGTTATTCTCTGAAGGTGTGTATTGATAACATTAAAGCTTGAAACATAATTCAATTAAATAATGTAACAGAGCATCCCAAAATATGATTTTTTTTGTGTTCCTCTAATTTTGCCGGTGTGTGTATGTATACCTAGGTATAAACACCAATAAAAAGCAATTAGTAACGTTCTTATTCTTTTCCCTTTTTGACTAACGACGTTCGGTTTGCTAGTCATTTTTTGTATTTCTCTCTCTTTCTTGCCAGTAGAGGAAAGTAGCCTATTATCGGATAGGTGCCTAATATCAGATACCTTAGAATTTCAGAAAATACGCACTACCATCTAAGTATTTTGATGTAAACTGGAAGCTTATGTCAATAAAATGAACCTATGAAAATTTCACTGTCCTACATTACCGATCGTAATGCCAGTTTAAAGTTTTTGTTTTTGATACCTGTCAGGTTTTTTTAGCTGTTGGTGGTTTACGAAATTTATGTCAAAAGTAATACTCTATTGTAGATTTTTATATACCAAAAGAACCTTGCAAATTTACGCAAACATTATAACGCTTTACTTATTTTGTAACAATATCTAACTTTTCAATGTAAGTAATTTAAAAAATCTGGTGTGATACACGCACACAACTTCCTTTTACAGTGATTTTATAATTAGCCAAAAATTTGATTTAAAATGTTTTAAGCATTTGTCAAAAATTTTCAAAAATTACAAATTCTGCAAAAACGGTACAAAATAGAGCGTTAGTTGAAGAGACAAATTTTCTCTAGAATTTTAAGCTGAATTAAAAAATGTAATAATATACCGGGTGTTCTATTTAAAATAAGAGTTAATAAAAAAATAGACAAAAAAACAAAAGAAACCCATTTTAGAAGTATTCAACTGGAAAATCACCTATCTCACATCAATACACATTCAAAATGTAATAAAAATGTAAAGTTTAAAAAAAATCGCTAGAGCCGTTTTTGAAAAAATCGAAAAAAACTGAAAAATCACAAGAGTAAACACCTACTTCCAGTTATGCGATTTTCTTCAAAAGCTTGCTGTCGCATCTACATAGTACATAAAACTTATATATGAAGTTTCAACGCCATACCTCTTTCCGTTTTTGCGATATTCTGTTCACAGACAGACAGACAGACACACAGACAGACAGACACACAGACCAATGAAAAAAATATGTTTTTTGGGATCAGGGGAGTCTAAAACGTGAAGATCTGTTGAAAACTCAATTTCGAATTTTTGGGGTGAATCCAATACTTCCTTTATTGTAAAAGGAAGTAAAAATTGAAGGTTATGTGCCTAATATCGGATACTCACTACACTACACTACATTCATATGTGAACTATGTTTAGATGGTTAACTATATATATTTTTCTTTAAGCATTTTGTATCTTTATGTTAGTTTATTTTTATATTAATATACTTTTTTTTTATTTTAGTAATTTATTTTTATAGGATTGTCCCTATCCGATATTAGGAGCACATTTGTTTTAGGGTTACCACCTTTGAATCGATGCTGACCCGAAGAAAATAATTTGTGGGGGAGAAAAAAGTGCAATAAAATTAATAAAAAAGTTCAAGGTCAAATAGTTTTTTTAAATTATAAAGATATAATTCCTAAAATTGTTTTATATTTTTTAAATAGCATATGAAACGCGGCATTTTTTACCCCTCCTTGGATACATTAAATTTGAACGAGACGTCTCGTACGCCTTAATATTTAAATAATTATTTGCCCTTTTTATCCCTTAGCTAGCTGAGTGAGCATGAAACTGTCGTAATATCTCAGTTAGTCGCTTAAGCAAGATCACTATCTGGTTCCCTCTTATAGTGTTGATGAAACTGAAATAATGCACAAAAAAGTCGAATTATTTATATTATCTATTTACTTCAAAACACATATAAAAACAAAAAACAAAAAACACGCATAAAAATAAAAAGGAAATAAAAGAAAATACAATTAAGTTCTCAAACAAGCTATGTGCGATATAGATTGTGGCTACTCGCAGGCGTGTTGCAAACATACATGACCAACGTAAAACATAACCAAAAATAGTGTTGAAATAATTAGCTTTTAAAAGAACGATAATGTGAAAATCTCTAACAAAGCTGGAATGTCAAAATTGCCTGAAGCCGATACTTATTTGAGCCGCTGAAAACACATTCCTGCGCGTTTGCAAAAGCTTGCAGTTAAACGCAACCTTATCACGCTCTGCAAACATTTTACCTGCAACTGGCTGCTGAATACCCTTGGAAACGGAACGCCTCGATTGCATCATCCGCTCCTGGCAGACATTATACTGGGAATCACTGATCGCGTGCAGGCCGCTTAAGGACAGTTGAATTGGCGCCTCTCAAAATTGACGCTTCAAATAAGCTTTTCAATATAACACAATGGGTGTACTTACATGTACACTAGGAAAATGCGTTTGTGAAATTTGCAAACGTTGACTCGCTGCACTTTAACACTGTTTCCCGCAAAAATTGGCTGCCGGGCTCTTTTACGGCCGCTTCTTATATCTCTCTGGGCGAATTCACGTACTATACTTTACTTAGAGAGGCTGCGTGCGACTGCTGCCTTTTTTGTTAAATTTGCATGAGTTGAAAATCCCAGCATCCCACGTACAGCCTGGTTTTCTTGCTGCACTCGCGAAAACCAAAATTTACAATACACGTTCAGCACTGGACAGGCTTTGTCAACATTTGCTTACATAAAATACAATATTAAATCTAATAATAGAACATATAAAATACAACTTAGCTTCTACATTTAAGCATGAAAATAAACATCGGTAGGAGATCCAGCTGGCCCGTTACACTTAGCAAAATTTTTTCGAAATCATTTACATTCCATAAAAGAAATGTTCAAAATCGATCTTAGAAGTTAAGTAAACTACCGGGTGGCCATAAATATCTGATATCACATTACCTTTGGAATCAACACCGCTTTATTAAAGTGATGAATCCAACTAAACTAAATGTCATTAATGTCATCACAACTAAAGGTACTACGAAACAAATTCTTTCTGGAAAAAATTAAGATATTTTCTAAAATTTTATTTTTTTTCCTCTTTGGCCACTTTCTTACCAAGGACTTCTGCTCTGTAGCTTTTAAATAGGAGTAAAATTTTTCGCAAAATTCATGTATGTATGAACCTTTAGTTAACCCGAAGAATTCTATTGAAAACCCGAAGCCCGAAGAATGATTGCCAAACCCGAAGTCTTCGGGTCAAAATGACAGTGTTGGCAACCCTAATTTGTTTTTAAATTCAATTTCCCAATTTTCAATTAATAATTAATAATCTATACAATTATACAGCTTATTACCTTAATCGATTACCAATATAAATAGATAAAATAAGGATGATATTTACAGAAAATTATTGTCTAGATCTGTATCCTTACTTTTTCAATCGTCTTCCCTCTTTTCACAGTCTTTCTATTGATGGATTCAAGGTCTTTCACATTAGTTTCTTTACTCCTTTCTTATTATACATATTTGCTTGGGTTATCTCCTAGTTTCATTTGGGCAAGGCTTTCCTACGATCGTAGTTGCCTTTTCTGCACTTCTTTCACTACCACCTGTTAGTGTATTTTACTCTTATGATTCTTGTTTGGCATTTCATCCTACTCTTCTCAGATATTTCATTTATTCTGTTGTAATTTTGAATTTAAGATTGTGTGTTGTGATTTAAGATTCGGCCTCCTATAGCACCACAGGACTGTACGAACATTTCGATTTTGACAGGTTTATTTTTGAATGTTGTTTAGTTCTTTCCCTATAATGGTGTTGCTGATGCACTAGTACATCTTGCCCGTCTTCTTTATTCTGGTGTTAATTTTGTCTTCTTTTCTTAACATCCATATTTATTTACCATGTATTCTAAGTACATTGGACATTCAGTAAATGGTTTATATAAATTGAGTTAAATGCACGGTAGAAGCAGGACCTTTCTCAAATATATACACGTCACACTTATACACTATGTTAGTTTTGATTACATGAATTATAATATTGTTCAATTAAAATCTATTAGGAAGATCAGGTACCTACTAGTACCTACATCATGTCTCTTTATTCATTTAGCAAGAAGTATATTAGGATAAACTTGCAGGCGATGCTTATACTTTGCACTACAACTTTCTATTTCACTCTAAACTGCATCTGCTCGTATATGCAGGTCTCGATGGATTACTTTGGTACAAACCATGGAGTGTCAACAATTCAAAGAAGCACCTTGAAGATGAGGGGTTGCTAGTAGTGGTTCTTTGCTGGATGGAAAGATCGCAATGTCATCAGCAAAGCTTGTTGTCAAGGTTAATTTAGTCATTGATATATCAGTTATACGCGTAAGTAGGTACCTATAATACTTGCCCAAGGATACTACCTTGTGGAACACCTGACCTGATTGAATAAATGTGTGTTAAATAGGATTTCAGAACTTCTTAGTAGTGCGGTAATTGCTTGTTAATCTTGTACAGTAAGCCTTCATGCCAGAATGTATTGAAAGTCTGTGAGATATCTAGAAATACTGCTGAGCAGTGTTTGTGTGTGCGTCTGCTTGTGAATAGAATATCTCAAACGCGAAAAGAGGTATTGTGAGGGTGGCGTATTTACAAACATTTTTATTTTTATTTTAGCTATTTTATTTCTAGAAAGGACACAATTTTATTTTAGCTATTTCATTTCTAGCACAATAATAACCCGTATTTTATAGATGTATTTTATTTATGGTAGAAGTAGACAATTATATCTCGTAAACGAAAGCTTTCATTTGACTTGACCAGGTTGTAATACGAGTCCTCTTGCAGCTGTTGAGGGTGCCGAGGGATGTAATAAATACTCGGCCCGAGAGGCGAAAAATTCTGAATTAGACTTACGACCGGGGGCTTAGACTGATTTGAAAAACAAAGAGCCCAAACCGCCGGCTAATTTAGTTTGGGGATTTATTAGTTTGCGATGTCCGCCAAAGAAACACGTGTTCGTTTAGGTCGTGGGAAACAGCAATTTAAAACTTAATAGAAAAGGATTAAAACCGTCGTGGGTTTTGGAAGCGCAGCTACAAATTAACATCGCGTGGCTATAGCAACGAAATTTAAATTTTGTTGTCATTGGGTGGACACTCCACGACTCAGGATGGAGGGCCTTTCGTAAGTTGCATAAAACGATCTGAATAGAACGATTTTCCTTATCTCTCCATTTCGGCCGCAGGCGACAAATTCTGTATCTCGGATACTGATTTACCATTGGAGCATATGGAGCAGATGAGTCCACGTGTACCAGGGCCTGGACACGCTTACTTTTGCCAGCCAGAACATATGATATCATATCATAGGCGTAGCAGATTTTCTTCAACTGCTATTTAAATCGAATAATCAGGGCGTTCCTTACTATACAACGATCATAGAGCGTACATTATTTGACAATGAAAAATTTATTAGCTTAGTAGAGCCCAATCCCTGACTTTAAATACAGCACTTCTGGACTAATTCGTCAGAAACAAAGAACATCAATGCTAGGTCCATAACAGCACGGCACTGCAAGTGACTGAAGGCCTACGTCTGAAATTCAGTTGCCGTGTCTGAACAGACTCAGATTCTGTATCCCTCATACCGAATTTCGGATACGGAATCCCCGTGTGCTCAGGGCCTTATCCCAGAATTTTTTAGAAGTAATCTATTGATTTCTTTCAGTCTTCTAGCTCTATTTAACCCCTAGGTACATTTCCGTTAAAACTGTTACCACACTGTTCACATCGCGCTCTATAACTTGTCAAATTGTAACACCTTGTACATTTTCTAACTGAAAACCAAATAAAGAGTTAAGGTTACTAAACTTGTACAGAATACAATAAAAAGTTTCTAGTCCGGGGAAGGGGGGCGTCCCTCCTTATATTTTGAAATATAAACTTCGTCTATTCATCGAAACTTTTTGTGACTAAAAACGTCAATACATAGTAAAAATAGTGATAACTAGTCCCAGCACTGTTTCTTAAGGGGCTACGAGGATTACAGTTTTTGGTTAGCCCTTCTTAGCTATTAAATGCAACAACTTGTACCCCCCTTCTAAATAGGTTTTAAATAAATTATAGATAGATCCTTGGATACAAATATTTCTAATGTTTTACTTAATATGTTGCGATTTTCTCTCTTGACTTTTTCAAATCTACAAGAATTGGTCTACTAATATAGAAATTACATCATTAGTGCCCTTGTCTCCAATAAATCCATATTGATGAATTCGTCTTTTAATTGCCCTAATATTTTGGGTATTATGTATACGCATTTATATTTTATAGATCTGAAATTCGACTGGGAGAATACGATTTAATCACTGAAAAGAACTATGCGAACAAGGAAGAAAAAGAATGCAGCACATACTTGGATATCGGTATCGAGAAGAAGATAGTGCACAAAGACCGAAAAAGCTACGATAACAACATCGCCTTGGTGAGATTGAACAAGAGGGTTACATTCTCAGGTAAATTAAACCATATTTAAGTTCTAATCGTTAAGTACAACATTTTGCCTTCACATTTTTTTTTGTAAAACGTAAAATTGGAAATATGTTTTATCTCTGATGAAGAGCCACTTAAACCGAGGACGCACTTCTTTTTCTAAACTTTATCTTCAAGCAATGTTACTACTTTATTTTTAAAACGCCTTTAAAAACAAAACCTTTTCTAAAATTGCAGATTACGTTAACCCAATTTGTCTACCCCTCTCCAACACCACTCACCCCGAGGCAGGTGATACCGTAGTGGCATCCGGATGGGGAAGGTCCATAATAACTGAGGAGCTGATAACCAAGATGAAGAGGGTCATAAGCGTCATTTTAACTAAGGAAGAATGCAATGAGGATTACAAGGTGGCCAAAAGGGAGGTAACGGACAATCACCTTTGCACCAAGGCCAACAGGAACAACACTGAGTTCAGCTGCCGAGGTGATTCTGGTGGCCCCCTCATGTTCTTCTCCGGAGACAACTGCTACCAGGAAGAAATCACATCCTTTGGAATCGGCTGAGAGCTTGGAGAGAGACTAACACGACAAGCGAGGCCGAAGATATGCTCTTCACCAAATCACCAGTGAAAGTCGAAGACGTGGATAAATTTTTATATTTGAGATCAAACAGCAGATTATATCCAAAACAGGGAAGATAGTGTAAATATCGAATGCGGAAATAAATGTTTCATTGCCTTCCACAAAGTACTACAATCGGAAGAAGTGTCAAAAAATCAAGATTAAAAATAAAAAACATGGACGGTTGAGAAAAATAATAATGGCAAATTCTGCCGATAAGAGCGGAAAACTGTAAGAAGAAATGGAACAAATTAAAATAAAATGTAGAAAAAACAAATAAAAAAGTATCTAATGGAAAATCTAAGAGGTGGGGCATAGTGGGAGTTATAAAATTGCAAAGTTTATGGTGGCTAGAACTTATATACATGATGGCAGAGAATAAAGTCCTCAGAAAAATGTTCTTCAGCATGCTAGACACTGAAAGAAGAAAATAATGGCCGAAAATAAAATGGCTAGCTCAAGTTAAACAGGGCCTAATATCTTTAGGTATAAGCAATTGCAAATAAGAAACAGCAGACAGAAAGAAAAGAAAGAAAATAAGCCAACAACTTAATCATAAATATACGAGTATAATATACCGTATGTTGATTAAAAAGTCCATAAGGGGCGGCTGTGGCACTGTAAGTCTATGTCAAATTCGAGGTTAAAGCTTTTGTGTCAGTTTGTGTCAAAACTGACTCAAAACTAACCGCTAACCTCGAATTTGACATAGCCTTAGTGCCACCAACATATTCATACGTTTGAATTTCCACAGCTGACCCTTACGGACTTTGTTAATGAACATTGCTATGATATTCGCTTGTGCGTTGAACATTTTTACAATTAAAGGAAATAAGTAACTGACAAAGTCCCTTTACTAAAAGAAAAATTGACAATACAAACAAATTGCCTTGCTGTAGGATTTATTGATGACTCCGTGTAAGTTGCAAGGCAGGCACATACTTGAAAAAGGCGTTTTTGGACAGTATGAAGCCTTCATCCATTGGCAGAGCTGTTAGACTTAGTGACTTAAGGCTAGAGTGCAGGTTGCAGTGTCACATTTAGCTATGTTTACAGATCTTTGTTAATAGAATTTCCCCCTCGAAGATAAAATTCACACACCAGCAAAAAAGCTGTGGAAGCATCTCTCCGGCAGTACATCTGCGTTTGGTGTGGGGCGAAGGCCTATCCATGCAAAAATCGCTTCTACACGGCACAAGCTCGGCTGAATGTGATTTTTCGTACATGTGTGCTTCGATATACTACGTGCTAAAGACAATGGTGCAATTAGTTTTATGTTTACACCTAAGGTATTTGTGTAATTAATTGATGCATTTTTTAAAATTAGCGATTGTCAATTGTTCAACTTATTCCAAGCAAATATTTTTTAAATTGATATTAAACTTACATCAATTTCGACCAATACCAGGCTCTTGTATTCCTTGTTATAAGGTTATAAATAGGTGCGACGTTGAACTTTCTGGACTTTTTGCTAAATTTCTTGACGTGGACCCCACGTTCGTCCCTCGTCCATTTAGAAGTTATATTATTTGTTCTTGTAACAAATTTTGTAATTTTGTTCTGTGAATCAGTCACATGCAAATAAATAATTGTTATCCGTCAACGTGTTCAAGCTTGGTGCTGTTCTGTCCCGTTTGAAACAATTTACACAGCTTCTTCGATAAATTTGAATTTCGTCAGTGTTCGAACGGCAGCCATTTTAGAGATACACGCAGCGACGTACGGTTTCTGAGTTACGGAGAGATCAACCAGTGGCGTAGAGTAAAAAATGATTAGAAATAGTGTTCAATTAATTTCGCGAAATTCTATTCTAATGTTGAGCTCTACAATAACAATCAAGCTTGCAAAATGAGAGTGTAAAAATGTTAACTATTAAAACAAAGTTTGCTTGTTTCGATACGCATTTAATTGCTTCTATGAACCCACGAACAACTATAAGTTGTGGGTTTCATTTTCCGAACCCTGAGTTGTTATGCGTAAAACAAGAGTCTCTTAAAATGTCTTGCTGTTGAAAAATTTACTACTTGTGCTCGTAATAAATTTAGTGATCATGCTAAAGGCAGCTATCAAAATAAATTTCAAGGTGTAAAAGATATCTGTTCTTAGAGAGTAAAATAATTACTTTCAATTCGTAATTACGTGTACTATAGCACGAGAATTATCACAACAACAATGTATATGGTCCAAAACGTGGGGTAACTAACGAATCACATAACAATATATGTAGTATATGACTATATTTGCAAATAGGGAATCAAAATTGGCTGGAATCAACCTTCGTGCCACTTCCCAAGAAATCGGGGAAAACCGTGATGATTATAGACTCATTAGTTTAATAAACAACATCACTAAAGCTTTTTTGAAAATTATACATCGTCGTATATACAGCAAATGTGAACCAGCGGCAGGGGAACACAATATGGATTTAAAAATGGCCTTGGCACTAGAGAAGCCATTTTTGCATTACAAGTTTTAGTTCAGCGATGTAGTGACGTAATCACAATGTCTATTTGTGTTTCCTGGATTATTATAAGGCGTTCGGCCGAGTAAAAGACTCTAAGCTGATTAACATTCTTATAGAAGTTGGTATAGATAGCAAGGATATTAGAATAATATCGAATCTACATTGGAGACAAACAGCGAACGTCAAAATTCAAAGCAGCTTAACTGATGCTATCGACATCCAGAAGGGGGTACGCCAGGGATGCGTACTTTCGCCTACATTGTTCAACATTTACTCTGGGAAAAATTTTCAAGAGGCGCTGGAACATGCCGAAGGTGGTGTAAAAATAAATGGCAAAATAATCAACAATGTAAGATTTGCCGATGACACCGTCATAATTGCAAGTAGTATTGAAGAATTGCAAAACCTAGGGAATAACATCAATCACGTTAGTAAGGAGTATGGCTTAAATTTGAATGCGACAAAAACGAAATATATGATCGTCAGCAAAAATACCCCACCACCTACCATAATTACGCTAGACAGTAAACCCATTGAACGTGTTGAGAAGTATACTTACCTGGGTACCCTAGTAAACGAAAACTGGGTGCAAGCTGTAGAGATTCGCAGTCGTATAGAAAAAGCACGAGCAGCATTTATAAAATTGAGAAAATTGTTTGTATGCAGAGATCTGAGTATGCCTCTAAAAATTCGAATGCTACACTGCTATGTCTTTGCGATATTATATTATGGGCTCGAAGCATGGACCCTTACTGAAGCGTTATTAAAAAAACTGGAGGCGTTCGAGATGTGGGTTTATCGCCGCATTCATCGCATATCATGGACGGACCACGTTACCAACGAAGAGGTACTGAGAAAAATGTGCAAAGATAAGGAGGTTATAATCACTATTAAGCAGAGAAAGCTCCTATATTTTGGTCATGTCATGAGGAACGATAAATACCACATATTGCAATTGATACTGCAGGGCAAGGTAGAGGGAAGAAGAGCGCCAGGTAGGAGAAGACATTTATGGTTGTACAACTTGAGAAAATGGTTCGGTCAAACTTCCATAGAACTATTTAGAAAAGCCACCGATAGAGTCAAAATTGTCATATTGATCGCCAACGTCCGAAACGGATAAGGCACGATGAGAAGAAGAAGATATGATATACATCAAAGGTAATTTCCTGTGGGAACATACCGTCCAATAAGCGATTGATTCCTGTTTTGCGCTTTGGGAGAGCAGCCTGACTTAAAGTCTAACGCGCGTGGCGCTGTTAAATTCGACCAAAACTACTGTTGTCTTAATTATATGCTGTTTTTGTGAGCAACTAGCAGGGCGCATATGATATACATCAAAGGTAATTTTCTGTGGGAACATACCGTCCAAACAAGTGATTGATTCCTGTTTCGCGCTTTGGGAGAGCAACCTGCCTTAAAGTATAGCGCGCGTACCGCTGTTGAATTCGACCAAAACTACTGTTTAATCCCAATCTTATCATAAAACGATACTCACTTTTCTCGACTAACCCTGGATGGGGTAAATTGTGCAGGGCTAAATAACTAACAGTTGAGAATTGTAGTCGTCAAAAGAAACCATATCAAGATCTTGGGTAGTGTTTAATTAATTTTTTAATAATTTAAGAAAACGATACTCACCCTTCTCGACTGACCCTGGCCGGGGTAAATTGTGCAGGGCTAAATAACTAACAGTTGAGAATTGTAGTCGTCAAAAGAAACCATATCAAGATCTTGGGTTGTGTTTAATTGCTGTTTTCAAATGTGAAAAAGTTGAAAGTAACATTTAGCTCTGTAACACTGTTTTTAAAAACGTTGTAATTTAAAATTGATATATTGCTATCCTAGCATTCTGCACCGATTAAGAATTTGCAAACCCGGGGGCCCCAAATATATTTCAATAAAATATTGTTGGTCCTCCTTGCAACTATTGTGTTGACAAATTACCACTTCAGCAGAGGATAGTTATTGCAATTACTTGATTTCAAGACAGTGTCCATTCTTTTTCTTCTTTTCGTTATCAGGCGACCTTAAAAAACAATTTCTGTAGAGGAATCTCTGAAGGTCGATTTCTGATTAATCATTTCAGAGGAACCCATCTGGCTTTATTTTTATTTAGCGTGCAAATATCTTTCCTCTTTAATTTCTAACGACATACAGTGTGCAATCCAAGCAGTCACTTGTCCTAATTCTATTAGCACATCAGCAGTTAGGAAACTAGTTATAGATTTAAAAAATTCTACAGTTATCACTATGATGAGTCCATTTTTTTCTAAAATTGCTCATGCTTTTGTTATTAATACACTTTATCAGCACCGGCGCAGGTTTGATATTAATTTAATTATTTAATCTATTATGTACTTTGTCTGCGTATACTCGTATTGCCAATTTAGAGATTTAATGTATAATGCTGACGCTATGAATACTACAATTTTAAATTGATTATTATTTCTCTTCTGTTATAGTTTGTTACGCCGACGCTGTTGAACGCTTTTACAATAGCACTAAACTAAACCAATGACTATCATGCACTTCAACGCAATATAGCTATATAGGTATACGTAATCCTGCATTTACGTCATTTAACAGAACATAGCAAATTCGCGACCTGATTACGACGCGCTTACAGTAAATTGATAAATTATAGCTACAGGTTTAACACATTCGCATTAATGCTTCAATAACCTTAATATAATTAAAATTGTGACTAAATACTCAATGTACACAGAGCATTCGCATCTATAGCCCACAATATCGATTAAATCCTAGAAACTCCTCAAAAATCTATACTTCACCAAACAGCCCGATCAGCAAAAGAAAACCAATTGATAAAAATTTACAAAGACTATCCATTATCCACAAAAACTATTCGCCATCCACAAAAAAAGACTCCACCAAAAAGAAAACAATCCATAAATACTATCCACCATCCACAAAAAGTTCACATGGGTGTCTTTCATTTAAACAGCTCAATCGAAATTAAAAAATTAAGGTCATTAAATACATAAGGTACCGCCATTCCATTCCAAGATTTTGTTCCCCCAAATTAAAAAAGACAGAATATTGTAAGAAAGTGAGAGTGAGAGTGAGACACTAGTGACAGGACACCCAAATTAAAAGAGACAAAAGATATATGTTTTCACAGTTGGCGGTTCCTTATATGATTTAGTAACGTTATAAAAAATTAAGGTTACTAAATCATAAAGGTACCTCCAACTGTGCAAACATATATCTTTTGTCTCTTTTAATTTGGGGTTCCTGTCATTAGTGTTTCACTCCCACTCTCACTTTTTTACAATGTTCTGTCCTTTTTAATTTGGGGGAACAAAATCTTGGAATGGAATTGCGGTACCTTTATATATTTAGTGACCTTAATTAAAAAATAGCTTTAAAGCGCCCTCTCCAGTTCTATAGGTGTTGCCCTAAAGCCTAAAGAATAGAATAAAATTTGCTTCACAAAGCTGCTACATAGGATAATCATTTGCTTTACCAAATAAATATCGCTCAAGTCATTCAACTGCACCGTCTGGGTGATATCCCGACACTAACTATTCACAAATAGGAATCTGGAACAATAACGATCACTCAGCTTTTCCATCGAAGCCAAATATCCCCCATTCGGGGTGTGAAACGAAATTCCACAGAAACTTTGACAGATTGCTTGCTTCTGTACCAGATTTTTTTGTCCCTATGTGATCAAAACAAAAATAGTCTAATACAAACACAATATCACACAATGACAATAAAATCCCAGATGGAAACTAAACGTCACTACGAAGCAGCTGTCAAATACCTAACCTTCAAACTCAAAGTCAACAGATAAGTAAGAACCTTAATTAAACCCTTTAAACGAGTTGTTTTGTTCAGAAAGTCATAAATACCAAGAGGCAGCACCCATAACTCGTTGAATAGACGCAATAATCCGGACGATAAGCAAAACTGCCATTCCACGATGACCCCATCGAAACTCACAATTCATATCTTTCTTACCTTCGTATTACAGTAATTAAGTACGTTTAGAGCAATTAAGATGAGCGAGAATGTACCCCATTTATAGGTTAACGTCAAGATATGCGCGATACATCTCCAAATAGCAAAATATTCGTCACAAGTTATACAACTGCTGCTAATTTTGCTTTTACCAACAGTTTGGATGCAGTTAAATAAATCGACACTGAAACAAAGAGAACCAACAGAATCTGTCGGTAGATTACTTGTATATGACTTTAATCACAAAATAAAAGAATTGTATCAAACTGATTTAACGACACTCACAGATGAGTGAGTGCCAGATAACTAAACAAATCCGGGAAACGTGCACACTTACCCTGGAAATCGTAAGAAACAGACTAAAGGCCTTGGCTCCAATAAGCTCAGGGAGAGGGCGTGGTCCTAAAACGAGACACCACAGAGCAGGCGTGTTAATAAGTATAGGGTGTTACCAAATAAATAGGCGCCACAAAGTCCAACTCAAGGAGACCCACGCTTGACCGAACCTTGAAGGTCAAAGGGGGCAAAAAGTACTCAATTAGTAATTCTGGAAGCCACAGCGTAGCGACAAGCTCGCCAACCTACCTGCAACGCTCATTCACCACGTTCGGGCCTCACCTTACATTGATCTTGACACAGTGACCTAGTCACCCTGTAAACAAACATGCACAAGACAAGAGAAAAGTCATAAGTCGTTAAGAGTTGTGCCGACGTGGTCGGCAAGTACTACACTCTAACAAATACAAAGGGGTAAATGCAAAAACAGGTAAGAAAGAAACCCAGCTGGGAGGCGCCTTATTTAGGAGCTACAACGCACAGCTAAAGCAAACAACAAGTCAAATTCGGTTCTATTTAAATGTCGGTTTACGACTAAACAAGTGTATTACACAAGTGTTAAATTTGTACGTGAGTGTACCAGGCCTTAATTGAGCGCCGGGTACGAATATATGAGTTTTAATCACAGTGACATACTGGCTTGCGGCAAAACAGTTTAGAACACGACGTTACCTTGATTGATAGATTAGCCTAGAGACGTGGCGTAGCTCGCTGCGTGAAGGCGGCACTTGCCGCTACATTATTGATAACGTGGCGTGGGCAAAATGCAGTGACGTCCGGGATGATCCCCTGCGTTAAGCGTGGGTGAAATGTGTCATGCCTCCTTGACAAACACGAACATCAGCGTGGCTGTTAATTATCTCATTCGAAAGATGAATCCCGCCCAACAAATGAAAGACAAAACAGGCCCAACGAGCCTCTGTAATTACTGAGTGGCTATAACAAAACTAGCGAACGGACATCACTAGTACTGCTCCCGAAAACACAAGTACTCTCACAGCTCGCCAAGCACCGTCTGCCACAAGAAGATGCCCAAAATCACGATCATAACCCCAGCTGCTGTCTCGCGCGTGCAGATGTAACCAATAAGAAGCCAGGCTGTTTCGGTGAGAGAGAAATCAACTGATGTTTTGTAAAACTCGAAGCTCCCATTAAATGCGCTTCTTGAAAATATTTAAACAAACGCTCTTACCAGCCATGGGACAGCCAGCTGCAATATTCAACTGCATAGAGATTCGCGCGAACACTAGACTGACGAATAAACCCAAAAGCCACGCGCGGGTCAGAATTCTTGTTTGATGCGAAAGCTGCCGTATTAAAAGATAAAATATTACCTACACGGGCCCGATATACAGGCTGACTCGCCAATTTTGTATCAAAACTGCTCCAAATGGTTATGTCGCTATCGGAATTAAGAAAACATAGAAAATGGCCTGACATGATATAGACAGAAATAACATCAGTACCTAGAAATAATATATAATTATATAAACGGTATTTCTACAGTTGAAGCCGTCTTCCCGTAGCCAATCGCCATCTATTTCTATCTTGCGCATCTTCCTCCTCTAGTCCATGGTTCTGCATTGCTTTCCTCATTCCCTCATTCCAGGACCGTCTTGGTCTACCCCGCTTTCGTCTTCCGGTTGGTGTCCATCTGTAAACCCTTTGAGACCATCTGTTTTCATCCATGCGAAGGAGGTAACCGAACCATTTTAATCCTCTCATCTCTATACTAACGGGTGTTCATAAACAGTCGTCATCCCAGTAGGTTTTGACTTCAGAAACGTATGTCTATTAGAATTGAGAAAAAATGCGCTATGACAGTACTCAATGACGTTTCATTGTGTTGCACGAATTAATCAAAGACATAACATTTTGTTTTTCAAAGCAACTGGGATGACGACTGTTTATGAACACCCGTTATCTGTTACCGTCTGTTCTGCATGCATTATCCTTCTAATATCTTGATTAGGAATGTGTTTTCTCCGTGATATACCTGCACTGCGCCTTAGGTAGTCCATTTCTATTGTATTTAGTTTCTTCTGATTATCTGCTGAGTGTCCAGATTTCCGATCCGTAGCATAACACAGACTTCACCAAAGACTTCCCTATATGTTTCTTTGTTTTATTTGATATGTGCTTATCCCACCAGACAGAGTTAAGACATCCAACAATCTTTTTGCTTTGCTCAATTCTGTTAGTAATTTCCGCTAAACCCATTCCTACGTTAGTAATTATAAAGGGTGTGTTTTTTTAGAGGGATACAACTTTAAATTGAAATAAAACACAAAGAGATGTTTTTAATATCCATGAAATTGGCTTTATCTGAAAGATAATTTTATGGCATTTATGTTTGAATATGATTTCGGGCATGTGACCGCCGCGGCTGGCGTGTACATGACGTAATCTGGTCCAATTTTCACACACTCTTCGCAGTAAATCACGCTGTATTTCGGCAATACCGCATCGAATGTTGGCTTCCAAGTGCTCAATTGTTTCCGGTTTATCGACGTAGACATGCGACTTTACATATCCTCAAAGAAAATAATCTAACCGCGTCAAATCACACGAAAGAGGTGGCCAGTTAACAGATCCATTTCGTGGATCCATTTTGTGGATCTGTTAACTGGCCACCTCTTTCGTGCGATTTAACGCCGTTAGATTATTTTCTTTGAGGATATGTAAAGTCGCATGTCTATGCCGATAAACCGGAAACAATTGAGCACTTGAAAGCCAAAATTTGACGCTTTATTGCTGAAATGAAATACAGCCTGATTTACTGCGAAAAGAGTGTGTGAAAATTGGACCTTCAGATTACGTCATGTATACGCCAATCGCGGCGGTCACATGCCCGAAATCATATCAAACATAAATGCCATAAAATTATCTTTCAGATAAAGCCAATTTCATGGATATTAAAAACATCTTTCTGTGTTTTATTTCAATTTCAAGTTGTTCCCTCTAAAAAAACACCCTTTAGTACCAAGATATTTAAATTGGTCGACTTGCTGTATAGTTGCGTTATCATCAATTAGTATGGGGAACCTAGCTATGGAATTAACTACCAGGTATTTAGTTTTATTAATGTTAATCTTTAAACCCCACTTCTTATATGCTCGGAATAGTCTTTGAAGCATAAACTCCAAGTCATATGCGTCTTGAGCGATGACTACTTGGTCATCAGCCAAATTCAAACTAAACAAACAGCGGCCCGCAATAGGTATACCCATTCCTCCTACTCTGTTTTTCCAGTCTTCTAACGCACAATTAAAGCTATATATTAAATATAAGAGGTGACAAACTACAACCTTGTCTTAAACCTTTAGTTGGATAAAGAGGATGTGATAGGCTACCTACCTTTTTGTTTAATGAAATCTGTATTTTTTCCATAAAAAACTTTAATAATTCTTACCGATTGCGGGTTTACTTTTAATTTTTCCAAAGCCTCCCACAATTTACCATGGGGAATCGAGTCATATGCCATTTCCAGATCGATGAAGGCTACGTGTGTCTCCTTCTTTTTGTCTGTTCTTTTTTCCGTTAACTGTTGTAATATGAACAGATTATCCACGCAAGACCTCCCTGGTACGAAACCACTTTGTTCTTCGCTAATTTTCTGTCCTACATTATCCTGTAATTTGTAATTTATTATTTTTCCAAAGAGTCTACTCATTGTGCTGTTGATGCTTAGCCCTCGATAATTATTTTTATACTTTCTGTTTCTTTTCTTGTATAAGGATGTGAAACTTTCCATTGATCTGGGATTTTATTTAATTGTATACAATTGTCCATGAATTTACATAAGCGCTGTGTAAGTAGATCACCGCCATATTTAATTAGTTCTGTACAAATGCCACCGGGCCCTGGAGCTCTTCCATTCTTCATAGCCTTGATTGCCTGTGTAACTTGTTCTACTGACACTAGTATAAAATTATTATCCTCTATTTGTGGATACTAACTGTATACTACTGTTTTAAACTGTTCTCTGTCTTCTGTCAGAAGCGATTTATAGTGGGACTCCCATTCTTCTTATTTTTATTGGTGTTACCGTATTTCTGTTGTTGTTATTACCTTTTAGGTTTTTTAGGCATCTCCACATTTCCGTTGATCTAGCCCTTCCTATTAGACTATCGATTTCTTGGCATTTTCTCTACCACAACCGATTTTTTGCTTTATTTATCTTACGTCTCGCTATCCTATTCTGTTCTTTAGATTCCTGCCAGAGTTCAATAGTTTGATTGGCTAACCATTTATTGTACTTTTCTTTTTTCCGTTTTACTGCGAGTTCTATGTCAGCATTCCACCAGATCTGATTGGGTTTCTTCCTATGTGTTGTTTCGCCCAGAGCTTCCTTTGCAGCTTGATGGATGGCATCAGTGATGTTCATTTGTTCTCTTTCCACATCTTCGTTAATATTCTTATTCATAAGAAGTCCAGTTAAACGTCGCTGGTAAATGTCACGTATACTTTCTTGTTGGAGTAAATGTAAAGTATATTTAGGTAAATCCTCTTCTTGGATCTTTGTTCTATTGCATTCTTCTCTGGTCTTTTTTGGCCCTGTCATATACGGTACCGGGATTTTAGCCGCCTCTAGATAGTGATCAGAACCGCAATTGGAACCTCGTTTTACTCTTACATCTAACACTGTGATGGTTGGTTTTTGTTTGGTTATAATGTAATCAATTATTGACTTCTGATTGAGACTTGGCCTTTCCCATGTGTAGGTATTGGTTAATACTTTTGTGGCTAAAGAAGGAATTCGTTATTTTTAATTCGTACTGTTTACATAGATTTATTCATCGTTCCCCGCTGTCGTTAACCACTACTTCTCCATATTGGCCAACCACTTCATCGTTCTTTCTCGATCCTAATTTTCCATTCAAGTCGCCTGCTATTATTACCGGCTGTCCTTTCTTGATTTTCTCTAATTGATTACCTAGCGTCCAGAAAAACTTGTCTTCAATCTCATCTCGAGAATCGTTAGTTGAAGCATAGACGGCTAGAATTACAATTTCTTGATTGAAAACATCCACAGATACTTTTATACATCTTTCTGAAATATATTGAATGCCCCTTATTCGACTATTAAATTTTTTAATAAGGATTGATACAGCTGTGCTAGCTCTTTCCGACTTTTGAACTCCTGACCAGATATGAACATAATCATCTATAATCTCACACCCTTGGCCTTTCTTTTTCGTCTCAGTAATGCATATTACGTCCATATTAATCTGTTTGACTTCTGATATTACTTCATTTATTTTATTCGCAATGCCTCTCACATTCCATGTTCCTATATTCAAAGTTCTTTTACGTAGCGCAATTTCTTCTTTTATTTAAACTGTCCGAGTTCCGAGGCTGCGCGTTTGGCTTTTTTGCAAATTACTAGTTTTACCGGTACTGGAGAGCAGGTCCAACGCTCCAACCCCCAACCTGGAGGGCCAGGAACTTTGATTTTCCGGTGTACATCCCCTAGATGTATTGCTGTCCCCATCTATATATAGAGATATATCTTCCCTTTTGTTTGACGTGGTTCGTCCGCCTTTTCCATCGTTGAGATTAAATTATCCTCCTCCGCTATCCAAATCGTTGACCATCTTCACCTGTAACCCTAGTCAGGGGCCTTTACAGAGTGCCATCAGCCGGGCCAACTAAATACCAGTTGTTTTTAGGAGGTGTTACTCCTCCATCACTCCCTGATTTGTCCTGGTTTGTGACAGGCAGAGCCTGGGTCCAATCTTGGATCCAGGTTGGCTGGGTTACCTAGAAATAATGGAAAATTAATAAAAATTACACTATACTATCGCTATCGCGCCAAAGATAGAACAAATATAAGACAAGCTAAAAGAAAGTGGAAGAATGACTTCTAGGCAGTAATCTAATGAACCATCCAACGATTGACGAACATAAAGATGATGATGATCTTTCCCAACAATTTATTTGTTTCTCCAAACATATGTTCACAGTCGTTGAGACCTTCGTCGGCAAACTATGCTAGATACTACTCAAATAATTTATGTTGTCACATGTTTAAAATTAAAAAATAAAACTTAAAAAAAGCAAGAATTGTGCTGAAGAACACAAAAACCGCAATTGAAAACATAGCGTGTACTATATTTATTTCCATTTTTAAATTAAACTCCTTACGGTGATTGTTTATATTTGAAGAGAACAAAGTTTGTAACTATCCCTTCATTTATTATTATTATTATTATTGATCTGTGAACTTGGCGTGGAATAATTCCTCCAGACTCTCCCACGAATAATAGATCATTCTGATGTCAGCTAGAACATCTCTATAAATTATAAATTTAGGCTAAGCGGGAAACCGAGCACTAGCAGATATTTATAGACGCCTTATTGGGAAGTTTCGAAAAATGTTCGCCCTTCAGCTAATCTACGCATTTGTTTTGCTCGACTTGTTAAAGTGAAGAGGTGCGCCAAGGTATGAGTAATGATTAATTTAAATTAAGGAACATCCACCAGCGTGAAGTTAGCACTTCCTGCCTCCACCCAGCTCGTGGCGCCCTCTACTCCATCTTATATTTTTACCTCGTTTGACCGTGAACATGTAGGTTTTACTGATTCCGTTCCTAATATTCCGTTCAACAAGTACTTAAAAATAGAATTAAGTACACGGGATATTTTTCTGTCAACAATGCACCTGATCAAGCCCTGGGAAGCTCCTAATTGCCCGAAAAATGGGTCACCAGGTAATCTGGAGCGTAGCCAGATTTCCCGCAGAAATAATCCCGTCTGGTGCATTTACGCTTTGATGAACCTTTGTAAACGGCTCGTTTGATCTATGCGATGGTAGAATTCGGTTCAGTATAGGTCACATTCGAAGCAGGGGAAACGGAGTGCCAAAGTGTAGTAATCGAGGAAAATTGTGGAAAAGTTGGAAGACAGTATTTATCTTTTCTGGGAACAGGCGAAAGCAATGACTCCGAATTGGGTTGTTTCCGGATTTTCAAGAAGAAGACAGTTGGGTCTAACATTTTTCTTTCGTTGTTTGCGTCGCGCGTTATGGAAAAATTGCTTGTCGGTAGTGTTTTAAAGTTATGGCTCTGTAAACACATTTTTCATAGAATAAGAACGAATGTGAAATTTATGAGGACCACATATAGGTATTCAACCTGGAATTTCTTGACTAAATTGCAATACTCGTTTACTCCTTTGCTCGTTTGCCAAAAAGTGAAATTATTGCGGTGTAATAACTCGAAATAATCTCAATATAAAACTAGAGTAGCTACCTGTATATCAGTAATATACATGGACCATATGACAACTAGTTTCCTTGAGAAAGAAAGACGCTGGAAAACTGTACAATCATTTATTCTTCTTAGATGGCACATAATCTACCCCTTCAGATAGCAATAATATAGCTTTTTTGTCGGAAGAGAACTTCACATTATTTATTTCTTATACAGATTTGGAGAGATTTAAGAATATACTACACAAATAAATTCAGTAATTCTTAAAAAATTTTAATAATTCTATTTCCAAAATCATATATATTGCAATGGTTTTTAGTATAAGGGTTTTATATCAGATTATAAACGTTAAAAGAATACAGTATTAAATTACCAAGACTAATTATGAATATTAGAAAAATATCGAAATTATTAAAATGTATTTGGTAAAGATATGAAATATTGAACGATGCTATATAAGAAACAGAAAGATTCTAACATAATTTAATTATTATCTGAAATAGAGTGGAGGATTAATGACAAAAACCTATTCGAGAAATATCATTCAAGATAGTGGGTGTTAGATAAATATGATACAGATTATATAGAGTGTTGGACATGAAAATATATGCTAAACAATATCACTAAGATAATAATATTTATGAGTATGTAAAATAATTTGGTACAAAAAACATGTAATACCTTTGTAAGCGGCTAAATTTATAAAAGAAACCCTTTCTACAAAGTTCTGTTTTTGGAATGTAAAGGGTTGTGAATTAAACATAAAATTTGCGAGAAGGAAATTAAAAGTAAAATTTTAAAAGATTTAAAGATGGTAAGGAGAAAGAAAAGTGATGTGGTGAGAATGTCCTATGTAATACACTTCTTTTTCTTCTTCTTCTTCTTCATTATCAACCTTGATCAATCCATTGTTGGACGTCGGTCTCCCCTTCTCTTCTCCATTCCTTTCTGTTCAGTGCTTTTCTGTGCCATTGTTTTCCAGCCACTCTTCTTATTATTATCCACCCATCTCAGTGGTGGTCTCCCGACTCCTCTTCTTCCTTGTCTTGGTCTTCATTCTATTATCCTTTTGGTCCATCTTTCATCGTTTGTTCTCATGATGTGTCCAGCCCAAGTTAGTGATATGTTCAATTAGGTATGCAACTCCTGTTTGTCTTCCTATCCACTCTATAATTTTTCTGTCACTCAGTTTCCATGGCAGTTTGGGTTTTTCTTAAATGGCGTATGATGTTTTTAGTGTATCTTGCTGTTTCCATTCCATAACTAAGGACAGGTGTGACACACATGTCAAACACTTTGGACTTTTGTTTGTTTGTAAATTTATTTGAGCATAAGATATGTGATAGTCTGCCAAATGCTACCCAGCCTATTCTGCTTCTTCTTCCTATTTCTGTTTCCTGGTTTTCATATTTTAGCATTATATTAGGTCCTAGATATATGTACTATGGAGCTATTTCTATACTATTTCTATTGAATTGTCCTTTATATCTTGTGTTATTAGGATTTTTTTTAGTGTAAGTGATATTCAGGCCTACTTGCTTAGATTCTGTGTTCAATTGTGATATTATAATTTTCAGTTCTGTTGCGTCTTTGGCCATTATCACAATATCATCAGCATATCTCAGGTGGTTTATGTATTTTCCATCGATGTTTATACCTTTTTCTTGCCACTCTAGCTTTTTACAGATGTTTTCCAGTACCAGATTAAACAGTTTAGAGGAGATGCAGTCGCCTTGTCTGACTTCTCATTCTACTCTGAATTTTTCAGTTGTTGAGTTGTTTAGTTGTATTTCTGAAGTAGCTTTGGTATATATATATTTTATGATGCTGGTATATCTAGAGTCTATTCTGCAGTTGTTCATTGCATTTAGTATGTAGGGTAGTTCGATAGCGTCGAACGCCTTTTCATAGTCTATGAATGCTAGAGATAGGTTGATTTTGTATTCGTTGCATTTTTCAATAAGTGTTTTGATTGTTTGTAAATGATTCCTTGTGGAATATCCTCTACGGAAACTCGCCTGCTCTACTGATTGGTAGTAGTCGATTCTGTTTTCCAGCTGTTTGTTATTATTCTTGTCAGTAGTTTGTACATAGTCGATAGTAGGCTGATTGGTATGTAGTTTGATAGTTTCCTATTGTCACCCTTCTTGTGTATTATTATAATTATGGCATTGTACCAATCTGTTGGAATTTTCATGTTGGCGTTACTTTCTATGGTTTCTTCCATGATCGTTTCTCTGTATATTTTTATATCACTTCTGATTTCTCGTCGTATCAGCTTGTTTAGTTATGTGTATTCGATGCTGTCCGTTGTTCCATGTTCTCTCATTTTTCATTTTTCTCCATGAATTATTTGGTTTATTTTTAAAATTTTATTACTTATGGCTGCCGTTATTTCTGTGTTTGTTTCATTTATATCTCCGTCTTTGGATAGATTTCCTAGTTCTATATTAAGCTGTTTCTTGTATTCATCTGCCTCTAGTATAATCTCTTTGTGTTTTGGTCTCTGTACTTTTGTCAGTTTTAGTTTTTCCCATTTAGTATCTATACTGACTTTTGCTCTTACTAGTCGATGGTCGCTTGATGTCGTAAATCTATTAAGAACTGTTACGTCTTCTACTATATTTTTGTGTGACGATATTAGAAAATCGATTTCGTTTTTTTTATGGCCGTTTGGGCTTTTCCAGATCCATTTACGTTCTGGTTTCTTATTGAAAAAGAAGTTCATAGCATACAGGCCGTGTAACTGGAGAAAATCTAACAGTATTTCTCCTCTTTCGTTTCTCTGGCCGAATCCAAACTTCCCTATTGCCATTTCATGTTGGTCCAGGCGTTTTCCAATTTTAGCATTGAAATTACCGCTTAGTAGAGTGAAGTGAGTTTTATTTTGTGTAACACATTTGTTCACTTCTTCGTAAAATGTATCTATTACTTCTTCTTAGCAGATATATCTGTATTAGTTTTAGTTTATATTTACTATTGATTTGGATGATCAGGTATATTATTCTGTTAGAGATGGTTTGAATTTCAGTTATGTAGGGCTCTATATGTTTCTTTATAATAAGTCCTACTCCGCTATGAGTGCTATTTTCTCCGGAGAAGTATAGTAAGTTTCTTGATTTCAGTGTTATGAGTTAGTTGCCCTTTCTTCTTACTTCTGATAGTCTTACTATGTCTCATTTTATTTTTGCTAGCTTTTCTTCCAATTCCTGTAGTCTGTCTTTAGAAAAGAGGGTTCTTGTGTTGAAAGTTGCTGTCTTCAGTTGGGTTTGTTTTGATATCTTCGAGTGCCTGCCCCTCCCCACTACCAGGATCCGTGGGACTGACTGCTGGTACAATATGAGACTCTGGACCTTTCGTCTTACTCATCTGGGAATATTCCGTTTGTTTTTGGTATTCGAATTCATCATTTCATTAATTAAGGGTTAGGGGGAAAATAGTCATTATCTTCCACGCTGACTAAACGGGTTGGAAGATGTTCATATCAGCCGTTTCTAACATGGGAAACAGACGCTGTTTACAGCCACTTATATGAAGGCAGACGCTGTTGTGCTAGTTTTGGTCCGCCCCGGGTATTTCATTTGCCCGGTACTACCCATACCTGGGAAGCATTCCCTTATCCGCCACCTGGGGAGGCGCCCGATGGGAGACTAGCAACCCCACACGGGGTAATACACTTATAATCTACAAAAACAATTTCTGGAATTGGATACCGAACTGAGTTTATAGTCAATCAATTACATCATATGAATTGGATAGCAGGGAATGGTTTTCCTGGAAGTGGTTTACATCGAGTTTGTTAGCAGAGTGGGCGTCTTATGGTGTGGCTAGAAGGTTGTTCATCTACTGGAGTTCTAATTCGCCAAGCTTGTTATTGAAGTGACATCTTGTAACTTGCATCTAGTCGAGGTTTGTGAAGGTTGTCGGTGGCTTGCGAATTTTTGAAGGAAGACGTGGAAGGCGTTTGCTGCTGATCAGTTTTCGGCAGTTCGGTTGGAGAAAGGTGGTAGGTACCTTGTCGTGTTTGGCTGGAAAGTCTGCGGTTTCTGGTATTTGGTTGAGTTCGTACTGGGATTTGTCTGGACGTTGGGAGATCTCTGCGAGACTACCGATGCGTTTGGCTTGGTAAAGGGTAGTATCGAGGTACATGGACAGATGACAGACTACAGGTAATTATATAAAAACTGACAGAAAATATAGAAAGAGTAAAGTGAGGTAATTTTAAAGAAAGGAGTACTTACTATTTGATATTTGTTGAATGACAAGTAATGCAACGAGGAGGTATATCTAATTGATTTTGCACTTGCATAATTTGAAGTTACAATGACAGACGTATAAGTAGTCACATCTGGTGGTCGTCGATCCCTCTTAAAGTATGTAAAACAATATCCAAGAAGTATGTCAGCATAACATGAGTTATTTGTCAACACACAATGTATTATATGAACGAAGCAGCTAGCAGCTGCTGAGGGCGTTTCGAAATAAGCTCCAAACATGTGAATTACGGGATAAAATGCTGTCACTGCAGAATCGGCGATATAGCAGTTTCAGCGTAACGCAAGAGCCTTCCATTTTAAACCGGTGTTCTGAGGAGTGTAATGCAATCTCCGCGTGACAGCATAACTTCTTGGAAATATTACAAGCTTTGACATGCATGGTGCTCGGTAATATCGGTTGCAGTTGAAGTGATTTCGGTTATTTCTTCCAGTTTTGCTAAGGAATGGCAGAGAATATCGTCTAATGTCTACAGCTGAATCAAAACGTTGGTTTTCCACTCTTAAGAGAATAAAAGAATATTTAAGAAACACCATGAGGGAACAAAGTCGTGATGGACTGGCAATAATGTCGGTGAATAAAAACTGAATCCATAACTTTGACGAAAAAGTTATAGAACATTTTATTTATCTGAAAGACAAAATACTTGATTTTGAGTACAGGCACACTAGTATCGTATTTTATTTTTTAACTTGTGTGTACATTTTTTGTTGTGTTGGAACACGTTTTGTTCTGTATTGTAATTATGTCGTGTTTTTTGGGATTATTCAAATTAAAAATCATTGTTATATCTGGATTAAAACATCGATGGAATGTAGGTGAGTAATTATAAATTTTTGTTTTGTAATTGTTAAAAATTGGGAACCATTCAAATACTATTATCACGAGCCGCCACTGACCTAAACACAAATAAATTTACTGAACAGTAATGACTATAAATAACAGCTTCCTGGTCTTCAACTGCTAGTTAAAGAAATCTCCAGGGAAACTCTACATGACACAGAAGACTGGATCAGCATCAACGAAGCATCAATCATCAACAGGGACATGGGGCATACATATGGGCTATGACTGAACGTAAATAAAACCAAGTAATGATAGTGACTAAGGACCCAGTAGCAGATAGAAGCATAGCAATGGCAACAGAGCAACCCCACAGGGTCGCCAAGATGGTCTACCTTGGATCAACGGCTGGAGAAGACTGGGACGACTCGCTGGAAATTCAAGGTTGCATCTATAAGGTTCCTCAACCTGCAGAAAGTCCTTCAAATCCGAAATCCCAATCTAGACTTCAGAGTGCGGCTTCTTCGCTGTTTCGTCTTCTCAGTTTTCCTGTACGGCGCAGAGACTAAGACCCTTGCGGAATTCACGCTGGTAAAATTCGAAGCATTCGGGAGATGTGGTGCTACCGCCGCATACTGCGAATCAGTTGGATGGAGAGGGTTTACAACAAAATCATTATGACGGGGATTGGAAAAAATAAGAAGATCATCAGCACATTCAAGACCAGAAAGCTCGCGTATTTTGGGTATGTGATGATCTTCTTCATCTCATCATGTAGGACAGGGCTGTCCAACATGTGGCCCGCGGGCCGCATGCGGCCCTCCAGGATATTTTTGCGGCCCGCGGATCACTATACTTTCAGGAAACATGAATCTCGAATAAACATTATAAATAATTGAAAACAATTTAAAATAGGTACATAGGACAAAGGTACAAAAATATATCATTAGTAAAAGAATTTTCACTTTATCTTTCAACATTGTGTTAGGAAACAATCCCGCCCACTTTCGATGTAAGGCTTGTCTTGTCTGTTGTCTCAGTCTGGCAGTTGCCACCAACGGGAATGGTACTGTAGCGATCAGACACCTGTTTTTGATTGTTGTTTAGTAGTGTTTAGTTCTTCTAGTTGTTAATTGTTGTTAACTAATGCTTACTTTGACAGTTTTTACTTATCAACGAATGTCATTTTATCTAGCTTACTTATCACTGTAACGCTTGCTCCTGTATTAAATTTTTATTATACATAAAATGTATTTAAATTTGATACATCGCCTAATCAACCGCTGCATCAATTCGACGCGTAAACTGGCGATAAGAAATCCTAGCCGCTCCAGTGGAAGCTAGGGCAAGTACTCCGATAACGCGGCAGAAAAGGTATAAAAGAAGATAGCACTGCCAGTTTCAGTAATTTGAGAAAATTCCCCCTTGAGTCCACCAGTCCTGATCCTGTCCTGTCCTCTTCTACCTGGGCCCTCCGGTCTGACACGCTGAACTGTCTAACGGAGTAGACCTCCAACCCTTACCAGACCAGACTTCAAGGGATATGATGTGTTGTATTGTCAGCCCGAGAAGTAAAAATTTTCCGCAAAAGCAAGACCGCTAGAATTCGATTTTACCTTGATTTTTGAACTTTCTTGAGAAATCGAATCCCTGAGGCTTAAACCCTGTCTTAATACGCTGTACTGTCTTGAAGGGCTAACTGCTTAAAAGCCATTTCCGACCGCCTAATTTTGAAACGCAAATCCCGGCTCCTCAAAAGGTGAAATAGTCCTCATAACCTCATTTTACTAATAATTAAACCTGTAACCTGTAGGAATCGCAGCCTCTACCCCGCGTGTGAGCGGCTAGAGTCCTGTAGCCGCCCTTCATAAACTCACCTGCAGGGCCCCTTTTTGGTCATTAAAAAGCGAATTTTTTGACTTCGACGTTCGATTCCGCAGCCCGCAAATTTCCTACCGGGGGAATGTCAACATCATTTGCCGGCTCAAGGCGAATAAATTCCATCTGCAGGATTTCACACCGCGTTCGCCCCAAGAACGACGCCTAGCCGTCGTAAGGTATCAACCAGGGTAACCCTTAAAATCGCTAAATTTACCGGAAAATTACAGCTTTAAATCACTGTTGAGTGGAAGGTCAAGTTTGCAGGAACAAAAGACCTACTTAGCCCATTTCCCGAAGTATCGGCGTGCGTACCTGCGGCCAACCAATAGGGACCCGCAATACTCGCCGGTGCATTGGGTTGCAGCGTGACCCACGAAACAAGACACCGTTCCAGAAGAACATGTTAATTTTAAATAATGTGCAACTCAGAGTTATTTTTAATTAATCCTTGTAACTAGCTAAAAACATTATATTTGTTTTGGTAATTATCTGGTGTTTTACCCAATCAAATATATATTTGAGTGAACGTATTTCTCCGATTTGAGCTTAACCCGAGGGGCAAATCTTTGACGCCCTTAGTAAGGGGGTGAAACGTCACATCTCTATACGTAAATTTACATTAATTGATGTAATTTTTTTCTTTTGTCGGTATCTCAAGAACGGAAAGAAATTAACCTAAAGTGAATATGATTTTTTTTGTTTAGAATCACTTCTAGAACATATGGTGTAAGATTGTCGGTTACCTCAGGAAACACCCTGTATATCTCTTTTATGTTTCAATGCTTTTTGTAATGTAACCTAAGCTTCTTGAATAAATAAAAATTAGTATTGAAATATACAAGTTTTCTATTTATTAAAAATACTCACAAAGTCGCATACGACACATTTTATGATGCGGCCCTCCTAACCTTCAATTTTTTTACGATGGCCCTTGGGGCCATTGAAGTTGGACAGCCCTGATGTAGGAGAAGGTCTGCGACAGGCGTGGCCCCGGGAAAAAAATTCCAGTCTAAAAAACCAACGTTAGTAATGTAAAGTAGCCAGCATATGGTAACGGACATGGCACAGGAGCAGGAAAAATAGTTTAAAAAAAAGACAAGTGCAAACAATAGGCAAATTATGTACGTCATTAATTTAGCATGCGAATATTATTAATGGAAGAAGTCGTGGGCAGAATTGACATAACCAGTGCAGAGTTTGATACGTCATATTTGAAACTGACATCCACACACACTGTGGAATATTATTATTTTACGGTTTGCTATTTTCAACTGCAAACTTCATGTTTTTTTGTTGTCCTTCTTCTTAACTTAAACAGTACTCTGTTTACGATTATCTATTATGCCAACCTTTCTGGTGTTCTTTCGACAAATACGTCAAACTGACATCAAGACACCTTAGTGTAATTTATATTTGTTCTTCGATGCATAATGACGAACAGCAAAAAAGACCACTAGATATCACTTTATCACCATTGTTTGTCGTTAAGTTCAAATTACTTATTATTATTGTCACTTCCTGTTATTATACAAATCAAACTGACATTTCGTCATCCCTTGTAAGTATTTCACCTTATAACTTCAATTCCCCTTTAATGTTTAATGTATTTACAGTGTTATCATCCATCAACATATCGATCCTGTGCGTGCAACTACAGTGATTAAAAATGAGTGTCGCCACTAGAGATCATGGAAGAACGGAAGATGCTCCAGGTTCATCAGAAAACCAACGTGGAGAAATGGAAGAAGAGATAGCACAACCACAATTTCCTCTTGATAAATTAGCCTGCTTAGATGAGAAGCTATCCAGGCCGCGATGGGTAGTACCTGTGTTGCCCGACCAAGAACTGGAATGCTTATTAAATGTCGCAATCGAGTTGTCCAGGAGAGGTTTGGATGCACAGTCGGAGGCATGCCAAAGGTTCTTTAGAGAGGGGCTGACTACCTCATTTACTAAGATATTAACGAACGAAGCCGTGCCCAGTTGGAAATCTGATGTATTTGACTGCATCAGATCACACTGCATGAAATTAGTTATATTATGCGTTATAAAGCTGCCTCAAGACTGGTTGCCTTTGTTAGATTTATTAGCCATGGTATTTAACCCCTATAATAGATTTCATACGTTGAATGGGATGCGCAAAAGTGAAAGTGTAGGAACCACTGCCGAGTTATCGGAGGAAGAGTTATTTGCTAGACCTTCCAGTGATAGGAGAAATCCACGTGGATGGCTTGTGGACCTTATTAATAAGTTTGGCGAACTAGGTGGATTTGATATTCTTTTAGAAAGGTTTCAGTCTGGAAGATGTATAAGCATTTTTCTTTTTTCTGCATTTTTGAGACCTTTTGGACTTGTATATGAGCATCTCACAAGCCATACCGTTAATAAATATATAATGCCAATATTGAAGCTGATTCCCGCCATGCTAGAAAATCTCACAGATGACGAATTGAGACAATTGAGAGAAGATAAGAATGAAACGAAAAGTGATACCGTTGCTGAAATTATTCATTGGTCTAAAAATTTAGCAGGCCGTGTGCCCGACCAACGAGTGTTCATTAAAACACTGGAATGCTGTAAGCTTAAGTCGGCCTTACGGCAGTTGCAAACATGGCGCTCAAGAGGTTCTCTCTCAAACATTGATAAAATGATGCTTACATCAATAAAATTTACGTATAGACCTCGGTGAGGTTACAAGCTTGCACCTTAAAGTACGATTTTTGTTAATGCAAATTATATCTGTAAGTAGGTACACAACAGAAACATTGCCTTTGCTCCTTATTGACTTCTCTACCTATGGTCCTTCACTGAAATGATCGTGATATAAAATTTTCAATTGTTTTTAACTATAGTCCGCCTAATTAAATAATAATTTATTAATTGTTTTAGTTTAATCATTAAGCAACTAATAGCATACGATATGTTCTGTACTTGTACTGTGGATACTTTTATGTTGTAAACAAAGGAATTTTATCAGAACAATAAAAGATAAAAAAATTAAAACAGTGTACGCTTTTCAAAAATTCTTAAATTAGATGTGAAAATATGTTGCATAAATAGTGATAGCTGCACCACACACGTCTGCTTGATAGGTAAGAATGAAAGTAGTCTAAGTTATTTTATCGTCTAGTAATTATAACAAATAACTATTTTTCTATAGCAAATGTTCAAGTGTGCTTTAATCTACTCAAAACAAAAGATCAAGTGTTACTTTAACAGCAAGGGTAGATAAAGTAGCACTTTAACATCAAGGGTAGATAAAGTACTTAAATTTTTTAATTTTTATTTAAATTAAATTTAGTATCACCCTAGCAACCCAATCTAGCAACTGAGATATTAAAATGTGATTGACTTTCCTTATTTTTTTTTGGAATGGTTGAAGTTTTTGCTATAGATAAAAATAGAATGTTTTACTAGACAATAAAATTCATTATCGACTCGGGAAATAAATTTTTCGTTTGTCGAAAAAATAAAATTTTATTAAATTCTTACAATTAAAGTTCTAGTTTAACTCTTCATTTCAGAAGCATAAAATATAATTTTATCTATTTATGTAACTCACTACTGCATTGTTGGTAGAACTGTCAAGCTATGTCAAATTCGAGATTTGCAGGTTAAGTTTCTCGTCAGTCTGTGTCAAATGACAAACAAAACCTAACCTTTTTTTTTTTATCACGAATGAAGATTTAGTTGCCAAGGCAAATACACCACATGGGGGATAAAAAGAAACTTCAGTGCCGAGGGGTAGGTACATTATATAATTTTTTTGAAATCCAGAAATCATGAAATTACAACATTTTAACCAACTTTTGTAGGTTATGTTGACGTCGGTTGACGTTAACCTGCCACCCCGCCACCTACAAAAAGTCGTAAAACAATGGATTACTTCACTGCCGATTTCAAGTATTTTTATGACGATTTCGGCGTTTTCAAACAATTATGGTAGACCACGTGTATCCATCATTACTGATCGATCCATGTACTTCTGTGGTCAACTTGATGTTTCGCTCACTGCAACTTGTCTCTATAACGAGGGTGTCATCAAGTTATCGCAACTAACATTTAGGTTTCTTGTCGTTAAATCGTGTCGATCAGAGAGATCAATAGTAATTTATTATACAAGACGATAAAGTTAAATTTTATCCACGAGTGAATCGTTTAACGTCGAGACGAAGTCGAGACGTTAATGATTCATGAGTGGATAGAAATACTTTATTGTCGTGTGTAATACAATATTTTTTATTCGCAACCATATATGTAATGTTAACATTCCTGACCTCATTTGAGTGGGGGATGTCGTACATTTCAGCCCGCTACTTCTTGCACTCACTTTCCGCTCAAGTGCGGGAATTCCCGGCCGCTGAGTAGGTAGGGACACTGGGAATCTCGTTGATCCATTCATGCGCGTCGCAACCTGTCGTATCATAATACAATAATTTTTCCAATTATTGTTTAGAATAAAGTGGTTGCGAATAAAATAGTATACAAACCTCGACAGGAAGTTTCCTTAGTCTCGAGATAATAGCTGATTTCGACGCTTCGCGTCTCAATCAGCTAACTAATCTCTCGACAGTAATGAAACACTTCCCATCTCGGGTTCTAATATACTATTTCTATAGCAAGAACTTTAATAATTTCAAAAGAAAATACGGACAGTCAATCATATTTCAAAATGTCAGCAGCTAGATTGGGTTGCTACCATAATACGAAGCTGTCATATTTAATTTAAACAAAAGTTAGAAAATTAAATTACGTTATCTATCCTTCATGTTAAAGTGCTACTTTATCTACCCTTGCTGTTAAAGTAAAACTTGACCTTTTGTTTTGAGTTGATAAAAGCACACTTTAACATGTGCTATAGAAAAAATAAATTTATAGCTAGAGTCGCCGGTTATTTGTATTATACGTTTGGCAGTAGTGAAGTGTATTGTTGGTGGCACTGTCAGTCTAAGTCAAATTCGAAGTTAGCAGGTTAGGTTTTGTTTGTTATTTATCACACTCTGACGCAAAACCTAACCTGCTAACCTCGAATTTGACATAGATTATGGTTTTTACCTCACTAGTGATACCACCATAGCCATAGCAGATTTATGTTATTATAAACAGTGTCATTATAGCTATGTATGTATCAAGTTGCAAAATGAAAGTGTATTTCACACTAGACGCTTCGTTCGTAGGGCAACAAGTTGTGTGCGAAAAACACTAATTTTGTAACGTGTTGCATACAAGATCTTCTGTAATTTTAAGTTATATTACTTTTTATCTTATATAAATAAAAATCACTTTCCGCATGTATGTTACATCATCACTGGAGAACGGCTCGACCGATTTGGCTCATTTTGTTTTGTTGTCTTTGTAATTGTCAGGACAAGGTTTGTATGAAAGAATATTTTGGGAAAATTCACAGGAAAAGTCGGAAAATTCGGAAAATCAAAAAGATGATTTTGTATGGGATTTCGTTTCGTTTTTGAAGGGCTTTTCGAAGAGAAAACTGGGAAAATCGGAGTGGAAAACTCGAAAAATTAGGAAAAATCCAATTTTTTTTCAGGATGAAAAAACCGGAATATAACAGTGAAAAAGTCATGTTTCAAAACATACACGCATAGGTTCACTTAATATGTATTATGCACGGGCAACGCCGGGTAGGTCACAGCTATGATGTATACAAGGAATAAGGAAGGATATTTCGAAATTCAACCCCTAAAGGGGTAAAATGAGGGTTCCAATTTTGTATAAAAAAATAAAATTAAATAGACATTTCGACTTGAAACTTTGTAGGAGTACTCTTAAAAACAAATAAGTAAATTCGTATTTCGTGATTTTTCAAAAATCAACCCCTTAGGGGATAAAATGGGGTAAATAAGCCTAAAAATCGATATGGGTGTAGTTATTGAGGTTTTTTGGGACATTGATTGGGAAAATGACATTTATTTTTAACACCAAGGCGGTAGACATGACATAAAATTAAAACTGTATAGTGGTAAAACGGGGTTTCAGAGACAAATTATTTTTGGGCAGAACAACATTTGCCGGATCAGCTAGATCTCACTTACTGTACCAGTGAACTTTCCAAGTGTTAATATTGCAAGGTCATCAGCGTAACCTAGCATAAATATGGCTTTTGAAGAGAGTTTCCTAACTAGCCTGTCCACGACCAGGTACCATAAGCGTAGGAACAAGACTCCTCCCGCCTCTAGTGACAGTCGCAGTGACGAAAAGCAGTAGAAGAGACCCACCCATAACTTCTTCAACTACTTTTCAATGATAAGTGACGATTGAGAACAATGCCACGGTCCTTCAAAAGATATAAGTATAGAATAATCTATACATATATAAAGGAAAGACACAACCCTGACTAATCAACGCACATCCGTAACTGCTGGTACTACGAACTTGAAATTATGGGTGGAAGGTTCAATTGGTTACGTAAGGTAGGTAGTGCTAAGAAGGGATTTTTTGAAATTCGACCCCTAAGGGGGTGAAAAGGGGTAAAATCTGTTTTCACGAATTCCTAAATATCTCTTACACCCAATGAGATATCCACTTGGTGTTTACTTTAATGCAAATGCCTAGAAACGTATTTCAGGATTTTGTCCTAATCAACCCATCAAGGTGCAAATATGGATTCGGGGTGAATTAAAGAACCCTTTGTATCTCCTATATTTATTGAGTTAGAACATTATTTTTTCGACGACTGACATCGAAAGTAGATTTTTCTCACTGTCATATGACAACAGAAAGTTGACATTTGCCGCTGAGCGTGCGTTTTCATCACTTTGCCGCTCGCCGAGCGTTTTGGGTTTCCGCGTGAACAAAATAGGTAGCCACGTCCAAATGTTTCCTTGACAACGCCCGGCATTTGTGGAAATAATCGCGTCACGTGTCATAGACTGCCCGAGTAATGTTAACTTGATTGTCAATTAATTTTTGCGATAAAATAAAATTTGATATTTTCCTTTAATAATATGCTCAGTCGTCGAACAAATAGTATGTATGTTTCGAGATAAAAGTGCGCTTGCCGCTTTTGCATGATTGCTGGTTTCGACTTCGTCTCAACCAGCAATATTCATGCTCAAGCGGCAAGAATGCTCTTAACATACAATATACTATTTTGGCGTATAGATGTAGTTTTAAAATGTTTAAAAAGTGGTTTAAGGGATTTTGAAAAATTTACCCTCAAAGGGTTGTAAAGGGCTACACTGTGTTCCCACTAATTCCCCAATATCTCTTACACCTGATAAGATATCGACTTGGTGTTTGCTTCCATAGGTATCCAAGGCAAATGTCTAAAAGCATATTTCAGGATTTTGCCCTAATCAACCGTAAAGGTGTCAATTTGCATTCGGGGTGAATTATATAGCCCCTTCTATCTCCTTTGTTTGTTGAGTTAGAACATTCTTTTGTGGCATATAGATGTATTTTTTCAAATCTTTAGAAAGAGCTTTTAGGGTTTTTTTTTAATTTCACCCCTAAAGCGGTAAAAAGAGATAACTGAAAAGGGCTGGAGAGTTAAAATTATTATTTTTTCCTTCTGGGTTCATTTCAGGATAAAACGATCTGAAAGAATTTTTATAATTTTACCCCTAAGGAATGAAAAGGGGTAAACTGTGTTTTCACGAATTTCTTAGAATAAAATAGGAGAATTTCTGAAATTTCATCCCCCTGTGATGGAAAAGGGTATACTGCTATAATTTATGAATACAACTTCTAATAAGTACATGTATTTTTGATTTTGTTTCATTGTTATACTAAAACTTTAGTTTTATCAATCTATACAAGGGTAACGAGAATTACATACACATTTTCAGGGGGTACGTGAAGAAAAAAAGAGTTAAAAAGAACTTCTTTCGGAAGAATATTGTTTCACTTTACCTACAATATTGTTTTGCAGCCTTTGTTAGTTTAAAATATTGAGTGAGGGGGAAGAGGGCTCCATAATTCATTTAAGATTTAGAAGAAGCAAACATTTGTAGTCCGTACGAAGAACGGGCATCTTGCTACATTTAAACGAAGAAAATTTGACTTTAAATAGTTTCTGTACCTTAATTTGAATAAATAATTGTTATTCTGATAAAAAAGAAATACATTTTTTTTTAAAACACAATTCTTTAATACGAGCTAGACTGTATGAACTTTTATGCAAAGGTAAACAAAGTTCCTGTTTCTAACTACTGATACTCAAATAATTGTCAACAACTGTTGCTAGGTTGATTTTAAACACTGAATTAAACAGTTAGAAGTGAAATATCGACTGACATAACCTCAAAATGCACTTCTTTAAATCGAAATATTTTAAAATGTGAAGAATTCTCGTTTTCTCGACTCTAACAGCCAGTCTTATAAAGGCCACTAATCTGCCGTTAACTTTAATTCGCTGTTAAAATAAACAAAGGCGCATCAAAGTTTGTTTACTAATGAATAAAATGTCATAAGCACTGACGTTTTGATGCGATTTTGTTTATTTTAACAGCGAATTAAATTTAACCTCAGATTAGTGGTCTTTATAAGACCGGCAGTAAAGGTATTAAATACATTCAAATTATGTATTTAAGTACATATTATTTTTTGTGCTTGGGTGGCAATAAAGCCTACCGGACCCTTTTCCGAACGTCTATAAATCAAGAAAATGCTTTCTCGCATACAGCTAAAGCGATCGTTGAAGTTGTACGATGTAAGTGGCATTTGATAAGTGAAAAAGGAGATAAATGGGAATTAATTTGGATAGAACATACAAATTTCAACATCGTTAGTAATTTACTTGTATTTTACAATTTACAACGCAACTCACGTATATTTTCTTGCCACTGAATATGCAGTTCCAGGAATTTGTTCTACTACTGCTACAAAAAATAGTCATTAATCATTAATAGGAAAGGATTTAATAAGGTTATGGAAGAAGATGGGAAGATCAGTTGCTCTTCAAAAGCTTTAGCAAGACTACTGAATAAACTTTGTCTAATATTTGTCTAAGACTGTAAAAAAGACAACAGGTAAGTCGAATTACTAAAAAATAGCTTTTTCACAAATCTTAATAATGTATTTTGGTAGTAGTGTTTCGTGGTCATACAATAAAAAAAATTAAATTAATTGACTGAAATGCCAAAATAATATGAATGGAAACTAATATACAGGGTGTTTCATTAATAATTGGAAATATTTTAACTGTAGAATTCTGGGCTTAAAATATTAATATTTAACCCAAATCACTTAGATAAAATGTGGCTTGTTACTGAGATATAGGATGTTTTATTTAAAAATTTAAAAATGATTTTTCCCCATTACTTTAAAACTATTTGACGTATCCGTATCATATTTGGCAGGAAGTTTAGACACTGTAAACCATGCTAAATTATGTTAAATAAACGTTTCTGGCTACTACCAGAGGCGTACCACAGGGGCAAGTGGGTGGTTGACCCTTCCCAAATTCTACGCCACTGGCGGAATTGCCATTTTAACACAATTTTTAGATTCTCCAATACTTTCTATGTAAATAACATACTCTTCCTTCGTCACGATAACGTCATTATTTTTCGAGATATTTAAAGTTAAACATAAAGCTGAACAGTTATTTTGATTTTAATGTGTATTAATTATGTCGGTGTTTTTTGTCATAAGATTGCATTTATTACGCAAATGAAACTTTAATCCGTATTAACAAAAAAACATAATGTTATTTATTGAAATTTCTTGAAACTAATACATAGATGCATTCAACATAAAAAAAAATGTATCCATGTATTCGTTTCAATAAATTTCAATAAATAACATTATATTTTTTTTTTAATACGGATTAAAGTTTCATTTGCGTAATAAATGCAATCTTATGACATAAAACACCAACATAATTAATACACATTAAAATCAAAATAACTGTTCCGCTTTTTTTAAATTTAAATATCTCGAAAAATAATGACGTTATCGTGACGAAGAAAGAGTATGTTATTTACATAGAAAGTATTGGAGAGTCAAAAAATTGTGCTAAAATGGCAATTCCGCCAGTGGCGTAGAATTTGGGAAGGGTCAACCACTCACTTGCCCCTGTGGTACGCCTCTGGTAGTAGTCAGAAACGTTTATTTAACACAATTTAGCATGGTTTACAGTGTCTAAACTTCCTGCCAAATATGATACGGATGCGTCAAATAGTTTTAAAGTAATGGGGAAAAATCATTTTTAAATGGAACACCCTATATCTCAGTAACGAGCCACAATTTAGCTAAGTGATTTGGGTTAAATATTAATATTTTGAGCCCAGGATTCTACAGTTAAAATATTTCCAATTATTAATGAAACACCCTGTATATTAATGATCTGCCCAACACAGCTGCTCAAATTGATGAGCGAAAATATAAATAAATCTCTAAGTTTAGTATGACTGTCACTTTCAAATCAAAGCCTCGACTTCCCGCAAGGCTCTGTTCTTACATAACGTTTATTTTCAGCCGAGTGGATTTTTCACGGTAACAATAACTGTATTTACAAAAATAAGTTTCATCTGGTTTACATTTTATTGCTAGTTAGCACTGAAAAGAATCAAGGCTTCGCGACTGCTGAAAAACAGATGTTTCCTATAATCCCTGATTTAAGCTACTACAGCACGCTTTCTCATGGAAATCGTAAAATCCATAAAACAGGCTTGTTGAGAATTTTACGATAAACTAATCAGTAATCGACTTTTAAATACTCTATTGCACGCACGTGTAGCGAAAGCTGACTCATGCCGGGATTTTGCAGTACGTTTGTGGGGTTCCCGGAGTTGATTGTGCTTACCAACAGATAGCCATTTCGGGATTAATGGTCCTGGTTTACAATGTTCCAATGTTGCATACAGGTAGGGTAAGTGAGTATTATTTTAATAGTCTTTCGCACGATTATTTTAGAAAAATGCAATTTATATTTTGATATTATGAAGCATTGGTGAGCTTCCCCAAATGTCTTCTTTAATATTTCACTCATTCTTACCGTTATAAAATTGAATAATCGAAGTAATCAAATGTAGAGCTTTCCATGTTGAGGCACGGATTTGAGGGGATACCAAATTTGAATATGTATTTTTTAATTTTTTATCCCTTTTTCAGATTACTTAATTAAAACTTGAAAATTAGTACAGTAAAATTGTCGTTTTACCTTAAAAAAATTGGCCGCGGCGATTCCTCTTGCCCAGTGGTTTAGGGTTATTAGAGAAGTGTAAAACCAAAAAGGCGTCACCCCACCCCTTGCCAAACAACCGCCATCTTGATAACAATTGAATTTGTTTTTTCTCGCGATCCATTGGTCGCACAGAAAAAGTTATTGAACAAAAAATATTGGAAATAAAATTCTACACATTTTTTATCCTTGCCGTGATACCGAGAAGTTGGTATTTAAAATGGTAGAGGGCGACAAAGTTACCAAAAATCTGTTTCCGCCATTCTAGAGCTGTGGGGGTGATTTTTTCCGAAAATTGCGAATGTGGAAGTTGTAGTGCTTGAAAAAATATACACGAATCTCTTTTAATCATGTGATTGATATAAATAGTCTCCGAGTGACAGCCCTTCAAAGTCCGCGCAGCGCGGAGAAGTGGAGAGATGTAAATTATTTATATCCCGCACTTATTATGTGTGCCATGTCTGCCATTTGGCTAACATAAAGAAAACCATTATCGCTCGTACTATTATCCATTTTTAATCAGAATACAATCACGAAACAGCACTCGCAATCGTATTCACGGATTTTTTCCAAGAATTTTTCACATTGCGTTTATAACAAGTTGTGAGCTCTTTTTTCAATAAAAGTTTTAGCAACATTTCTATCATGGTCGATAATAACTCGGTTGTGTCCGAGGCTCCGAACCAAAACGAAGAAACAGCTCCAAAAAAAAAACGTGTCTGAGTAGACTACAATATATCTTAGGGTTTATGCAAAAAGAAATTACTTTCAATATACGAGCCCAGAATCAAATAATTTGGCACAATTAAGATTTTTTCGGTATCTTTATTTTGTACCGACAAAAGAAAATCTTCTTGGTCAATATTCTTACATAGTAATTGTAGACGTTTTTAGCAGTATTATAACAGCTTTAACAATAACAAATTAGAAAAAGTAGCCGGGAAACACTAACTTTCATAAATATCATATACCAAGTGAATTAAACATATGTTTATTCACGAAAAGAGCTCATATCTTTGAGTTAATAAATGTTTTTATTCAATTTTGACGAAATTTTGAATAAAAAATTTAAAAAAAAACAAACTAAGATATAAATTTTCCCATTCATCGTCGATTTGATCTAAATTTTGTAAATATATATTACACACTACTAGTGATGTTAAAAAACGCGTTTTTTTAAAAATCGAATAAAAAACCTAGAAAAAAAACAGAAAAAACGGGTTTTTTTGTTTTTTTTTGTTTTTTATTCATTTTTGTAATTGACGGCATGTTTTGGTAGGTACCCACCTCTATTGGAAGTTGCTTTAAGCTGGACCCAGCTCTGAAACTGTCGACTTGATCGACGAATCAAGTTACGTTAGCGATTCATCAGACAGTGACATGGGCGACGTAAACTGCATGGATACTGACTCCGAGTCAGTTGAGGAGTCAGCCATGTCTGTTAGTGAGTAATTTCTGCATTATTAGAATTTTTACAGGGCGTTAGGGAAGTCGACGGAAAAATTTCTAGGGGTGTATCCTTGTCCCAAAATATGATGATTTAACTCAACTTACCTATATACAAAGTTGCTCAGTTTAGCCGCTAGAGGGCTTTAAAAATTATTAATAATAATAATGGTGAGGCACTAACACCCCATGAAGGAGCTTGGCCTGCATGGAGGAAGGTCAGAGCTTCCATATTCTCGCTCTCACACCCGGCTGTCGCGTGTCAAATTCATGACACCTGGTGATGTGGTGAGCATCACGCATTAGACAACCGCATTATTACCCATTATTCCTTCGAACGCAGGTCCCCAATTATTTAAAGCAACTAGCTTTTTTAAATGTTTTAACCCCCTGTATAATCACTACCAATTTTTTTTCTGGACAGTTACTTTAATTTAGAAGCTATTTACTCTCTTAAAAAAATTTTAGTTGGGTAAACGGTTTAGCCACAACAAAATATTTTCTAAATCTCTACAAAAGCGTAGTGCTAAGTTAAGAGAGGAAATAGCTTATAAATCAAAGTAGCTATCCATAAAAAAACATTAGATGGATAATTAATTGTGACAAAGTTTTTAAACACCCTGTAATTTTTGAAATTAGGGTTTATGCCACAAAATGTTTAAGTTTACTGGTAAAAACGCATGGACAAAAAATGAATAAAATTCATCAACGATTTTTCGACTTATTTGAAAAAATTTAAAAAAGCTAATCATCTTTAAAGCCCTCTGGCGGCTAAACTAAGCAACTATGTATATAGGTAAGTTGAGTGAAATCATCATATTTTGAGCCAAGGATTCACCCCTAGAAATTTTTCAGTCGACTTCCCTAACACCCTGTATATCCACTTTGGCTATGTTTCTATTTTTCTTTAGAAATATTTGCTTTTTTTGGTTATTATAAATTCTATAATTCACTTTACCTACGAAATGTATTATTTTTATTAAAAATACCTGTTTTTTGTTTTTCCAAACAAATTACTTGTTGTTATTCACTACACTTTAATTCTGAAAAAAACGCATTTAAATAAAAAACCAGACGGCTTGGTTTTTTTTACAAAAAAAACAGGTTTTTTTTAAAAAAACGAACAGTTTTTTTTTAGGTTGCATCACTACACACTACAAAGAGAAACAATATTGAATGTAAATATTTGTAGATAATAAAAATATGTTGTTCTTCATTGAAACTTTTTTAATTTTCTAGTGAATTAATAAAACACTTTTATTTCAATTGTGAATCATAGACTGTTTATGAAGGTTATGGAGTTAATAATGTCACTTTAAACTGTCAAAATTGAATAAAATAAATTACCGATTCATTTCATTTGGCCCAAACGATCAAAATATAATTTCGTTCACCGTAGCACGTTTTAGTTGAAGTGAAACAAGCTGTTTGTTGTTTAATAACATATAGACAGTCGGGTGTCTGTATTATTTTTGTAGAAATGGCACGTGGTAAAGCAATTGTCAATTTGTTGAATTTTGGTTATTCCTGTGGCAAAATTTACAAACAATTGCAATGATCATATTATATAATAAATATTACACCAGCAAATTTAAGAGCTTTACGGATCTGAGCCAAATTATATAATTCTGGAGTCATATACTCCTTTCCCATCTATTTCATTTCTTTTACCGATGCCAATTTCTCGGTATCGCGGCAATGACCAAAAATGTGTAGAATTTCTGTAGGTTGTGAAAACCTATTCACATTGAAACTACTTGAGTGACGTGACGATTTTATCTCCCAAAAGAGAAATGGTTACTTCGCTGCGCCGGAATATATCGTACATTTCCCAAGCTGCCCGGACATTGAAGGACTGTCACTCGAAGACTATTTAAATTAATCCCATTATTAAAAGAGATTCGTGCATATTTTTTCAAGCACTACAACTTTCACATTCGCAATTTTCGGAAAAAATCACCCCCACAGAGTTAGAATGGCGTAAACAAATTTTTGGTAACTTTGTTGCCCTCTACCGTTTGAAATACCAACTTCTCGGTGTCGCGGCAAGGATCAAAAATGTGTAGAATTTTATTTTCAAAATTTTTTGCTCAATAAGTTTTTCTGTGCGACCAATGGATCGCGAGAAAAAACAAATTCAATTGTTATCAAGAAGGCGGCTGTTTGGCAAGGGGTGGGGTGACGCCTTTTTGGTTTTACACTTGTCTAATGACCCTAAACCTCTGGGCAAGAGGAATCGCCGCGGCCAATTTTTTTAAGGTGACGGGGTATTTTCCGACAATTTTACCGTACTAAATGTGATATTCGAAATCATAAGCATCCCCACGTGCTTGGTCCCATAATACTTTCTCGCAGGTGATGATTTTTTTTAATTGATGGCGTACACTCGACTTAATTTTTGTCAATATTTTAGTTTGCACAACATCCACGTTATACATGTTGTTTCAAAAATGGCGGATAACTCAGTGTGACGTTATTAAGAGACACTATATAGTAAGGAAGTAAGGAATAAAAACATGGTTGTGTTATGTTTTTGAAGATATATAGATGTTTTATTAACCTCAAAACTAGCTGAACAGGCAACATTGTGTAATTAGAAATAGGTAAGGCCAGCGTAAATAGAGAAACACCTATGCCAAATTTCGAAACCCATCTAGAGTGCCTGGAAGAGTGGCTTAGTGGGTATTTCCAGCGTACATAAATCAAACAAGTAGAGACACTCGCTGTCGGTTCCTTTGATGTCAAAATACCGATTTGGATGACCTTGAACTGATCCTGGGGGTACTTACCGATAGTACTAACAGATGGCGCCACTACTTTATCACATATGATTGGTAGCAGAGCCAGTAACTGGGCTCTGATTGGTAGAACTTTGTGCTGTCATCTTGTTACGGTATGAAAAGGACTTTACGACACCCACCCAAGGTGAGCATCGCACCACGGAATCAGTCCTGAAAACCTGACACACTTGCCCTGAAATCGGTTCGAAATAGGCTAATAGGCCACGGCTGGAACGCTCAGGGAGTCGGGCGTGAGTCACACGATACGTTCTGGGCAAGCGCGTTGTGGCATAATATATACAGGGTATGTCGAAATTATGAGGGCGCCACCAAGCCTGTCGTAACCCGGCTAACCGGGCCTGGACGGTTAGACGGGAGCGAAGCATGCAAAAATACTCCGCCACTAAGATTATTCAAGAGTTGCAAGGTCAAACAACAACTTCGGGATTGCCTTAAGCAAGGATGGTGATTAGGTGTCCATCCGACCACGACTACGCAGCTGTCCCACTCACCTGCACGCTCACAGCTTCCTCGTTCCGTCGTACAATAATTCGTACAATAAAGGGGCGTCTATCTGTAACAGAACATGCACAAACCGAAACAAACAATAGTTCCCTTAACTAACCAATCATATATTTCACTTCGAGTTACAATGGGGTAGCAGAATGCGTCGCCCTGTATCTAACCTTACTCTATAATTAAGGGCACCAGCTGGCACGCGCGCTCTAAGCTTAACGACAGATGTTGAACATTAGTGAACAGCAATAATAGGTACAAAGATACACATTGCCTTATGCAAGGGCAGCGACGATTTACATTAGCCTTCACGGCCTGAACTGTCTGCAGTCTGAATGAATACACTAGCGTAGTAATGAGTAGTAATGAGTAACACTCGCGTTCACAGCGGTAATCAGGTTAAAGGCACATACCTTAATGCGTGGGCGGCGAGGGAGCCTGGTACAGCTGAGTTGCGACGAGCTGCAATCGTAGGTGGTAGGTACCTTCGGTGTTACAACGGCGAAAGGGGGTGAATGCATAACCGCCTCAATGGCGACGGGAGACGCGTCAAGACGCGTACAACGGGACGACGAAAAATGATGGGGGCCTCACTCGTTCTGCTGAACCAAATCCTCGTAGGTCGAGATGAAGGGGGCACGACCCCTCACTAATAGTAGCAGGAACTGGGCTCCAAAACACCCACGTTACGCCGAAGATCACTCGACAAATTTCGAATCACCACCACCACACACAAGCGCTCTCTGCCACGGGCTCTGGAAGACTCCCTTCAAGGCGAAAACGCCCGCAACATAACTGCTGAAGCAGCACCCGACGGGAAAACGACTGACGCCCCCGCCACAATGGCGGGAGCGCCGCACGAACTCACATACACTATCCGACCTCTTGTTTTAACGACGGCTCTCGGCTGAATGCCCGAGGGAAGCGTTGGCAAAAGGTCACCTTGGCCGCGTCCCCCACGTGACTAAACCACAGCGAATCGCAAGGCGATGAAATGAAACCAACCAATGCGGGCCACGCTGGTATCACGCCGCCACCGCGTGCTAAATGAAACAAACCAATGCGGGCCACGCTGGTATCACGCCGCCACAGCGTGCTATTCAGAATTCAGAAAAACGCCATCAGAGGAGAGCTCCAACCGACGACAAATACTGCTTTTTAGGCTAACTATGTGCGAAATCGTGATTCTGGAATTAGGCGATGGAGCCAAATAAAGAGCTAAAAGGGCTTAGCATACGGGCGCGCTGCTCTAAGCTTAGGCGGCTATTCGAAATACCAAAATGACCTAACTAACGGCGTGAAATGCAATTAAGCATCTGAAATAGCAAAATGACTTAACACTCCCCTTACTTGAAAGAGAGTTCCCCGAAGTCTCTTATAAAACAACGAGGCATTTTGCGATAACGTAACGAGAACTCAAACGAAAACGCAACAACGAAAAACGAACGAAACAAAAAAAAACATTCGATACGATAGAGTGCACCCCCAAAGGGATTACGCACACTGGCCACCAGATAGGGTGCAAAGGTGGGAAGGGAGAAGAGGAAGAAGAAAGACTGGATACGCCAGTAGAAAATACGTAAATTGTTTGGGTCAAAATCGGGTAAAATAGGTCTTACACCTGTGGACACTTCCGACCAACCGTTCCAAAAGAACACAGGGAGGGGGGGGGGTATAGAAATGGAAGTCCAAAGTCCCACCCAAGGGTTACCTGAAGAGGGCACGCTGCGCGTCACGAGATCGGCGCATTGTGTGGATCCCACAACTGGTATGAGTACCCAAGAGAAGAGGATGAACCACCAAAAAAAAGGAAAATAGTTGTGACAGAAACTGTCAAAATTAGTCATAATCAGTACTAGGAAAAACTCAGTCCACCGAAATCCTCAATCGATGCCGATGTCGGAGCCAAGTCGACTATTAAACCGCAAAGCGCGAGCTCGAAAGTGACTCCAACACCGAACACCAAAAGAAAATCCGGAAGAACCAAGCCTCCAAGGGTGTAGGCGTTCGATGACGCATGCCCAATAAATCCTTTTCAGAAATCCATGCGGCCCAAAGGGACTACCTTACTACGACAGGGTCCGCACGAAACAAAATGACCAGAAACACGCTCTCTTTATGTAATCCCACACAGGTGGTTGAAAATGGCGACGGCCAACGGTACGGTAAAAGAGCGCTAGGCCACGAAAACAACAGGGCATCACTACAAAAAAAAAAGTCAAAAACCTTTAAATACTCAAACACTTTACACTTAAGAAACCTTATGCGAACAACCGGGCCCTGGTGTCACACAAAGCTCAAAAGCTTCAACGAAACTGTTCACAAAGAACACGATACTTGACAACATGACGTCATCAGACAAAAAGGGTACGGTAAATGACAACAAAACGTCAACAAGTACGAAGCATTCCGACCAGCGGTAAAAACTCGTTAAATGCTAACGGAAAGTGTACAAAACACTACTATGACTGTTAGGGGTGTCCACGAAGAAGTCGGTAAACCAGGTTGGGCGGTACAGGATACTAATGAGAATGAGATAAAAGCCAACGAAAATAACTACGTCAAACCAACTAAGAAGATGGCCTGAGGGACGTAATAACCGCACGAGCGAATCTCCACAAGCACACCCACAACACACCAAAACTTATCAACAAACCAAAACACGGTCATGAAGGTGAAAAAATAATTCCAACCTGCTCACCAAAAATCAACTCGGTACAACACCAAACGATAGAAAAAAAAAATTGTCAAAATCGGTAATCATCAACGTCAAAATCGATAAACCTCGCTAACGTGAACGTCAAAATCGATAAACGTCAGTTCGGTACAACAAAAGTGTCAACTTAGCCCAAGGCTAAACAATGTAAACGACAGGGAATCGAAACTCCCAACTAAGCCTTCGAAAAGACTTAAAAAAACAAGGTCGGTACCTTCACTCAACAACATCTGGTACTAAGTCCGACTAATACGGGACAAAATCTGCACTAAATGCAACAAAAGATCTCGGTAGTATGAACTGGCTACGAAAAACAAGAAACGACGGTAAAAATGACGAAAAAGATACTCAAAATATGAAAAGACATGGAAAAACACAAAAAGGAAACTCAAAAAGGCGATAAACAACAAGAAAACACAAAACTACAAATAGAAAATAAGAAAAGACAAGAAAAAACATATAGAAAACAAGAAAAGAAACGTAAAGACAAATGACAACTAAGAAAAAACATATACACGGTCAAGAAAACTAATGAAAATAAACTAAGAACAGGAAAATACAAGAAAAGACATATAGAAAACAGAAGAAAACAAGAAAAGACAAATAGAAAACAAGAAAAGAAGCTCGGTAAAATATTCTACTAAGAAAAAAACGGTTTACCAGTCCATACCACTTCGAAATGACGAAAAAAAACATTTGTGACAACAATATAAATGACACAACAAGGCTAGGCAAAGCAAAGCCAGAAAGGCCTGAAAAGCCCCGCGTTGAGCGACAAAATTAGCCTGTTACGGTATAAAAAGGACTTTACGACACCCACCCAAGGTGAGCATCGCACCACGGAATCAGTCCTGAAAACCTGACACACTTGCCCTGAAATCGGTTCGAAATAGGCTAATAGGCCACGGCTGGAACGCTCAGGGAGTCGGGCGTGAGTCACACGATACGTTCTGGGCAAGCGCGTTGTGGCATAATATATACAGGGTATGTCGAAATTATGAGGGCGCCACCAAGCCTGTCGTAACCCGGCTAACCGGGCCTGGACGGTTAGACGGGAGCGAAGCATGCAAAAATACTCCGCCACTAAGATTATTCAAGAGTTGCAAGGTCAAACAACAACTTCGGGATTGCCTTAAGCAAGGATGGTGATTAGGTGTCCATCCGACCACGACTACGCAGCTGTCCCACTCACCTGCACGCTCACAGCTTCCTCGTTCCGTCGTACAATAATTCGTACAATAAAGGGGCGTCTATCTGTAACAGAACATGCACAAACCGAAACAAACAATAGTTCCCTTAACTAACCAATCATATATTTCACTTCGAGTTACAATGGGGTAGCAGAATGCGTCGCCCTGTATCTAACCTTACTCTATAATTAAGGGCACCAGCTGGCACGCGCGCTCTAAGCTTAACGACAGATGTTGAACATTAGTGAACAGCAATAATAGGTACAAAGATACACATTGCCTTATGCAAGGGCAGCGACGATTTACATTAGCCTTCACGGCCTGAACTGTCTGCAGTCTGAATGAATACACTAGCGTAGTAATGAGTAGTAATGAGTAACACTCGCGTTCACAGCGGTAATCAGGTTAAAGGCACATACCTTAATGCGTGGGCGGCGAGGGAGCCTGGTACAGCTGAGTTGCGACGAGCTGCAATCGTAGGTGGTAGGTACCTTCGGTGTTACAACGGCGAAAGGGGGTGAATGCATAACCGCCTCAATGGCGACGGGAGACGCGTCAAGACGCGTACAACGGGACGACGAAAAATGATGGGGGCCTCACTCGTTCTGCTGAACCAAATCCTCGTAGGTCGAGATGAAGGGGGCACGACCCCTCACTAATAGTAGCAGGAACTGGGCTCCAAAACACCCACGTTACGCCGAAGATCACTCGACAAATTTCGAATCACCACCACCACACACAAGCGCTCTCTGCCACGGGCTCTGGAAGACTCCCTTCAAGGCGAAAACGCCCGCAACATAACTGCTGAAGCAGCACCCGACGGGGAAAACGACTGACGCCCCCGCCACAATGGCGGGAGCGCCGCACGAACTCACATACACTATCCGACCTCTTGTTTTAACGACGGCTCTCGGCTGAATGCCCGAGGGAAGCGTTGGCAAAAGGTCACCTTGGCCGCGTCCCCCACGTGACTAAACCACAGCGAATCGCAAGGCGATGAAATGAAACCAACCAATGCGGGCCACGCTGGTATCACGCCGCCACCGCGTGCTAAATGAAACAAACCAATGCGGGCCACGCTGGTATCACGCCGCCACAGCGTGCTATTCAGAATTCAGAAAAACGCCATCAGAGGAGAGCTCCAACCGACGACAAATACTGCTTTTTAGGCTAACTATGTGCGAAATCGTGATTCTGGAATTAGGCGATGGAGCCAAATAAAGAGCTAAAAGGGCTTAGCATACGGGCGCGCTGCTCTAAGCTTAGGCGGCTATTCAAAATACCAAAATGACCTAACTAACGGCGTGAAATGCAATTAAGCATCTGAAATAGCAAAATGACTTAACAATCTGATAGTCAAGCTTAGAAATACCCCCCGAGTTACTGTCCCAGGCACTCTAGTGAGGTTTCAACATTTGGCATGAGTGTCTCTACTTGTTTGATATATGTACAGTGCCTTTATATAGACAGTGGCGACAATACTACTAAGCCACACCCCCGCCGCCATATTTAGGCAAATTTCTAACGGGTGTTTATTTAAATCCGTAATCAGAGTCGACTGTGATACGTGTTTTACGTTTGGCAGTACTGAAAACATTCGAGATTTGCAGGTTAAGATTTGCGTCAGTTTATGTCAAAACTGACGCAAAACCGAACCTACTAACCTCGCATTTGACATAGACTGACAATACACTTCAGTACTGCCAAAAGTATAACACGAATCACAGGTGATTTAGCCTAAACATGGCGGCTAAAACCACGTGATCTAGGAAGCCAATCAAAAATAGGACACCCCATTGTCGCCACTGTCTATATAAAGACACTGTAGATATATGTAAGCTGGTATTTCTAAGCTTGACTATCAGATGGCAGAACAAAATTCTACCAATCAGAGCCAGTTAGTTACTGGCAGTTATTGGAAAGAATCCCCCCCCCCCCCCCCAAAACCCTTGAAGATAATCCAAATCGGTATTTTGACTTATATGCGTAAGACATTGTTGCCAAAATTATTATCTTCTATTTAGTGTTTGACGTTTGACCATAAAATGCATTCGTAGGATAGAATGCACCTATCGAATTGCGGCTGTAGTCCATGTAGCCTTGTGCATAACAGGGACCAGTGCACCCTAGACCTAGAGAACCTAGCTGTCATCTGTCATTTACTTTAAAAAGCTATTTATGCCAGAAATGGCATCTGGGTACTCTAGTGCACCCCCGGAGGAAATTTTTTCAAGTAGTCAATACTTCTTATAGAATTTATCCACACAAATAATATGTATTATAGTATATCTGTATTAAGGTGCATTGATGTCAATTTGACGTATTTGTCATATGAGAGGGTACGAACACAAATAGATTACTCCTTTTTTCAATGGGATAGTAAATTAATTATTGTTATGTTGGCATTACTTTTTGGTTGACATTTGCATAAACGTTCCGAAGAAAAATGATTAGAAAGTATTTTAGTGTTAGTCGCGTCAATGAATACATAAAACAGGCAATCTTCGGAAGTCCTCAGGAACAGCTCCGATTTTGATGATTTTTTTTAAATTTAGTTTTTTTATATTATTTGAAATCAGAAACCTTTTGGAGCGGGAACGAAATGATTTATATTGTTTAAACAATATGTATGATAATTACGTAGAAAAAAATGTTTTATACCATATCCATTGAAAATGAGGAAAAAGAGGTATTTATGATATGTTTTCATATTACTATTGAAAATAATTGTCCCAAAAAGTTTTATACAAATGGAGAAAAAATTATTAGATTAGTGATTTTCCCAGATAAAAATTATAAGATTATTTCAATAAATACGTCATCAATTGTTAGATTAATGCGCAGTACGAAACATCGTAAGATCCCGTTCATAATAAGCACCTGATTTTGTGTTACTCGTCCTTATTAAACACGTTCTGGATAAAGTGCTTTGGAATATCTAGTAACTGTCAACAAATGTCAAATGCTACTTAATAACAATTTCAATGATTATTTTTTAAACAGTCCTATCAGCCAATAGTAATGAGAAATAAATTCAAATCGACCAATAGCATCAAAATTACACTGACTATTTGCTGGTAGCAGCAAAATTACACTGACTATTTGCTAGTAGCAAATTACAGCGACTATTTTTCTCAAACCATTCAAATCGTTCTTCTGCTGTAATACAACTAGTTAAAAGTGGAGTAGGTGAGCAGCAGTTGTTAAAAATAACAGGACACTCATCTGGAAGCTCCATCAAACCCAATCTACAACTTGAACTGTTTAAAAAATAATCACGCCGAATTCCATTCGTGGTAACAATTTTTTTTATAATTTTAACTAGATTAGCACTCATCTTTGTTGCTAATAAGAAATACCACTCGTGGACTTCGTCCACTCGTGAGATTTCTTAATAGCAACAAAGATTCGTGAATCTAGTTAAAATTATCAAATAATTATCACCACTTATGTAATTACTGTTGAACATTTTGCTCTCCACTACAGTTAGAACGTATTTTATTCTCATTCTAAATCATAATTTTGATTTTTCCTGTATGTTTTAAAAATTTTGTACTTGATTATGGATCTACAAGTCATGCAGAGCTTTTTATCAAGAATATTTTTTTTGTGAAATGTAAGATAAACTTTTTCTCCATTTGTATAAAACTTTTTGGGACACACTTTATATTAATATATAACAATTATTTTCAATAGTAATATGAAAACATATCATAAATATCTCTTTTTCCCTCATTTTCAATGGATATGGTATAAAAAAAAGTTCTACATAATTATCATACATATTGTTTAAACAACATAAGCCATTTCGTCCCCGCTCCAAAAGGTTTCTGATTTCAAATAATATAAAAAAACAAAATTTAAAAAAAAACCATCAAAATCGGAGCTGTTTCTGAGGACTTCCGAGAAAAAGGCTTTATTGACGCGACTATGTATTATATTAAAGAAAACTATTCGTTATGCGCTACATTATAGAATCTGCTTAATGGAAAAGTGCTAGGTATTAGAGTATACAAATAAATTGGACGGAATTGGCATAATCTTTATTTAATCTATGATGAAGTTAAATTAGGTACCTATGTTCGCCAATGTTGCCGACGTTTTACAGTTCCTTTTTTTCATTCATTTGCTCAAACTGCAAATTCAAGAAAAAAGTATGACTTTCAAAACTAGTTGTACAAATTACTATTTTATATTTTCAACATTTTTTTTTTAATTTTTAATTTTAACATTCTCAAGTTTCTGTACGTTAATTGACAAAATTAGTTGTAAGTATGTACATTCGTACTATTAGCTTTAAATCTGTAGTGTTTTCCATCCTAATACGGACTATTAAAGAAATCAATAATTGAACTTTGTACTCTCTCACATCTTAAAAAAATATAGTGCAAAGAATGTTTTTATATTTTTTTTTTACTCAGGAATATCGTAATATCGAGCCATTTTTGCAACACCCTGTGCTCAAACTGCGTTTAATCATGGTTAATTGGAACACTTGCTCTTTAATACACATTCAGTTCTTGTAATCTGTTAAAGCAGTGATTTCAATGTGGCATGTTCGTCATCATATTACGTCCTTGCGACATACGTATGACGACTTCGACTAAAAATTGTTCTGAAAAAACGCAAACTAATTATTGCCAAGCCGAGACGAAGGAAATCGGTTTGAAATCAAATCGACAATACCGACAATAAATTAGAATTATAAGTAAAACGCCGATTAGTATAATGTCCAAGGATACATCCTTAATTTTACCGGGTGTCTTAAAAAGAATTACATTTAGTAGGTTTTGAATTTTGTTTGCATGTAAATTTTAATGTGCCCTAGATTGTTATTGGTATTGCATTATGGAAAATTCACAGCATGCTAGATGTAATTCTTTTTAAGCCACCCAGTATTTAAAAATATGGCATGGTTCAATTTCTTTTATAAGATTCAATATTTTTTTATACTTTTTTAAATCTTAAATAACAACAAAAAGCGTAACTTATCTTAACATCACCATTAGCAAAATATAGTAAATTGTAACGAACTGCACACAACTTGGTACCTGTGTTTTTTCTTACTTTTTTAGTAGTATCTTCTTTTTTTGAAAAAAAGTATATTTTCATATAAATATATTCATCTTATAATAACCTTGGTTCTTACATACAGTATATAAAACGCGACTTACTATTATTATCTTTTGTTTGGAAGAGCTCGCCAGCTTCTTTTTAATCAAACACAAAACAAGCAATTATTTAAACTGCTGTCAAAACTTAAACTACGTTTAAATCACACCATACATTGCTTCCATGCAACACTGAAATATTTAATTGTTGTTAGAAAAATAGGTACGTTCAGTTTCTGAATTAAAATTATTAAATTACGCACGTTTCTCGCAAACGTCTATCCCCGTTTTCAAAACAGGTAAAAGTAAAATATTTAAAAATAATTTATAACTTAACGCTGATGTACAACCAACTCACATAAGAAAATTAAGTTTTAAGTATTAAATTTTAATATTTTATTCTTTCCTTTGTTGTAAAAGGGGATCGACTTTTTTTCGAAGTGTTGACAATTTAATATTGGTAATAGTTTTCATATGGCAAATTATCCATATAAAGAGCATGAACGCATGAACGCCACAAAAAGATTTCAGAGATGATCTTAGTACTTATAAATAAAATAAAAATTATTCGATTAATTATCATTGACAGAAATTAATTTTAAAATTCTTTAAAATAATCATGATTGAATGGTAACCAATATCTCAGTTTTTATATTTGGTAACTGATTTGCTCTCAGTGAAACTTTTTTTCTTGTTTGAAATCGTTATATTATTACGAGGAGTTTATTAATGGATATTTTTGTATATAAAACTCCATATTAGTTATTGTTGTTCGAGACCATTCATCCCGCGCGGAAAGTGCAACGGATGTAATCGCTGGCACGCGACTTACATTACGCACCTACGCATCTAAACACCACACATTCGACAAACCTTAATTTAACTTGAAGCTAACTTAACTAATAAGTTCAAATCCATCGCCGCTTCGACGAACATTTCAGCTACGGCCAGATTTGAACCCATGGCCAGCTGGTTGCTAAGCTAAACCCTTACCTATTCAACCACCCAGATGAATATTTTGGCTAAATGAATGCGTATTTTCTCCATTTGTATTTTTACCTGGATCAATAGGTAAAACTTCTTTGGTGTATTCAGAAGATGGTGAACTTATTGTTATGCTTTATTTTTTATTTATCTAAATATCTCGAGTATTTTGTAATTTTCTCGACATAATTTTAGCATTAATAACCAGAGATTAAAGCTTTCCAGCTAAATCTCCCGAACTTTAATAATATTATTAATGCTAAAATAATACCTCGTCGAATTGATATTAAAACACACGAAATTTAGATATAATGAAAATAGTTGGTTGTTATCAAGGTCTTGTTATATTGCCCTTGACAGTAGATATAGAAGATTTTTTTTTAATATACATAGAAGCTATGTATACTTTTATAAAAATAAACAGCTCCTATGTATACAAAGAAGAAACATTTCTTGTATATCATCCGCATTATCTACATTATGCGAGTGGTTATTGAGTTCCCATGTAATGTCCATGACCATCCGCTAAAAAATTAATATATGACATTATTAAATAGAAGAGAGAGCCACGGGGCATCCTTGCCTGACTTCTTTTAAAATTGAGAGGTAGTTAACACTCCTGCTATTGCGTAGTACTCTACAACGTCGTACAGAGTTATCTTTAGAGAAACACCTGTTGATCCTTAACTGCGCTTGTCTCGTTTCTCCTACCTCTGTTTTTTCTAAGGGTCTGCTGAGTATTCCTACATGGCCCTTAAGCCGTTTATTTGTGTTATATGATTTATTTGTTAGTTTCTTGGTTATTCAATAAACCTCCTTTAACTTTTTCTTTAAGCTGCTGCCTGTTGTGCCTGATTTTCTGTTTTCTATTTACGTTATATGGTCAGTCCGATTGCATGTTCTTTGTTTTAGCGAGATCTATATAATTTTCGGTATATTTTTGAAGAAATGGTGGTTCTCCAATGCAAATATTATTGCGTAGTCAAAATTCGTCTCTAACTTTTCGAGTGTATAATTCCTTGGCTTCCATATAGTTTGAAGGTTTTCATTATGAGAGCCAATTTTCGCGTTAAGAGGTCCCATTATATAATATAGCACATTCCTAGTGGTGCTAAATATCGGCATCATTGCTCCAATCCGGCTATCATATTTAGAGGTTTGTTTAGTCTGTTGTGATGGGGTTACCATATTTCGCCCTCCAGAGAGGTAATAAAGCTATGGCATTTTCTCCGTGCTGGTGTACAGATTGTACCACGTGAAGGTGAAACATTTAAGCAGACCAGGCTATAGCTACATCCTTAAGTTAGGTACTATCTAGGAAGTCAAATCAAGAACTGTGATGTATCTGATCACCCTCGCCTGGATTGTTTCATATTTCCATATATAGCCAGTGTGCGTTTGCATGCTCTTTCATCGATAATTAGATGTAATAGTTGTACCTTCATGTAGGTGAGGGTGCGCTTCAATGCTGTTCGCAGAAAACTGAGGCAGTCGCCAGCGGGCTTATCCCAAAGCAGCGCGTTTGTGAGCGACGCGAAGTGGTTTTATCTTCGACAAGTTAAAAAAAGCAGCTGGAAGCCATGCAGTAAATAATCTGCTGCGTATAAGTGTGTGTGCACCAGAAGCCAGTGTTTGCACTTCATGTAAACGCCATTGTAAATCGTACGTAGGCAATTGAAAGGCCTTTAAAGGCAGTTTCGAGACGTACCGATTGTTACGTGACGTTAGCCGACAAAGCGGCGCCAAAGCCAGAAGCCAGGAACTTTTCCGTAATAATCGTGGGAACTTTCATTCGAAGCATTCAAGTGGCTACGTTTCAGTTTTAAAACATCGAGCCCTCCCTTATATCTAATACAGGATATGTTTGCAGTTTAAGCGATGAGCAGTCGCTGCGCAAAGGAATCCGCTTTATAGACAAATACGTACGCGCATCGAAATGCCAGATTTGCACACAGTTTAATGTTTGTATATTAAAGACAGTTATTTCGGCGTTCTTTTCTTCTGCTATTGTTGCTTTATAAATGCATGTCACCACGAGATACTACGCGTTAATGATTTTTGGTATCCTAAACTAATATGTTTAGAAATATCCATTTATTCTATATGTTGATCCTGATTCTCTTTGTGGTTTTATATGCGCATTTTAAAGGTCAGTATAGCTTTGTTTATTAGTATGATCAAATTTGCTTTTCTTGAAATTGCTTTCAGCAGCGTAGCTAGCTTCCTGTTTTAGCAGGCATTGACACTTTCTATCCATCAGCTGAGTCGAAGTAAGAGTTTTATGTATACCGAACTAGCTAGATAAACGAACAGGGTATAAAACGTACGAGGCGTCTTATTTAAATTTAACATCCTGGCGGAGGGACTACCAAACGACTTACTACAACTGTCGTTTATAGTCGGTATATTCTACTTTCAACGGAAAACAGCAACCTTTGTACACCTCGACCCATGTTTAAATACTATGTATTCTGGATTATTGATTGCAGGGGGAGAGTGAACGACGTTCACACACACTCAAGGTGAGGTCATTTTTGGCTGCCTCACTGAAGCCATCCGACTCGCTGAACTACTATCCAAGGTGTTAATTAAGTACATAAACAAACTTCAAGGGGCGATTCCTTGAAGAATTCTAAGAAGAAAACTTCAGATAAACATGAATTCGCAACAGCTCCGTTTTTGAGATACAGAGTGTTTTCCATAAAATAAGGTGTGCCTTGAAAAATAATTGAAGTCATTTGTTTTCTTAAACAATTTGACTTTGTTTATAAAAGTAATCATGTAGTTCTTGAAACGCATTTGCGGTGATTATTTTCCATTCAAAATGGTTCAGTTTACCAACATTGAAATGACTAACGTGCATTTCGTATACGGAATTTTTAAACTTTAACCCCCTGTATCTTGAAAACGTAGCCGTTGTGGATTTATGTTCATATAAACTTTTTCTTTTCGAATTAATCAAGGAATTGCCCCTTCAGGTTTTTCTATTTACTTAAGTAACACCCTGTATAATCGCATTTGAATGGTGTATAAGATATCTGCCTTTATAGCAATTTTGTCTGATACTTCGGTGTTCTTTACTCTATCAGTCCAAAATATTTGCAGGATATTTCTATATACCCACAATTCGACAGTCTCCAGGTGGTCGCACAGTTGCTTTGTCATGGAAAACGCATAGCAATTTGCCATTCGAACTCTTTCTTTAGTGTTAAATTTAAACTCTTTCTATTATTCGCTTACTGTCAACCATAACCATAACCGTAAGCTATAAATTTTTTTCACCTTTCTCTGTAACCTTCTAATGAACGTTTGAAGATTCTGGTATTTCACCATTTTCAAAGTGTTGCTACGTATAAGTTCTTATTAACGTAATATTTTATTAACGTCTCTAGTCATTACAGTTTCTGGATGAATTTACCTTCTCAAATTCAATTTAACCCGTAACTTCGGCTCTTCATTTCTTTTAGTCTGATTTTCAATGAGTCCAGTGATAGGTGGAAGCATCAGACCTTGAGTAGGTCTTGACTTCATTAAAGCTTTTTCTAAGTCTCGTCTTTATCATTATGAAATTTATCCGATTTTTAATAAAATACTCTTCTTCTTGTTGTCTTTACGAGATTTGCACGTGTACAGTGTACAGTGTGTCCCAAATTGGACACTTTTGATAGGAAACATTCATTTCTAGAGGAGATAGTAAAAAACTAACTTACATGTTACGAGCTCGTTTTTTGTGTAAAAATGAATGGCGAAAACCGCACATCGATATCTTGATCGCTTTAAAAGATACAGGGTGATGTTCAATTTGGTGCATTTTTGACTTACCCCCGTAACTTGCTTATTTGTGAATATTTTGTGTTTCTGCAAAAACATTCTTAAGGCACTTTTTTAAAAGAAATCGAATGGTATGCTTAGCGTTTTTGTAAAACAAATGGCGGGGAAGCTGTGACATAAACTTCTATTTTTATTTACCATAAGTAACAACAAAAGTTTATGTCATAGCTTCCCTGCCATTTGTTTTACAAAAACACTAAGCATACCATTCGATTCCTTTTAAAAAGTGCCTTAAGAATGTTTTTGCAGAAACACAAAATATTCACAAATAAGCAAGTTACGGGGGTGAGTCGAAAATTTACCATAAGAAAAATGAAAGTTTATGTCACAGCTTCCCCGCCATTTGTTTTACAAAAACGCTAAGCATACCATTCGATTCCTTTTAAAAAAGTGCCTTAAGAATGTTTTTGCAGAAACACAAAATATTCACAAATAAGCAAGTTACGGGGGTAAGTCAAAAATGCACCAAATTGAACATCACCCTATATCTTTTAAAGCGATCAAGATATCGATGTGCGGTTTTCGCCATTCATTTTTACACAAAAAACGAGCCCGTAACATGTAAGTTAGTTTTTTACTATCTCCTCTAGAAATGAATGTTTCCTATCAAAAGTGTCCAATTTGGGACACACTGTACAGCCTCCTCAGCGAAAGGTTGAAATGAGGCTTTAAGATTGTGAACTTGTTTCCTTGGCAGAACTGGATAAGCTTCTATTGCCTTTCTTATACCTAAACCGTAACATCCAACAATGCCTCCTACTTTCCCACATCCGAATTTGACGTTGAAATGCCTCATTTTTGATGGATTTAGGAGTTGTTTCTATATGTTTATAGAATTTATTCTACTGTACCATCGCTTTTATCAACCATCGCTGCATAAGCCTGAATCAAATTGATATTGACTGGTTGTAACATCATTTGGTGTAAGCAGAATAATTAAAACAGAAAACGAACGTAGTCTCTACATATTGACTGAGTTTGAAACATGCCCTATACATTCAATTAATGCAGATCCCGTTGTCTCCTGCTTTGCAGTATCATAACCGATTAAATTAGTACGTTGCTTTCGCCTATGACTACCTAGCATTAAGCTGTACCGAAGCCCTCCCTCTACATCTTAATCTACTACTGGCAGTAGGTGCTTTCCAGCACTTGCTATTTATTTCTCCGGTAGCTACCACGTCTGGTGAGTGTCTTCATATTCGCCACCTGAGGATGCGCCCCATGGGAGACTAACAACCTCACTAGTTCACTTTACTATCAGTTATTATATGTTATTCCTGTATAGCTAATGCAGATGTTATTCGATTAAACCTAACAATATCAACAACCTTAAAAAATATTAGTTTTGATGTATTTCAGACGAAAAGTTGACCGCAGCCCTGGCTTGCTCAAACACTCGGCAAATTATTGGCGTAGATTAGGATTAGGCGGTGATGTTTAAGATGAAAAAATGCATATAATAATTTGGAAATACAAGTGGGCGCCAATCGTTCATCACGACAAAACAAAAACAAATCAAGCTAACAGTCAAAAACGTACTTATCTTTTGTGGCTCCTCGCTTAACAATCTTTAATTCGGAAAAAACAAGCAGGTTCGTTGGGGTTGAATAAACAGATAAACCAGTAGTAGCAGTAACAAGATGCTTCAATAAAAGTTAAAAAATATATTACAAGGCAATATTAATAAGTCAGCAATTAAGCCTGGCATGCTAAGGCAAAGGTAATCAATTACAAAGTAAGAGCCGAAATAGTAAAAGGTTACATAGTGTTAACTTAAAAAATATATTACAACTAACTCGAACTGCAAATAGCCAGCAAAATTGCAGTACCTAATCAAGCAAAAGAAACTACTACTACTACTAGCACAGAGGCAAGCATAACTTGCTTACAGATACCAACACACGCGGCAAGCTAAATTATTAGCAGAGACCCTAATTTAACTAGCTATTGCTGCTTAAACGAAATCTAACCATGCGCGATAACTCCTAAAGGTCTTTGTTTAAACGTCGCATTATAACGTGGAAAACACGCTAATTACAATTACAAATATAAAGCTAGAGAGGGGCATGTGTTAGTACTTACAAAAAACTACATTTGGTATGTAATCATCAGGTCTAAATCCAGCGCGGCCCCCGCGCACATGGGACGCTCTTAAAGCCATAGCCGGCAGTTCAGGGGATTGGGTAATCCGTCAACGCTAGATACTGGCTTCTGAACTAAATGGGAATGTCTTCGGCAATCTAGCGGAAAAAAACCTTGTCACGGAGGTGGACATGGCCAGATGGTTTGGACCAAGTCGAGGGGAGCTATGCGGGTCTCCAGGAAGAAATTTGACGATACATGTACCAGAGAGCTGGCCGAATGCCATATAAATTAGCGCTTAAAGACCAGGGAGAAGTACAATTGTGCTCACCTTACGCTAGATAACCGCCCAAGGAACACGTGCAGCTTAAAATTATTGCTTGCACTTAAACCCGGAGGGACTAGACGAAGTTTCCATTGCTTTTTAAAGACAGCTGAAGTGCCTCCACCTGGATGTTCACAGCATAAACGCCGGATTCGGATCCCACAACGCCACCAACCGAACTAAAACAGACCTCTTGCCTTCGAAAGGCCAAGCGGCAGAGAGTGGGAACGTCAAAACGCTCGCTGCTTTTATCAGCTGGGAATGCAACGTTAAAAATCGAATTCCTCCAAAATTAACCCGAAAAGGATAGCCGGTTTATATGTATACCAAAATGAAAAATTAGGCTTCTAACGCCGACATTACAAAGAGGCGTTGCACAGCAAGGTTAAGAATGTAAGATCCGGCAAATATTGAATTGTATACATCAGGAAATTATGCTCCACTGCGATGCTCTTTAAAGGTTAGTTAGAAAAGAATTGTACACTACCAAACCACTCTTCGTTTTGATGACTATTATTTCCTGGATTGATCAAAAAGTGTCTCAATTACTGAAAGGGGCTTAAGCGTGTGACGACCAAGTTATCGCTCTTCTTCAATTAACTTCAAAATTAACTACTGCTTTCCAAAACATGACGCGGCATTACCGCTAGTATAGTATTTCTAAGAAATCAGTTTTAAAACACAAACCTAGAATCTCTTTGAAGTCAGTTTACTTAACTTTTAACGATTAGATATGATAACTACATTCTCGAAAGCTCGTTAAAATCAGGTTAAACCCAATATCAGCCGCTTAACAAGTACTGATTTAACAGCTGCCAAATGTCGAATTATATACACCAGGAAATGTTTGCTTTATTTGTTTTAAAATTAATATAGTTATAAAAATTTTCATGGTAGATACTGACTGTTCTGTTGCAGCATAAATAATTTATTTCCATTTCTATTCGGCTATTTCTTTCGAAAGCTGTTCCTAGGTACTAATTTTTTTTGTCTTATATTATAAGTTGTCTTGTTTCTGCAGTATCAGCATTTGGTCATCAACAAAACTTGTTTACAGGTAGCTTTCTCTGATTCAGATGTTCATCTGTTCACATTTACTTTTCTACAGTCTCATTACATATTCTCCATAGTTGAAGAACACCAATTAGAATGTTAAATAACATATGGTAGGACGAACAGATCACAAGGAAACTGAAGATCATGGTATACAGATCAACATGAAGATAACATTAATGTATGGAGCAGAAGAGGGGTGAGAATCAAAGCGATGAAATCATCATGGAGGAAAGAAATTTAAGAAATAGACTTAAATGGAGAGGCATGGAAGAACAGAGAAGAATGTAAAGAGAAAATGACCTCAATTGTAGAAAATCGAGAAAGAATGATCTAAATATGCTAAATAATACAAACCCAAAAAATTGTTGTTCAATCGGTTTACTCTACTTGCAATGAGTATGTGTTCTAAATGTGCATACATTCTAGAAAGCTCATTTAAATGGGGTTACACCCAACAATATCAGCAAGCCCCAAAAAATCTTGATCTAAAATTCGACAAATAGCAAGTTGTGTACACCGGGGAACCTTGCCCCATTTTGAGATACGAGAGAGCAGCGGCGGACTTGCTTGCACCTTAGCTAAGCTAATAAACTTTAACTCGAATTTTCCTAAAAATAGCCGTGGTGGGGTTATGGCAGCGCAGACGGGCCACTTTGAATCTAAAACACTTCGGCCGCAGAAATTGGATTTGCCTGCAGCCCGGCTTTGATTATTTTGTGGTAAACGAGGAAAAGTGGTCGAATACCTGGTCTTCAGTTTATTCTAAACCCTCGTGAAGTGGTTGTTAACACAGTCGACTTTGAAAAGCGCGGTTGGAGTGCGATTAAGGATTAACCGGTGGTTTAACCGTGTGAACATGTTGCTTTAATGGACTTTCTAACCGACTTTGAAAAATGAAATGGTTGGTAAGAGGGTTAGTGTTGGAAATGCTTTGGCTTGATGTGGCTTTTTGTTACGACTTAAATTTGACAAGTTGCAAGGGTTACTTGATGAAAGCTAAACATTGAAGCACCAACACGTTTCCTTTAACACGTACAATAAAAATGGCTCGCTCAAATTTGGATTCGTAGCAACAGGTTGTCGTAGACTAAACACGCGTATGATATTCCGATTGCGCATAATTTTGTCTTTTTGGCTTCATTCAGGTATTTTTCGAAAATGTAAAAAGCTGTTTTTGTCAAAACAACTAAGAGTTGTTTTTAAAGCATAAATTCGACAGGTGTTTCGAAAGTAAAAAAAGCTTTTCCCACGTTCATTTTCACTGGTTTGCCGCACATGTGATATTATTTTGATTTTTCCTGATGTTGGTACTATTATAAATTGTTTACCTTAACGTTGTAATGATCTGTTTATTTCATAAAATTTACAAAAACATGTTTGGGAGTTGGCTGTCAGATTTAACTAACTTCAATCAATTAATACCCTTAGTCCATATGCAAATTCTATATATGCTTTTATTTAATATTATTATTTTTAAAAGCAACCTATGCGTATTTTTTATATTCAAGTGTATACTTGTACATACAGGGTGTTATGGAAATGAGTGCAAATATTTTAACCCGTAATGGAACTCGCTAAACTGAACAACTTCTCCATTTATCATTTTTTCAAAAACGCCCTCAAAACTGAGTTAAAATTCAAAAACATTTTATTTTAAAAATAATATTTTAATTTATTGGCACAAAATACAAAAAACATTTCTTTGATATGCAAACCAACAAAAACTGCATAGGTACTGATAAAACCTTTAGTTCACATCTGGTCACCAACGTGCTTTATCAATTGAGATAGGTAAGTTATTGACAGCATGTTTTTTGTGCAAGAACTGTGTCGTTTACCTTTAACTTAGATTTGCTTACCAAGCGGCCCGTCAAATTTAATAGAGGTAAATGAATGAAAATATATGAGATTAAATGAAAAACGATAAATAGAAAAGTTGTTCATTTCGGTGAGCTCTATCACTGGTTAAAATATTTGCACTCATTTCCATAACATCCTGTATAAGTCACCATACCATTATATTCAGATTTATATTAAATTTTCCATTGATATAGAATTAACTATTTCAAGGTAGATTTGCAAAATATATAGCTTGGCAGCACCCATTGGAAGTTTGCTTTAGTGTGGTTTAAAGACTTAGTACAGCACCGAATACCATTCCCACCGCGAGGAAAGTGCAACGGAAGTAGTGGGTCGGATATGACTTGCATTACGCTTCCCCTCATCCAAACACAGCAGATTTAACAATTCTAAATTTAATTTAAAGCCAACTTAACTAATGAGTACAAAGCTATCGTCCCTTCGAGGTAGCTTAGAAATAGGTCGTATCTTCCTACAAAATTACTAATGGTTCTAGATTGCTACTCTAGCAATACCCACAATAATTTTAGTTCATATGAAAAATTACTCTAATCGAACCTGTTACGAATTACCCCTGGTGCACATTTTCGTCCTCACTTGCATGCTTCGACACACACAATCAAAAATCTTCAACACAGCTAAGAAATACATGCAGGGATACAAATTTATTTATACAACGCCCAGTCGAAAGTTCAATGGTATCTCTGAATATCTAGAAAAATTGAATAGTATCCAAAAGAATTGTAATTTATATTTCCATTCAAATTGGCATATCTTGTTTCATTGTAATCGTATGCAGTCTATCAATTTTTAAGTGATTTTGTAAATTTTATTAAATACGGTTGGACAAAATATATCTACGGTAGGTTTTGCCATGCAAGTAACATATTTTTTTATTTGAGAAGTTCTAGAAGTATATTTTTATGGTATTTATGCATAATTTTGATACGACGTGCTTTGCTAAACATCATCGACATTTGGTTTAAGTCTTGTTGTATAAAAATACTAGCAAGATACCCGTTCTTCGTACGGGTAACAAATGTTTATTTTTCTAAATTTCAAATGAATTCTAGGGCGCCCCCCTCCCCCTCACTCAGTACGCTAAACTAACAAACGCTGCAAAACAATATTGTAGGAAAAAAGGAAACAAAATTCTTTCGAAAAAAATCCTCCACAACTTTTTTTTATGCTTCACATACCCCCTGGAGATGTGTACGTAATTGTCGTTCACTTTGTATATATTGATAAAACTACAGTTTCAGTATAACAATCAGATAAAATTAAAATATATATGCACAAACTAAATATTGTATTCATAAATTTTAGCAAGATAAACTTAACACCCTACCCTTTTTCAGTTTTCCCTTTTGACCGCTTCAGGGGTAACATTAAAATCCCTTAAACCCCTTTCTAAATATCTTAAGAATACATCTGTACGCCAAACAAACAATGTTCTAACTCAATAAACATAGGAGTTACAAAGGGTTCTTTAATTCACCCCGAATCCAGATTTGCACCTTTAGGGGTTGATTTGGGAAAATCCTGAAACGTGTTTTTAGACATTCGTATTGGATACCTATGCATGCAAAAAACCAAGTCGATATCTTATCGGGTTAAGAGATATTGAGGAATTCGTGAAAACACACTTTACCGTTTTTCACCCCCTTAAGGGTAACATTTTAAAATCCCTTAAACCACTTTCTAAATATTTTAAGAATCCATTTATATGCCAAAAAATTCTCTAGCAGGTCTAGCTCAATAAACATAGGAGATACGAAGGGTTCTTTAATTCACCCCGAATACAGATTTACATTTTTAGGGGTTGATTATGGCAAAATCCTGAAATGCGTTTTTAGACACTTGTATTGGATACCTATGCAAGCAAACACCAAGTCGATATCTTATCGGGTCTAAGAGATATTGAGGAATAGTGAAAATACAGTTTACCCCTTTTCACCCCCTTAGGGGTAATATTGTAAAATCCCTTAAATCACATTCTAAATATTTTAAGAATACATCCATATGCCAAAAAAAGGAATGTTCGAGCTCAATAAACGTAGGAGTTGCAAAGGGTTCTTTAATTCACCCCGAATCCAGATTTGCACCTTTAGGGGTCGATTAGGGAAAATCCTGAAATGTGTTTTTAGATACTTCTATTGGACACCTATGCAAGCAAACACCAAGTCGCTATCTTATCGGGTCTAAGAGATATTCAGAAATTCGTGTAAACACAGTTTACCCCTTTTCACCCCTTTAGGGTTAAAAATTTTCAAATTCCCTTAAACCGCTTTCTAAATATTTCAAAAATACATTTATATGCCAAAAAAGAATGTTTTAACTCAATAAACATAGGAGATACGAAGGGTTCTTTAATTCACCCCAATCCAGATTTGCACTTTTAGGGGTTGATTAGGGCAAAATCCTAAAATACGTTTCTAGGTATTTGCATTGATAATCTTTGCAAGAGAACACCAAATTGATATCTTATCGGGTGTAAGAGATATTCAGAAATTCGTGTAAACACAGTTTACCTCTTTTCACCCCTTTAGGATTAAAAATTTTCAAATTCCCTTAAACCGCTTTCTAAATATTTCAAAAATACATTTATATGCCAAAAAAGAATGTTTTAACTCAATAAACATAGGAGATACGAAGGGTTCTTTAATTCACCCCCAATCCAGATTTGCACTTTTAGGGGTTGATTAGGGCAAAATCCTAAAATACGTTTCTAGGTATTTGCATTGATAATCTTTGCAAGCGAACACCAAATTGATATCTTATCGGGTGTAAGAGATATTCAGAAATTCGTGTAAACACAGTTTACCTCTTTTCACCCCTTTTGGGTTAAAAATTTTCAAATTCCCTTAAACCGCTTTCTAAATATTTCAAAAATACATTTATATGCCAAACAAAGAATGTTTTAACTCAATAAACATAGGAGATACGAAGGGTTCTTTAATTCACCCCAATCCAGATTTGCACTTTTAGGGGTTCATTAGGGCAAAATCCTAAAATACGTTTCTAGGTATTTGCATTAATAATCTTTGCAAGCGAACACCAAATTGATATTTTATCGGGTGTAAGAGATATTGAAGAATTCGTGTAAACACAGTTTACCTCTTTTCCCCCTTTAGGGTTAAAAATTTCAAATTTCCTTAAACCGCTTTCTAAATATTTCAAAAATACATTTATATGCCAAAAAAGAATGTTTTAACTCAATAAACATAGGAGATTCGAAGGGTTCTTTAATTCACCCCCAATCCAGATTTGCACCTTTAGGGGTTGATTAGGGCAAAATCCTAAAATACGTTTCTAGGAATTTGCATTGACAATCTTTGCAAGCGAACACCAAATTGATATCTTATCGGGTGTAAGAGATATTGAAGAATTCGTGTAAACGCAGTTTACCCCTTTTCACCCCTTTAGGGTTAAAAAATTTCAAATTTCCTTAAACCGCTTTCTAAATATTTCAAAAATACATTTATATGCCAAAAAAGAATGTTTTAACTCAATAAACATAGGAGATTCGAAGGATTCTTTAAAATTCACCCCCAATCCAGATTTGCACCTTTAGGGGTTGATTAGGGCAAAATCCTAAAACACGTTTCTAGGTATTTGCATTGATAATCTTTGCAAGCAAACACCAAATTGATATCTTATGGGGTGTATGAGATATTGAAGAATTCGTGAAAACACATTTTACCCCTTTTCACCTCCTTAGGGGTCGAATTTCAAAAAATCCCTTCTTAGCACTACCTTACATAACAAATTGAACCTTCCACCCAAATTTCAAGTTTTTAGTGCCAGTGGTTTCGGCTCTGCGTTGATTAGTCAGGGTTGTGACTTTCCTTTATATATGTATAGATTTACAAATGAAAACTTGGAAATAAATACCTTCCATTGCCAAGAGTGGCACCTGTATTTCTAATATGTGCATATTTTATCATACTTACGAACTTCCAAAGTACTCACCACCATTCTGCATTCGTCCTCCAAATCTTTCGGCCATCCCAGTCTCGCTGTCACCCAGCGCCTTTCTGATAGACCTCTGTGCAGCGCCACCACTTGGCACGGTGTCTGAGCCCTCGCCGCGGTCACATTCGTCGTCGTCGGTTTTCTTTGCTTCTTACGTAACGCCATAAGCGCAGACCTACTATTCGAATTTACCGATACTCTCGCAAGTTTGGACTCTCCTAGTAATATGTGTTCGAGTGTCATCCAAATGGCTGCCGGCAGCTCGCATTAAAATATGAAGTTCCAGTCAGCCAGCCTAGCGGCTTTATTTTGCAAGCCTTGTCCCTGATCGAATGCAAATAACGAGGTGCCGGCCCTGCCATCTTCCTTACGCGAACCGTTTGCATCTTGCACGTGCTTTCTCGATCACCCGACGATCATTCCTCCCATCTCCAACATCTCGAGGTCACAAATCTGCAAAATAAAATTGACCGGCGAAAACTCGCTCAATTCTAGCACAGCCTCTGCTGTCAACAAATAATGTGAAATAACTGCGAGTTCCAAGTTGAACAGGTGGATATTCGGCAAAACATAATTGACATAGTTATGCTCATTAAAAATGCTTAAAATTCTAAAATCCCAAGAAATAGTATGTACGTTCATATGGCATATTTTGGCCGGGAGACCCGGGTCTGCAACCTGTGCAGTTCGGCCACCAACTTTATGATACCTTGAGGTTATCATATCAGTGTAATTGTGTGTGGTCAGGTTACTCTTTGCCTTAGACCAGTCTTCCGGGGGAAGCGCCGTTAATTTTATGCCGAAAGCGAATGGTGACCGGGTCCGATACCGATCCAATGGACTGTGGAAAAAATTGCCTGCCCATGGATTCGAACCAAGGACTCGTTTATTACAAGCCTAGCTCTCTTAACCACTGCGCCACGCGCTCGTCTAATAATTAATTGTAACACATATTTAAGAAATTTATTGCACTGATTGCAGTTATTCATTATATAAGGTGTTTTGGCATGTATCAGTTGAGTAGGAGTAGGACACTACCGGTGGTAAATAATGTTTACATTCTCTTGTATAAGTGCTGGTTTGTATTTCTGAATTCGTATCACAAAAAAGGACGGGTGTATCATTAACGAATGCCCCAATTATAGCTGCTTGACTTAAAGACAGATTTGCTGGGTAGAACCAAACTGAATCCGTTTGGTAGTTGAAAACTTATTTGCCAGATTTAACAAGGTGTGTGTGTGTGCCGTATGGCTTATAGTAGGTAGCCTGGTGTCAAAGTTTTCAGGTTGCGCGAGCTCCTCCGACGTAACTTAACGACTGTCACCGAAATTACAACCGTGACCGACGGCTTAACGTGCTCTCCGAGGCATGGCTGGCTGGGATTTTACTACCACTATATGTCAGACACCCATCCAAGTGCCGACTGCCGCGAACATTGCTTAACTCTCGAGACAGTTTGACCAGTCCGTGGTGCATGCGACTATGCAACTTGCTAACGAGAGGTGACATTTGAATAGCAGGCAAGAAAACGATGTTTTGATTTTAAAAGATAAGCACTTTTACTACACCTTATGTAACGTCTGTCGATAAATGCAGCCGAACAGTATTTATTTTCTTGAAGTGCTTAATTTATTATATTGGTCAGCCGGTGGTGCTGTCTGAAGCCGAACTGCTTTCTTATATAACCATTTGCTATTAGCGTTTTTGTAAAGTTACAGCTATGAGCTCGGTAGTAAAGAAAGTGTTAAAACTCCGCAGCTACTTGATTTTTAGTTTTATTTAGTTTTTCATAACTACAATATATCCGATTTTACAATCTCAGGTTCTCTTTGATCCATTAAAAAGATATAATTTTCATTTAAACACAATGTATGTATATCACTACAATTGGATCTGTCTTGCTTAGTCTTTGCAAAGAAAACTCAAACTGAGGCTGCATCTTTGGAACCAAGACAAAACAAAATACGAAAATTACAAGATGAACACGACACCAAGACTTGGGTATCAAAGCAGAATATTTTTAAAAGCGTGTTTACTACTAGCATAGTTAAACTGTGTAGAAACCATTTGAAAATGTTTGCCACAGCTAGCTTGCATAATTGGCCTGGTCGAACTTCTTTTTACATTAGCATAGGACAGATCAGTGGTTGCCCAGAGGTTGCGTGCAGAGTGTGGCTGTATTCCGTAAATATTGCCGTGTAGGGAATCCTTATCTTGCGAATTTTAGGCAAATTATGACGACTGTCGGAAAATCAGCTGCGCATTTGGTGGGATACATTCAAAGAAACATCCTGCATCTCGCTACGCTCTGTTTATCAGCTGTTTCGCAACCATCTGGAATTTCTACCAAACCTTTAAAAACAACCTTCCGTTCATCGCGTGTGGATTTCCGCTAATTGCTAGTAGAAAACCTGCTACTGTTAATATTTTAGCATCCCGCCTACGCAGCTCTAAAGAATTTATCGCAATCATTTGTAATCCCTTTCAATCGATGACTCCCCTCACCCCAATATTGCTGTGCACCCTTTAAGAATATTATATGTCGTAAAAATGTGCGCAAAAGCAAAGGAATTTTGTTAGTAGATTACCTACCAAAGGGCCAAACCGATACTGGAACGGCAACCTATTAAAACAGTTAGACCAAACTACTTTACCTGAAATGGCTCAAAATATTCACGCCCGGACACAAGTGTCGTGTGGTAAAAAGTCTTTTGCTATATTTGATCTTTTTTTCGAAATTGCAAGCAAAACTACCGAGATCAAGCACAAAATTTGATAAATTCTTGACTTGGTCTTTCCTTCTAAAAGACATGAGCAGCAAGAGCCGATATATTTCAGCAAGACCAATACGAAGACCTACGTAATTCTCCTCGTGGTGTTGATTTTCCAGACAAGACTAAAGACTCAGATTGCATCTTTGAGATAACGATAAGACCGAAGCACCAGTTACAAAATGAAGGCAACACCAAGACTTGAGTGCTACAAAATAACATCTATTCTTGTTTTGGACTTTTACAAACATTAAGATTTACTTTATTCTTCTATTGAGCTTGTCATCCAAGGTCAGCATAAAAAATAATCCTCTATAAGTTTCTGCAAGACCCGTACCAATACTTTCTCCAATCTCGTGTTGGTCGTGGTCACGCGAATCTCTAATTTAAGGCTACCCTTAATGTTCCTCACTGCCCATCAACCTGTGTAGTAAATGAATCTGCTAACAAAATAATATGCAAAGGTACGGAGTTCATATGTATGATGCTCCAAGAATATTTGAAAAGTTAAAAGAGAAAATTTAAAATTGAACATCCTTCAAAGTTCGAGGCCAATTGTACGAGTATAAAACTTATAAAATATTTATTTGCACAAGGTTGTTTATGAAGTGGGCGCGAAAATCCGAAACGACCTGTTGCTTACACTCCACGGCGCTTTTCGGGCATTTCCTAAAATCTGTTTATGCAGGTGAGGCCGGCCATAAATCGCGGCCTCGTAAATATCCGCCGCTTTGGTAGATTCCGGCGATTTTTAAGACAGACTTCGGGGATCCACTGCCGGCATTTCGCTTGTCGGCCGTTTATTTTCGCACGTTTCTAGGATTTGCTTGTGTTTCCACCGCCAAAGGTCGCCGAGGTTGACTTCTGATTTATTTTGGTATTTACGCACGAAGGCCCGCTGCACACCGAGCGTTTCATTAATTTTGCGGTAATTGTCCGGCACTTGCAGGAGGCAAACAGACTAAATTTAGAGGCCGCCTCGTGCGCAATTTTGAGGGCCCCCAACAGCCCATTGTTGTGTTTATTAAACAATGTGTGACGCTTGTTTTCAATTTGGCGCGCTTATTACGAAATGCTCGTTACGTGCGCTAGCACAAGAGTTAGAATAGAGACACGGATTTATTCGCTGTCCACTTGACGCTCTTAATCACTCGAAAACAGTCCTGCGCGTTTTGGCATTTTTCCTTCTGTACGTCCGTGCCGGCTGCATTTAGGACCAAATCAAATCCGACATGTGGCATCACATACTCACTTGAATACTTTCGTGTTAACACTTCAAACAAGTGGTGCTTAGAATCTAAGATTGGTTAGAAGGAATAGATGTATGGGGTATTGAGATCAAAGGATTCGTCATGGAGAAAATATAATTATACTATAGGCACATACATTCGGGGTTTGGCGAAAATTTATTTTATCCCTGAACTTAGATCGGTTCTCATGCTCAAATTTACAGGCTGGCGACTCATCAAAAATTCTGTAACGCACCTTCGGCTTAAGGGTTGTGGATCAGAATCAGAACAATCACAATCAGGGGTCCTTTTCATTTGACATGTAAGCACAAAACAACCAAATTCCACAAACAGACTTGCAAATAAGAGTAAACAAACATTAAGACATGTAGCAGTACGTGTTTCGGTTGATAGTACTTACAAAGGGTTTTGGGGCCTTCGTGGCGTTCCCACGTAGCGTCTAGTAGAGTCTCTAGATTAGAAATATTATTTGGATGCACCGTCAATGAGGTGCCTGCAATATCTACAAAGTGGAAGCTTGCCGCATCTAGTGCTAACTATACCAATGAGTTGCAACTCATGTCAGTGTAATTTGCATCTATAGTTGCGTACCAGCAGAACGCCAAAATTAAAAGGCTAGCCGGGTGCGCTTCCTGGATCATGATAATTGCTGATCAAGTCAAGGGGTAGTGATCAGCTCGCTGGATATTCGCTAATCCAGATATATAGTGCACTAGCACGGTACCGACTGAGTAAAATAATGAGCAACGACCCATACAACAAAGCTCTCTACAATTGGCAGCAACACCAACAATGAAACAGTGTTCAACTCGGCTGCACAATAACCTCTATTGCAAAGCTATTCAAGAAATAATATGTATTACAAACCTTATTGTTTCGCCTCTTTCTTATTAATCCACATAATAACCACAAACAACATTACAAAATCACCTAAGAGCTCTCTGGTATCGGATTTCACATCCAAACGTACGAGTTTTTAAGAGCTACCCCCGGTGCCTTAAAATAACTTTCAGTCGGATTTGCTAGAAATACTAGAACGTATAGTATATTACAGCCCGAGATGGAAAGTGTTTCATTACTGTCGAGAGATTAGTTAGCTTATTAAGACGCGAAGCGTCGAAATCAGCTATTATCTTGAGACTAAGGAAACTTTCTGTCGACGTTGGTATACTATTTTATTTACAACCATATATGTAATGTACTTCCCGCACTCACTTCCCGCACACAAGTGCGGGAAATGAGTGCGGGAAGTAGCGGGCGGAAATGTACGACTTCCCTCACTCAAATGAGGTCAGTAATGGTAACATTACATATATGGTTGTAAATAAATGTATTTAATCTGTTAACTTATTCAAAGGCTTGCAATCATGAAAATACTAATCAATGAGAGACTGTAATATTTACAAACACAAAATAAAAGAGTGCTGAAGTAAATACCACAACAATACAAAACTGCTCTAACGAATAATAACGTGTGGCTTGCTGTATGAGTTATTAGAGCTATTATAGTTTTTAGATTGCGCTAACGCCTCTAACTATTGTTACTGAAATGACAACCGGGACCAATGGCTTAACATTCTCTCTAACACACGGCGGGTTGCGATTTCACTTCTATTATATCAGACACCCATCAGAGAACCGACCGCAGCTAACAATGCTCAACTATCGAGACTATTTGACCGCCGCCCGTAGTTCGTGCCCATACAACCAGTTCTAAAGGAGTGAAAAGGGAGCGATAAGCAACAATTTTCTGTCTATAATATTTTTAGCATATCAAAGTAAACGGTTTTGTTTAACAAGCCAGTATCCTACAACATCCATCTATTCCGCACTTTTCACTTTGAGAAATAGAAGGGTTATATATTGGAGTTTGATACATAATAACTTCTTCTTAAAGTACAGTTTGAAAGTTATGGTGTTCCACACAAACGGAAAAGGGCCTTAATATATCCTTCACTTGTGATGCCTATTTTCGTACTTAAAAGATAAACCAAGTTGTATTTTACATGTAATTATTTCAATGTTTTATTATAGTAAATTATATGTAAGCAGTGTATTCTAGAATTACAAACGTGCGTAGGGCCGTCCTTGTGCATGCAGCATTTAAATTCTGCCTTTGTGGCGTTACATGGGAAAGCCTGCAATTGCGTGGTGTTAAGAACTAGAATTATTTGGTCGTGGGCCGCCCAACATTGAGGGAATATGTCCCTAAGGCTCTACTTGGTTCTGTGAAAATTGCTCAAAAGCAAAATAAATAGCAACGACATGAATTTGCTGTCACAAGTTTTGAGTGCATCAAACCTCTATTTCCGTTCCCAACAAACGCCATTTCCATAGCGTGCCGGTAAGTACGCTAAGTTGCGTCACATTGAAGTGTACATTCGTTACGAAGTCGTGACCTCAGCCAATCGTTGTTGAGGCAACAAATACAGCGATAACAGGAGACGGAACTTCCCCGAACAGCATGGAGTGTGTTAATCTTCCACGCAACACGCCATCCGAGGTTTGGGTGACTCAACTTAAAGCGAGTCTAATTCAAGGACACGCAGCAGTTCCTATGGGTGCACTTCAAGATAAATTTAATGTCGGAAAATGTTTTGCAGCTAAAGTGAAATAGCTCGCTTCGGGCTGCGTTGAAGTAGCGCTTTAGGAATTCGCGTAAATCGTAAATCGCGTTTGGCATTTTAATTAACCCGAACATGAACAGGGCTGGATTTAGCCAGAACATTTCTGATATCTTCGTTTTTGAAGACAATTATTTAAAAATTATTTTAGTACTAGCGTTCTGCATTCATTGGGCGCGCAATAATTCATTTAATGCAATTTGTACAAAAGTGATTCATTTTGTGTGTCGAGTTTATTTTAAGGTTAGCTATCAACAAAAAAATCCACATAAAAAAAGTCACTTATAAAAATTTTAAAACTTTACTACTTGCTTACTTGCGTCGCCCTGAGTCGATTGACACCAAAATCAGTTAATTCGGCCCACGAATGTTTTTATGTGTGTTATGTACGTGCATGCGAGTACCCCACCTATCTCGCACCTAGGTTTTTCTAGAAGTTTTCCTTAGGTTTCTTTGATTTTCTTTAGATGTTTTGAAGTCAATAGATTTGTGTAAACAAATTAGCATTTTTTGTACAGTGTTTGAAGTTTGTTTCAGTCAAAGAACACTGCAGAGGGACCAGCTTTCTGTTTTGGCAAATATTGGCATTAATATCTACAAACTGAAATAATTTGGGGTTTATATTCACTGAGTTGGCAAGGTAAACACAAGGAACAAGTAATTATTCAAATATTAAAGTGGACGACACAGTTTATTTAAATTAAAGTACCACGCGTGAGGTAAACCTCACGTACTGCTACAATACTTGAGAAAAAACAAGTTGTTTCCATTTCACTGATAATGATGTCATCTTCGAATCATCAAGAGGTAAATAATTAATTGACAAATTAATACGAGCAACATTAAACTAACCAATAAAGGCGGCAGATTAAGTAACTTACCAAGTCAGGCTCCGATGAACCACGTGGAGCAAATGAGCTACAACAAAAACACGCTGAAAGAAACACACGATAGAAAACTAATCAGCTAGCGTTGAATTTAAAATATGCGTTTATTCAGAACAAGGGTCAGGGAATATAAAGAACATACCAAACGGGCCCTATATCGGGATCCAGCAGTATATTGAATTTGCAAATACCCAAATTTACAGAATCAATTAAATTTAAGCGACAGCAATGCAAACTCAAGCTCAGCTTAGCTGCAACGCATTGACTATAAATTAAAATTTATGCTAGCTGTGTGTATGCAAAACGTATCCAGAACGAAGAATTACATATCGCATAGCGTAATAAGGCTTGATTTGAATCGATAAAACAAAGTAATCGAGGTCCTAAATTAAAGATTGCGATTAACACCCAAGCAAAGCTACAAATTAATTTGGTTCGCGGGTTCTGTTAAAGAAAGGTTCTTCGCGAACGCAATTTTTTATAGAAAAATTGGTAAGCTTTCTATCAATTCCAACGTAAGAACACAGGATCACTGTAATTGCCAAATACAGGAGGTAATTGAATGCATTAATCAGGTGCCCGTCTGCTGTTGCAATTAATAAAGTTATGTGAAATCAAAGATCGTATGTCTACAATAAAATTTATTCAAATGTAGAAGAAAAATGTTCAATAGAGAAACGACTGACGGTAGAATTCCATGTACACTAATTCTATGTCCAAATCCAGCGTTGAACAGTTTTCGCTGACGAGCGTCACTCGGCCAATCCAGGAATTTCCATCTTAAGCGATAATAGAAGAATCCTTCCTTAACGGTCGTGCTGGGCCCGGAGATTCTGCCTCCGCAGGTGGCCGATCCGTTGCTTCTTGGCGCGTACATCTATTTCAAAATCCCACGAACTTTTCCGTCAATGACGTTGGCTGGAGCTTAAATAATGAAGCCCCAAACTCAAAGAATACCGAAAGGGCAGCTGGGTATCGAGGACTGCAAATTATATTACGTAGATAACGAAGACAACAAAAAGAAAGAAAGTAAAACGGGAAAGCGAAAAAAAGTCTGACACAAAATTACTGGTCATTGGCTCGCGTGGAACTAATAACGAACACGACTTACCTCAGATTTCGAGCAGCCAGTAAAAATTTTGCATCGAAAGGAAAGCTGCCATATAGCAAAATAATCGGCGGCTGCGGCGACCCAACTACAAGACCAATGCTGCTCCCGTGTAACAACGGTTCCGACAGGCAAAAGTTTTGTACGCACACGTCAAGTAGTTTTCGAAGCCAAATTCAAAACGGCGCATTCGCATTGTAACACACCCCGTCCTCTTCTTTAAAGGGCAAAAAGAAGGAAATGTGCGGAGATAGTTAAGAAAAGGCTTCGGAACACGAGAAAACTCAAAAACGAGAAGTTCGGGAAAACTCCAAGGACACATGCTCGAAAAACCACCAATCCATATTTTGATCAAAGGAAAGAAAGCCAGAGAAATTGACCACAACCAAGACTGGTCTCCACTGCTGAATGGAAAAATCGCGCCGGCGACTAGCGTAAGGAAAACCCACACGAAAGGCACCATCTGTACAATAATTCATCTGTTTCATCACACCATAACCACAAAGTCAAAACACCCAACTCTAATACCCAAGGCAAAAGCGCTGAAAATCCGAAAATATATCACTATAAGCGACACAAAAACGAAACCAACCAATGAAAAGCAAATACCATCCCAAGAAGGGTAAACTCCAGAAAGCCAAATAATCAACCCAAAAATAGAACAGAGATCGCAGAACCCGCATCCAAAGCGGGTGAAAATGTATCGAGCGCCATATTCGTATCGTATCAAATTCGAAAATAAAAACATTCAATAAGAAATCAAAAACCTCTCTTAGTCGTTAGAATTTTTTTTTCCACCCTGCTTTCCATATGGTTGCAACCTTTATCTCGAACTTGTCTCGAATTTCTGCGTCGAGAATTCTATTATTTTTTTATTTATTATGATTTATCTATTAGCTCTGTAGGTGTGGATGATGAAGTTACTTCGTGTTTCTGTGCAGCCTTTTCCATCTAGGCCTCTTCTTTGATAATTTAAACTGATACCATAGCAATCGTTCAGTTGGTAACATTTTTCTAATTCACTTTTACGTTTATCTCTCTTTAGGCCGCCATATCAGAGTTTCTATGTTATTGTTCGCAGTCATTCTTTCCATACATCCACGCCGTTTTATTTGACTAGCCTCAATATACAGTGTGTCACCGGGTAGGTGATACGACTCTTAAATAATTAATAATTTATGGCAAGGGATACTACACTTTATAAGTTGTTAAGCTTCAACGAGGATCCGCCTGTCAAACTCAGGGCGAATTAAAAGAATGTAATAATAATTACCACAAATAAATGGTTTATTGCTCATTCCTTATTTTATCTATTTGCAATAAAATAAGGTTCAGCTCCGGTGAACATGAAACAAATCTTAACTCAGGCTGTACTTAACAAATCATTCTGTATCATTTTATTCACATTATGTTTGACGTAACTAAGCTAAATCCGTCAGTTACAAATTAAATTGCATTAGACATTCAGAACATTTATTATATCTGAAACTCTAAACGTAACCCTTCCGAAACCTGCTTTATTTCATGCTAACCTTTATCCCTCAAATTATTAGTTACTGCTGCTCACATCCAGTGCATTTATTAATGTAAAGTACTGATTATCTTGCAATAAATAAAATATTTAATTCTGTGGTCATGTTGACCTTATTTGTATAGTTAATTAGGCAATCAAAATAGCTGTAGGCAGTAAACCATTAGAATATTTTTCCATTCGCCCTTATTTTTTTCTGTTTGTTTTTAGTCTCTAATGAATACATCTATCTACTTGAACTCTTTCTCTATATCTATGCATCAAGCCTTAGCTTTACCAACTCTACTTGATAGTATTTTCCGAATTTACTGTTAATAATAGTATAATCAGACAAGATGGGTTTCGCAATAAATAGTAGAATAGAAACGGTATGCCAATAGAACCATGCCAGTTTCTTAGTGCTGACAACAATGATGTAATAAATGTAAATTAATTGTAATGCAGTGCTGGATTAAACAAAATAGTTGGCAATGGTTTAGTTATTTTTGCTCCTGCCGGATACCGAGCCACTTTTTTCTCGAACTTAGCTATGCAAGTGAGTACTGAGAGATTGCTATTAAATGTAAATTATTTGCTAAAATATCCCATTAATTATGTAGTAAAATCTGCTTCTTGTACTTGCGCGATACGAAAGAGTAATGAAACAACATGATCATAGTAAAAATAATGTTGCTATCTCAGATTTGCTGCTGAATAATATAAGCACAATCAAAAACCTGGTACAGTTCAAATTGCGTAGATATTGGAAAACGCTCAATAGTTCGACTGTCGCCAGAGCCAAGAAAAAATAGATATAATTAGAAACAGACTTAAGGTTTAAGGTTTTAGTTAATCATGTTTACAAAAATAACGGTGCAAATGCTTATCGAAAACAGGAGTTCTAGTCCAAATTGTGACAAATCGAAGACAAAGGCGCCGGCAGTGTAGGACCGCACACGTTTCTTCCAAAACATGAGGACTGCCAAGTTTTTGCAAAAATACTCTGAAACGAATTGAGCTACTAAACGGGAAATCCATTGTATGAATTTGATATTAAATAATAATAAAATAAAAATACATGTTACTCAGACAATTTTGAGAGAATTGGTGCAGAACTTTTTTCTGTCACGTTTTTGTGATAATTAATTTCCTCTGAATTCTTCGTGAGTGAAATTTTGCAGAATATCCAGTTACTAGTAAATTTTAGAATTGAATATTCTTCAAACAATAATTAAAATGTTTTTAAAGGGATGTTCATGTTCAAGTGTGTTCATGTAAACCTGGTGGCCAAACTAAAGAAATGTCCATTTTTTCTAACTTCAATGAAGTCATCTGACAGGTCTATCATCAGAATACTATAATTCTGCAAATGCTATTCTGACGTTCCCAATAAACGCCATGGTACTAGCACATTAGTGTCTTGATAACCTTAGCAAATTTCTTGATAACCTTAGCAAATTTGCTGAAGTATATTCCAGAAAGATTCACAATTGTGGAAAACAGATAATAACATCTTTTATCAAGAGAAACAGCTGTGTAGGGTCTAGCGAACAACAATTCTAAATAGTATACTACAGATTACAGAATTGGTGTAGTATGGATCGTTCTTTTATTAGAAGAAACTATAAGCGTCAGTTCAGCCCTGTTCTTCTGTTACTTACTTACTTTGTCGATCCTCTTGTATCATTAGGTGTCTAAGTTGTTCTTTCTTTGTTATTTAGCACTTTGCAGCTGCTTTGCTCCATATTTTGATAAGTCTTCTTCTCGTTGTTTTCCCTAGTGTTTTAGTCTCTCCCACTTGTTTGGTTTGTAGATCTTCCTGCATTCTACAATCATGCCCAAACCATCTGAGTTGGTTGCCTACTAATCATTCTCCTTGCAAGCTGTCCCATGTGTAGTCTAACCAATATTCCTTTATTTCTGACTTTCTTTTTACACTTCTTTAATATCTCTTTTCTACTTCTTGCATTCTGTTTTACTGTTTTTCTAGCACACCTCTTTCTGATGGATTCAATTTGTCTTCCCAAGTTGCTGCTATCACTACATTCTTGAATTTCGTTTTCTGATTTTGGTAACTTAGGTGGTTTTAATGCTTGTTCCTTAATGATTTGTGCAATAATATTTTCTTTTTGCTAACCTTTGCTTTCACTTCTTAAGTCCGCCAATCCGGTTTTTTCTATTTTCTCTCCTTTAACATTTAGTAGTATTACTCTTTTGTGCACCTCTCGCCTCTAAATCTTCGTTGTTTTATTCTTTGTCCTGTCACTCTCTTTTTTATATTTTCCTTTTGTACACACCTTGAATTTTAGGGTCCTTCAGTTTATACCTTCTCATTCTTCCTTTTTCTTTTGGTCAAGGTCTTTCTCTCATTCCTTCCAGTTTTCTAGACACATCTGCTTCTATTTTAATTTCTCCTATCAGCAAGTAGTAATCACTTCTTATTTTAGTATATAATCAATTACTGATTTTTAATTTTTACATTGTTCTTATCGTGCAAATTTACGAATCTTCTTTTTTCTTCTGTCCTAAAAAGGGAGTTTGCTGTCATCCTTTTATTAGCTATGCAAAATGTAATTAATCTTGTATCAATGTTGTTTCTGCTGGTCTCACCGTGTTGTTCCATTGAACCTACCATCTACCTCTTATATTATTTTCTATTCGTTAAAGTAGCCTGGAAGCTGTATTTGTCCCACACTTGCAGCTTTTCCCAGACTATTTATTTGCTACATTTTCATTCCTATTCGGTTCATCTACACCTACTATCATCTAATCATTGTTATTCAGTTTCAAATCCAATACTACGTATCTGTCTTAAATAGAATTCCATTTGTGTAATTTCATCACCCTGATCTTGTTCTTTCGTCTTTCGTAACCTCAATGTAGAAGAATACTAGGCCAACTTCCAATTCTATGCATCCCACATCTTTTATCTTTGCCTCGATTGTTGCTAAAATATTGAAGTTTCCTTTCGTAAATACTTTTGCCAGCTCTATATCTTTGTCTTTTAGACATTTAAAATTCCATAGGTTAACTGGAAGAGTAGCAAACAACCTTATGTTGTTAAGCTGAACTTCGCCTGTGTTATTACATTTAATTGTTGTATAATTTTCTATTTTTTTCTGATTGATAAAGACATATTATTGTTATTATTATTATTATTATTATTTTTATATTATATTCGAGTTTCTATACTATGTTGTTCATTATGCTTCTCTTATTAACATTTACATTCGGCTTCTTATATTTTTTTTTCTCTATTTTGTTTGCTTTCCTTTCCTTTTTTTTCTCCTTAGCTCAATTTTCTCATTTTTCTCTATCTGTTCCATAGCTACGTTTATTGTTTGTAACTGATCTGTGTTCATTATATCTTTTCTTGCCATTGTCTCAATGTTCTTCCTTCGATTTTGCATTAGCTGTGTGGTTTTTGCTTATGTGGTCTTTTCACTACCTTTCCTCATTCCCTGATCTTTATTATTCTATCGACATGTTTCAACGTTATTTATTAGTTTGTTGTACCTCAGTTTCGTTGTTTGCCCTTATTTCTCTCTTCTAATTTTCTTTTTCATAGCTTATTAAACCATTTTCAGTGTTGAGCTCTTAATTTGTTTTCGTTTTTCTCCATTTCATGTACTTAATTCAGTTTGCAGAAATTGCTTCACTACTCTCACTAGATCGCTTTCATTTACTTCTTTACGCCTGCTAATGATGTTGTTTCTCTTGTTTTTCCTTATCTTGCTTTTCAACTTTTACTTTGAAATGTAACCTTTGCATTAGCTGATTTTTTCTCTTGCCTCCAGCATCCTTTCCTTTTTCTCATTTTGTCCTTGAACTCTCACATCTGTACTGAATTATCTTTGAAGTCCGCCAACATTTCTAACATTATTTTATATCTGTTTCTGCAGTACTGTTTTGTAATATTTAGGTGATCCTAATATTTTCTGACTCTTTGCAAAAATGTTAATTTTTTCCATTCGCTTCTTCCCAAAAAGATTCTCCTGCGGTGTCTCCTGCACGTATCTTTGCTCTTGCGTCTATTGCTGATGTTGCCTTGTATCGAGTGCGAAAAACATTTGAAGACAAGTAGTGCTAAAAAGCATACGTTATATTATATTATATTATATATTTTGGTACTCAGCCAACAGCCGTCAGGCCAATTATAAGCGTCGCTGTACATTTTATGGGAACTTCCAACCCCACTAACGACTGTCATGATGTTATTATGACATCCGGGACCAACTATTTCCGTGACAGCCGTATCACGAGGCGCCGAGAGAAGCAGCCTTGGAATTCCCATCCAAGTTCTGACCAGAAAGAGCGTTGCTTAACTCTACTGATCGAACGTGGACGCTTGTTCAAGCTACACCGCCCGAAACCTGTTTGTAGTATAGGGAGCGAATAACCGAATTTTTTTTTAAACAGTATTGATTTTTCTAGGTCTATTTTCCTTTAAACCATTAAAGCTCTCGTTAATGTGGTGATAATAAAATGCAAAGAGTTTGTTTAATGGTTATGACATTTAATTTTTTAACAAATCGCATATTATTTATTTTATACGTTTTTTTGTGTCTAAGTATATCTATAGATATCTCAAGATTCCGTTTAATATCGCATCACACTCTGTACAATACTTTTGTATATTCTTCATACTTTCCTTATATGTTTTCCAAAGGTATCGAGCTTATGACTCCTATTATCCATCTTCGATCTTTAATTAACTTTTTGCATATGTGCGCCTTTTTGGTAGTTAGTTGTCAAAGATTACTTATTGCTTTGATTGATTAGATTCAGAACACCTTAAATAAATTATGTATATTATCTCTAGTATTACATCCCATTTTTCTAAATAAACCTACTAAATCGTATGTACATTAATGTATTATAGTGAAATTTAAAAAATATTGGGGCTTCTTTAAATGCATTGATGTCGAGTTTTATTTTGTTCGAGGGCATATCAATTTTGTTCTATTTAATAAAATTGTATCTGGTTTCTAGTGTGAAGCTTTAAAATATTTTACGCAGTCCCCAATCATCACTTTCAGTATTGATTAAATGTGTTTTTATCTTAGTCGATATTTTGAGTAATTTTTATCAGCGGCAGCCCATGGATAAATTTGATGGTAGAACCGAACAAAAAATGCATCCCCCCCCCCCTCACAGACAAATACAAATTCCTACATTCCGAGATTTAAATATTCTCCATATGGACTGAAAAAGTTAGCATCAGTGAACAACATTACCAAACTTGACAGATTAATTAAAGATGATGAACTGAATCGAATATTTCTCTTTTGTTAAACACGAGTTTGTGTATTACATTAAAATTCATATTCCGATACTTTTAAAATGTGCCACAGTGGTGGATGCAACTCACCCATCACCACAAGGCGGCGCCAGGGTGCAAACAGTGCAAGTGTGGGCCTTCCTTAGCCCAGTAGCCGAAGTAGGGGGTTAAATGTAAAAGAACATAAACTTACTGATCTGTAAATCTCATTGATAATAATAATTGTACTCACTGGGCGTGGACGCCCCCTGGCCTCTCCATACTTTCAGTCGCGACGATACAATACTTGGCCTTGCATCAGCCAGCATGAGCCCTTTAGCAAGTAATCGCTGCTTTAGCTGGTTGGGTTGTCGGTACTCTTCGCTAGCACTGCCCAATAGTAATCCACTAAAATAACTATTGTTACGACCCGTAGAGAGTCAGTAAGAGCCCGGTGGCTACTGGTCTTTCACAGTACAGCAATTACTGCGAATCTCGCCCAGCTGCTACGGAAGAACAAGCCTCAGCGGCATCACTACCTATCCACCCCCTGATTAGCATATAATGGTTCAGCACGATCGAGAACGTCTGACATCTAGATTAACTATTGTTACAACTCGTACAGGGTCAGTAGCAGCCCGGGGTCTACAGGTCTTTCGCAGTGCAGCAATTACTGCATATCTCGCCCGGCTGCTGCGGAACAACTTGCCTCCGCCTCCTCGTCCAGCACGAGCTAAAACCTCTGAAGTCTATCATCAGCTGGAATTTCCAAAAATATACCAACATGATACAATTAACTATCGGACATTCAATCTACACCAGATATCACTAAACTCACTAAGGGTACGCATAGCCGCGCTCACATTGTTGCAACTTATCACATTATAATAAATTATTGGTTCGCATTATCGCATACCCAAACGCGACGCTACTGCCAACCCTAAACGTTCTTACCCCCGATTCGAATTCTATCCCTGGGCAAGCATAAATTCCTCGGTACACTACGTCGGTTGCACCTGCAATGCTGAGTTTCCCCAGAACAAGAAATCGTGATTTAACGCCTAATACATTTGTTAAGAATGTGTTAGATTTTAAGGTTCGATGTATTCCTAACTATAAGCACTAAAGAAATGGTAGACAAAGTAATTAAAACTTGAAAATAATGCACCTTAAACTATCAAATATTTTAACCCTAACACCTTCATGTTTCGTTTAAATGTATAATTTGGCCAAAAAACTTTCATCTCCACTGTTTGAGAATTTAGTTTATCTTTGCATGAAATGAGTAAATAATACGTATAATGTAATAATAGCAATTTATTGCTAGGTCCACCTAACCGCTTTACTTCAAGCTTTTCTTTGAGCGAATACGACGAAAAGGGCTTATAATGGGAACTATTCATGAAATAAAAATTCCTCGTGCTTTGTTTAAGTTTTAAAATCAGCAAAATGATGACAAATAAGTACAAAATATGTTTTTTTCAGAATTAAAAAAAATCTTGAATACCGGTTTGCGGTTTGTTATGGTAAAGCCATGGCTTCCTGGCGAGCCGCCATTGAATTTTCTACGTGTTCCATGTTCACCAGCTTTTTGTGCCACCTGTATGTTGATCTATAATCTATATAGTCACATCTTCTATCTAAAGTAATGTTTCTCTTCTTAAGAACTTTCACCACTATGTGAATTCTATTATGTATATTTAGTTCTTACCGTATCGCTATTATTATGAAAAGTAAGTTTCAAGTGTCAGTCTTTTTTCTTTATCTTTCTGTTCTATTTATTCATCCATGCACTATTGTCTACATGTATTGAAATGGTATTAAGCCCACAATTTGGCTCTGTTTGCAGTACAAAATGTTTAACCAAGTCAATAAAGCACAGAGTTAGGATATTTTATATAATTGCAATTTGAAACAATAATAAAAGTATTAAATTCATTGGTAATGAGATGCGAGAAACAGTAATTAGTCGGATAAAGGCACGCAAAAGCAAAGCATATTTCAGAGGACAGTAAAAATTGTGAGCAATCTGAAGGGTAATCGAAATTAAGGATAATCTAGAAAATTGCAAAGAGCAATCCTGAATGTAGGCAACAGAAGAGAAGCAAGCGACGTGAAAATGGGGAACTCAAAAACCAGTGCATTAATTAATGAAAACAAAGTGCAGAAGAGTAGAGCAGTGAAATTAAAAACGTTTGTGAGTGCAACGCTAAAGGGCACTATTAATTAAAAGCAAGACAATATTTTAGATTTAAAAAAATTTTAGATTTTTAATTTATGTAATCAAACTTTACTCCATTTGTGGATAATAGTATCAAAAGCACCGCATTATAGCAACCTGATGCTTATTTGTTATTAACAAAGAGAACAATTGAAAATAGAAATTAGCTTGTCGAATTTGTGCTGTATTTTTAATTGGTGTGGTAATAATAAACAAGTATTTTACCACATAAAAAGTACCCAGTTTTATTTACTAAGTGTTCAACCAGCTGTGGGAGCGTTTGTGTTAAGTTCCGCAACGAAAAACTAAAAATTTACAATCTCATCTTTGAGTGGACATCGGCATCCGAGCATCTGGAGTTTCCGATCTTCGACTACGACCAAATTAGGAATCGGAGCCCAGAGGTCAGCAATCGGGGACATCGGCGGGGTGTGCAAGATCAGCATCTGCGGCCAGGAAAACTAATTTTAAAAAGGTACGAGTGCCTGCAATTCGAGTGTCAGAGTTCGGGTAAACTACTTAAATACGAGATTGAGCCTTGCTGAAGAGGCATTGCGCTTTTCCAAAGGTTTAGCTACGCCGTGATAGTCCGTAAAAGCCTTGGCGTCAGTAAATTTTGCGAAATTTACCAGAATCAAGCATCATAAACAAACGAATGTTGACGTGGGTTCTACGTCATCCTATTAACAATAAAGACGCGTTTTTAGTTCCCAAGCGGGAATACTCAAATTATTTACCTGACGCTTTCTCACATTATTTCACTATTTTAAACGTTCAAATACACGCTGTAAGCACAAACCATTTTATGTTCATCTGTCAATTTACGAGGTTGTGAATTATCTACTAAGAACGAGCAAACGAGCTACGTTGAGACAAATAACCTAAAATTTGAGAATATAGCCTATTTCAGAACTCACCCTGAGATAAGCAGTTTTGTGTTTTGCCGTGAGCTAAGCGTATTAAATATTGCACTTAAATAAAATAGAAAGAGGGGCATTCAACCATTTTATTTGTGCAATTAATTAATTCATTTAATTTTAACCAGCCTTAAAAAACTGACAGGCAAGTTTGAGCACAGTATAAAAATATAATCTGATATTGGATTTGCCTAAAATATTACTTATATTAATATTTATACCAAAAATAAATAATTACAAACAGTTCAGTCATTACAGTATTTATCTTTATGTTTCATTTGTTGTACATTAATTTCTACACTAGTTTTCTTAATCTTCTAAAATATTGCCGTATTATTTATTACATTTTAACAACTCTCTTTTTTAAATACATAAATAATAAAAATTATAGTTACGACTGCATTGTTGCCGGCGTGAAAATAAAAACGGAGCTGACTGGCACAAATTAATGTTACGTACTCGCTCAGCACTCTTGGCGGGAATATGAGAAATCGCGGGAGAGTTATAAATCAATTTACAATCTATTACGGAAAGAAAAACTACATGAGCACGGACAGGTACAGAATTAGATAAACGCGATACGTGGCCTTGAGCCGTCCTCAAAATTACGCAACAATGCCATCAAACCAAATTTAAAGCACAAATTTCGATCTCGAATAGCCGCATTTGCATTTTTATTGCCAAATCGAAACGAGGTATGACGTGTGCAAGCGTGCCTTTTCCCTGTCTAACCAGATTTGCATTGGATTGGATCCTTTGGCACTCGTATAGGTGTCAGGTTGAGTGTCGACGCACAGAACAGTTAAAAGAATTGTTACAATCACGACACCAGTACCACAGGCTTGCATATTTTTAGATCAAAATTACCGCGATAATGACAGGATTTAAGTTTCCATTGGTGTGGCTTAAAAATAAGCTCTGTTGGCTCCCGTACAACTACAGCGTAAATGCGTTAAGTGCACACTCGGTTGTTGTAATTGGAAATCGTTTATACTTCAACAGTTGATAGAGTTTTACTGCTATACAGAAATATATAACCACTAAATTACTTAAGAGGCTCTAAAGCGGGAGATTAATATACGCTATTAATAAGCGTACCATACCGTTGTAGTGACATTTAGATTTATGGCATCACTATAAAAAGAGCGACGTATACTATACTATTCATACCGCTGCTAAATATGAAGCCGTTACCATAGCAATGATGCTGTAACGATAATTGCATATAAAAATATCGATAAAACGTTGGTTGCATGGGTATACATTACGGGCACCGGTTAAACGGTGCTGACAGTTAAGAAAAGGTAGCCTCTGTGAACACTCGGTACTCGGATGGATTGCCGACCGATATTGATAGTAACATTGCAGCCAGTAATACTTCGAACAGTATTTTTAAGTCATTGGTCCAGGTTATCATTTCAGTAATAATCGTTAGGTTAAGTTAGAGCCGCTAGCGCAACTTGAAACTCTAAAATTGGGCTTCCTACCGCTAGTCATAGAGGAAACGACTTATTTTAAACATGTTTCATTAATATACTGTCTTTTTGTGTACAATGAAAACTATAGTGACCATGGCAGATCGGGAGTTGATGGAGCAAAAGGGTAGCGCGTAGCACGTGTTATCTGTTCCGTGAGTATAGCCGTTTGGGAAGCCCCTTACCGTGCAGATTTGGCAAATCTACTACAATTGTCAGATACATCCAGCTTCTCTAAAGCCCCGGCTACTAATCTGAAATCCCATCTAGCTTGAGATTTGCTGAATTTCCCATCGACCTCTGGTCGGATACATTGAAAGGAACGCTATCGTCCAACTATCTAACGTTCCGCAAACAACGCTTGACGCCGACCACGTCCTGAAAATGCTTTCCGTTTATCATGTGTCGATTCACGTTAATTGCCCGCCGCTGTCCAGTCTTTATCTCTTCTCCGACATATAACGAGTAGAATCACGCAAACTTCTCCCGTCGACACCTTTAAAGGGATTCTTTCCCATTTACAAGCCATCTCGCACAATTTCGACGGCCAGCGATCCAACAATGTTATTTTAATAGCGTCCTTAAATTTACTGTATGATTTTATTATGTAAAGCGCAGTGAAGTTTCGCGTATTTTAAAGTTAACAAAGTTATTTCAGAGATCACAAAACCGAATAAGTTCCAAATCCCAAAGTTGAGCGCCATACCCATATTTTTCATTGGCGATGAAGTCTTTCATGGTGTAACCTCCAGCCCATCGGCATTCAAAACACTATGGGGCGCCCTAAATTTAGACGAATGTATTTTCGTATCTTTCAAGGTACAATTATTTTGACTGTCGCGAGCAAGCCTCTTTTTATTTCAGGCTGCAGCTACTGCAATTACACTGAGCAACCAAACTTGTTTAAACTTACTCCATGTGGCAAACAAGAATTTACAAAAGCATTGTAAGCATCAGTAGATGATGGAAAACGCTAAATTTTCCAGGAAGTCGTAAAATATATTATTTCGCCAAAGCAACCGACATGATCTCCATTGTAATAATCCCGCCTAATAAAGTATATAATAGTTTTTAAATAAAATAATTAATGGCAAAGGATACTGCACTTTATAAATTGTATTAGATTCATTTACGAACCTGCCTGTCAAACTCAGGGCAAATTAAAAGAGTATAATTTATTACCACAAATAAATAGTTTATTGCTCATTCTCATTTTATCTATCTGCAATAAATTCGGGCTTAGCTCCGTAGAACATGAGACAAACTTGGTTCAGGGTGTAGGTTCATAAATATGCGAAAAACTCTGTACGACAAATAACTCGTATGACAAATACTCTCAAATATTTTGGGCAAATGAATAATTTCCATCTGACGTTTAAATAACCTGACTCAGTAAACACGATGATCTGCCAGTGCGAAAACAGCGTTTAATTGAATCTTAAAACACCAAAAAGGCAAGGAAGCATCCGATAATTATTAATACTATGACGTAGCAACTGCTAAGCTCGTTTTGTTTCTAGTGTGACGTAGAAATCCACGCGCGATTGTTTTTTGTTCTATATCCGGCCAAAACTGAAAAATGCTGCGTCATCTTGCATTTTCAAAGGACGCTACCTAAAATTCTCGAAGCTGAACGGATCTGGATAACTGGAACTTGGCGCTGCACCTCGTAGACAGCCTCAACAAACCCCCCGAATTCTGGGACTGCAGCAAAGGTTTTTTGTGGAATCCTACCTTAATCGGAGACCTCTCGGACGCTGGGTACACTCCCCAATGACGCCACGTGAATTATGCACCTGGGAATGGCTTGTTGGTTGGAATTCCTACACGTGCGGGCTTCTGAAGGTCCTCTCTACACTTAGCAAGCACTATTCTTGCTGGGCGATGCTGCTTATTTCTGGAATTGGGCCCTCGAAGTTACACGCGTTAAGTTACTGCTGGTTAAACTGCCTCACTTGGGCCTCTTAACACTTAGCAAACTATACCCACAGATGCCCTGTACAGTAAAGTTCGGGCACTTCATTCCATGTAGGAATATGGCCTGAGACAAGGCGAGTCAGGGTCGCCGAAATATCTCTTTCGCAAACCCAGTCATCTGGCACACCGTTACCGGCGTTCTGGGTGATGTGGTTAGCATCACGCTTTCGACGACTGCCTTACTTTTCCTACTTCCACATCTGTGGTTTTGGTACCCAATCTTTAGAGCGACTGGGCGGGTCGCCCGCCAGTTGCCAGGTGTTGGGATTGAACCCCGTACCGTGGCACCGCAGCCTGACGCCCTAACCGCTCAGCCACGCTGGCGTTACAGATACCCTGTACACTGGTTAATAACTTTATGCACAAGTGGTATTAAAAAGGATTTTTTATTTATAATTTTATGTGATAAGACTCTAAGGCAAACAGGAACAGTTTGGTCTTTTGGTGAAGAAGGGCGGTTTTGAGACTTTTAGGGATGCTCGTTCTTCGAATATGCTGGTGTCCTCTGGGGGAACTTATGGAGGTTCGGCCACAGAAAAGGCTCTCAAATCTCTTAAACAAACAAGTTCGTTCTGCCACAAAACTTGACTGACTCTTGCTGCTGATCATCGAAGTATTTAACAGCTTACGGTCGTCACTTCCCACGGCCGACGTAACAGGGAGGGTCCAGTTGCTCTGTTTTATTAAATTATTCCATAAGTTTTCCAGGGGTCAGCCAGAATGATTTGATCGACCTCATGCTGTAGCTGACCTAAATCCGTCATCCCTCACGACACTATTGAAGTGCAGGTAAAGTTGATGAATTTGTTCTACCTTTGGAATTTAACCGTTGATCAGTTATGGACAACGTTGCTTCATTCGACGGTTTATTTGGTTTCGGGAAGCGGGTGGTTTTAAAGGCTGGTTTCCAGCCGTTTGCATATAGTCAGAGAAGTTTTTTTATTCTCGGAGTCGAAATATTAAAATGTATATTAATTTATTGTTTGGCTTAAAATGTACCTAGACATTGCGACGCCACGTCAACGATCGTGCGCGGAAAGAGAATTTCGTATGTTTATAAATAAGAGAATAGTCAATGTAATACAAAATGACACAGTAGTAACAATAGAGTTAATAATAATCAGTATCTATTGAATTGTCATGATGTTATTCTAAAGTAACATCACGTAAATGGTTCAAAAAGGAAAAATATTCTTTAAAAAAGAAAGTAAATGCATAAAAGAAACTGGTTTCCCCGAAATTTAGATAACCATTTACCTCTATGCAGTGGTTTGTCAAATCAGTAGAGTGAACATTTTTATGATTTTAGTCTCTTATCGTACTACAAGGCGTACATATTATTTGTTATGATGTGTTTTATCGGACTTTTTCCACTGTCTAGGGTGTATATCACACAACGTTTCGGGAGTTTTGATCTACTCTCGTCTTCAGGTGTTCCTGGTTAGTCCTGAGAAGGACTGATATTGTACGCTTTTATTCGTAAACTCTTGCCTCTCCCGGGGTTTGAACCCGGGACCGCTGATCGCTGTGATTACTAGTCTGTCACTCTTACCACTAGGCCACCTTCTCAGGACTAACCAAGAACACTTGAAGACCGGAGTAGATCAAAACTCCCGAAACGTTGTGTGATATACACCCTAGACAGTGGGAAAAGTCCGATAAAACACATCATAATAGACCACTGCCAAAAAATGACATTCAGAGAACAATATTATTTGTTGCCCATTTACAAATAAAGAAGGGTTAATCAACCTCAGATATTAAGACGACATAATGCTCATATCAATCAAGTTTGAAAATTTCCAAACCATAATCAGGGTCTGGAATTATTAAAAGTAGGCTTTAAAATATACTGAACAAATTGAAAATATTGACCAATATGGAAGCCCCTCTTCATAAGGCTATATGACGCAATAAAACAAGTACAACACACAAGTTAAAATAAAGCAGGTTGCAAAAGATATGCAGGGTACGCCAAGTAACTTACATTTAGGTCTTGAAACTGCAATCAGAATTCTTGTTACTAAAATTTTTGTAAAAACTCTGATTGTGCTCTGGTTTTAGAGGTATACAGCGTTCTACGTATACTAAAATAATATCGGTCTCTGCTTGTTCAAATCACTTAAATTTTATAATTTAAATAATTTTTATAAATAAATAAATTTATGAATAAAACTAATTTTATAATTTAAGTAATATTACTGGTTTTTTAACTCTGTCGGCGTAGCTATCAATTGCTTTAATGCCATAAAAACACAAAAATTCTAAAAAATACTGCTTGCTGCCATGATATGTACGTTGGGTTGCACTCTTCGATAAAAAGGCGCCAAGTTTCGTGGCCCACTCCGTATATAAAAAATTGATAAATACCCCTCGATCTAATATCGGTTTTACTACGCAATATCAAGATGTGTAGCTTCACAAAAAAATAGTGTAGAAAAAAATACGAAAAAGGCGACGATGCGTGGAGTCTAAAGGATCAAAAATAGAATATATACATTGGAAAGAAAATAACTTTTAAATACAATGTGGAATATATGTATATAAGTAGATATAAAATAGTAAAAAAGGAAGAAGGGCTTCAAGAACGATGAGCAGCATAAAGTAAATGGAAAATCAGAAAGCAGTAGAGAACTATAGAGAACGCTTACTCCAATATTTCAGTATAGAAAATTGGACGAAAAAGAAGATTTTAACATACTTACTTATGTGTATAATCTTTGTTTACTAACTAGTATTTTCACAATTTTTTTTCAATTTAATCGTATTTTCAAAATTGAGTTCAAGACAACCGTTAATAGGAAAACGGCATTTAAGATTGTATTAACGAATTTTAACAAATGTTTCTAATTATTAAGGCAAAATAATTACTATTTCTCTCTCTCTCTCTCTAGTCGTGAATTATCTATATCTTGTACCTCATTTAGAGTGTTCTGTTCTCTTTTCTTCTACTTCTCCCTGAATTATTATGTTTCCATGTACTAATCTGAATTCCAAGTATAAGTAAATTTTCGTAGTAGATGTTAATAATAAAATGATATAGCCGGTCTTCAGCCTCAAAGACTAAGGAATTATGGCTTGAAAGGCATACTCTTGTAGATGATAAATAGGGAAACTTGTAATTGTCACATGAATTGTTCGGGAAATTTTTAATTCAATTTACTTTTCTTTTTCCTCGGGTATGCTCAGATGCCCATGGGTTCCATGGGTTTGTTCTCTCAAATGTATAAATACAGGAATAAACAGTTTAGAAATAAATCGTGTAATGTTTTTAACTAAGTACAAAATAAATCTCATGTACATAAAATTATAACAGACATTTTTTTTCTGGTAAACGGTCTGGATCGATGCCTCTAGACAGTCGGCAACCCACTATACAAGTCGGTTCTGCCCGGCTGCTCCCATCGATCATCTCCAAGAAAGTTCAGATGTGATAGCTCCGGTGCACTTGAACTAGAAACGATCGGTCTAAAACAAGCGCTATGATTTTTGTGTACGGCCAGCTCAATGAAATAACAAGTTTTGCGGTGCTAGTGAAGTGTCTAATTAGGGTGATAAGCTAGGCAGGCCTCGGAACTTCCTTGGTATATAAGCTTGGGTCTCCAGGAAAACGTAAACAGGAAATTTGCACTTGGAGCGAAGTCCGCTTTTTTACTGCTGCGTTACCCGGCGAGCGCTGTAAGATCGCTTGTGCTCTCGTGCCTCGACCGGCGGTGTCGTCGGATCAACCACGTTCTTGCTACAGGTATGCTAGTAATTTGTTGAGGTGTTTGGTTATAATAACTTTGGTGAAGCCGGTTGATTATGGTCAAATTGATCTAGTGGACGCCGCATGCGGGATTTAGGTTAACAAAATATTCTACGAGACATGTCCTCGTCACAAGGTAGAACTCTATCAGGTTCATGTTAGGAGGTATCGTGCTTCGAGACGGGCTCACGTCACAAGGTAGAACTAAGTCGGGCAAGTATTAGAAAAAGGAATGTCTAAGGACTCAAGTGGTCAGACCCCCAGAGAGGAAACCTAGCGGTGGAAGTCAGGATCAGGATCTGAAGTCTCAAATGAAATGAAGTGGATGCGGAATTTCTTTCTATACTTTTTGGTCCTCGTTATCGGAGCAGTCGTTCCAGGTACAATTGAGTAGGAGTGGCGTTGTGCTTGCTTATACGAGACTCTGCGCACCGCTGGTGGACGTCTTCTTATCTTCTGTTCGAGCGATAGGGCGATGTAAATGCAGATTGTGACGGAATAAAGGCCGTGCAAATTTCGGGCATAATATTGATGCTTTAGATGAATTTGTTACTGGCACTAACATTACAAAATCGTAGAGATTAATATCGATTTATTAATTAAAACCTACTGCTTTTATATACAAAATATTTACATATTTAGCTCAAAGAACTAGTAACGCTTACTAGCCTAGTAATATTTGATTACTTAATAGTTAAAGTTGAACATAAATAAATATTTAGCAAAGCTGCAGTTCGTTCACACGTTTGTAGACAGATTTTGCTAAATAGTGTTGTGTAACGTGAGCGGTAATCTAGGGCAACCTGCAGACCATAGTGCTGCCTTGCGATTGCAGCACATTCTTGAGCTGATTACTACATGAATTGGTTCATAATTTTAAAACGAGATTAACTAATGTTTAAAAAGGTTAGCATTTTTATGGTTGGAATTTTTCGCACGATATTGCCGATATATCTTAAAATCTTTAACGGAATCATCTTTGGCTGATACTTAATTCCTTAATTCTGTCTCCAAAAGAATATCTCTATATCATTGAATACTCTTCCTTTGTACTACGGCAGTCTCCAAGATTCACAACCATTCAGAACTTTAAGGCGTTGAAAGATCTAATAGTCGTTCTATAGCTTTGATAACGTATGTTGTAAGTTTTTAAGATGTTGTTTGAGTATCTACTCTAGAGTTGAGAATCTTCTACTGATTTTCAATATTAGTAGTTCCTCTAGCTTTCAAACGTGTATTATATCTTTTCAAGAAACTAAAATATATTGACAGCATGAGACTATGTGACCTTGACAGCTCTCGAATCTAGCAATTTGACAACAATGATTTGAGGAAACGGTGAGCATTGGTGTGGGAATACCAACATTTAAAAATAATTTTTGATAGTTTTTGTTCATTTAAAAGTAAATATCAATCATTTTACCACAGATTTACTAACGCCAGGTAATTCTTATTGATCCGCCTGCTGCTAACTAATTAGTAAAGGATTTACATGCAATGCGTGCACTTCTCTCTAAATATAAAACACGAGCATAATAGCAAGTAGTTGCAGGTTTTCAGTAAAAACCAACATCTGAAAATAACCGAAGCCAAGTCTCCAACCTTCACTTTTAACAACCATCAATACGAAGGTAAAATTTACCCAAAGATCATCAAAGTTTCACACTTGAGCGCTGCCAATCTTCGCGTCCTGGCGGAGGTTAAAGTTTCGTAAGATCGAAAACAGCTCTATTTCAGTCGCAAACTTGAAAAATAAAAAGTAAAAGTTTTGTGTCGTTTCCTGGATGGAATTGCAACTATTTCGAATTCTACGCGGCTTTTTGGCGTCGAAACAGGCGGTCGCGCCGATAATAATGGACAGATTCGCCTACGCACCTCCAAAAGACCTTTGAAATATCGACTGGAAGTTTTTAGCGTTGCACTACTAGAATCGTCGCTGTTCTGCGGGGACTCGAATTAATAAAAATGTCAGCAGTCAAATTTTTGTAACTAACGCGGTTCTAATTTTACATGCGCCATAATTTAGGTCTATTTGAGATATTTATGTGCTTGGAGAGGTGCATGAACTTGTCAAGTAGCTAATATAATGGGGAAGATGTCACAGGACAATCACATATATTTATGAAGTCGTTAAACTGCTAAATATAGGTTTAAACGAGTGCATAGTGAAGGGCAGATAAAGTAGTTAATAAGAATTATCACCTCATGTTATCAACACAGAATGCAGGTAGCCTCGACAGAACGAAGTGTCAAAGAATTTTAAAGGATGTTTTAGCACAATTTTAAGGTTATAAAGCTTAGCATCAACGAAACAATGTATTATAACAGAAAACCTCCTTCTTCTTTTCCTTTGTTTCTGTTTCAGTCGATCTCATCCTGTATTGAAAACAACCTTCTCCGAATATTTCCAGGCCGTTCTATTCTGACCTAGTTTTGCCTTAATCACAATCTTCACAACCGAATGAGAAAATGCATCGTGTCGACATTATCACCAAAGACACAGTTTTTTAATACCTCGACTAGTCAGTTTAATAAGCAATGGAAATTCTTGCTCACAGCTAGATGGGTAAATGTTCAACTAACAACTTTTTATTGTAGTTGAAGACTGAATTACTTTAAAATATAATAATTATTTGACTTCGTTAATCAAATACACTCTTTAGGTACTACACAAAATTAAGATCATACTTCAGTTTTTTAGTATCTCTTCAAAGTTTAATCAGACATTACAAAAATTAAATAGATATTGTCAAAATATTTTAATAAAATGTTTAAATACCCAAACTTGATTTAAATTACGATTCTAAAAATATCCTAATCCAAAAAATGTAAATTTCCAATTATAATGACCGAAAAACGTCGAGTACTCGAATCACTATTAAATTTAAAAAATTATTTATTCTAAATTAATTTCTAAATATATAATTACAATTATTTTAATGATTTTCAGCATCAAATTTGCTATATTCCTCTTAATATTTCTTAAGCAATGTGCACTAACCTTCTGATTGTATCTCTTGTACCTGAGTGTGTTATCTCTGCTCCTAACTAGATAAATGTTAGTCAGCAAACACAATCCTGGGTTGATCCCGACCAAATAAAAACTCGTAGTAGCTCTTTGACCCCCCTATTATGTGAATACACAGTTCAACAGCATACTGCAAACACTCACTTGCATTTTTTTGCTGGCTTCGTAGTAAAATAGCACTTTAGATGGCATCAAACAATCTTGAATTCTATGTTTGAATAATACTTGTGACCCACAGCCAAATTTTATCGTAAATAATACTATATTGCTATTACGTATCAAATCATCAATTATTATTCTTCACAATTAATAGGAATTTAACCCTTAACGTGACTATTTATTGCAGGTTATCAATTCAAGTTAATTTTACTACCTACTTGATATATAAGCAACAACTCTGGTTGCCCATTACAACACCACCAGTTAAAACATACAAAGTTATTTTTACTTCTTGATATATAAACAACAACTCTGGTTGCCCATTACAACACCACCAGTTAAAACATACAACTGTTACATCACATGATCCCCATTGGATATCTGGATATTGTTATTAAATTAAATTCATCATGCATACGGTATGTTGCATTACAAGGATTAGATGATAAACAAGGAATAATACGTAAGACTTTTGAAGAGATTGATGGATGCAGTGAGCAGAAAGGGGTTTTATATCTGGAAAAACGATAACTGGCAGGCTCACCAAGACACCGTACCGGCTCATTCGTCTCCTCTTATCCAGAGTTTTTTGCCCTAAACACCAAATTATTCAAAGTCAAAGATTTTAGATTATTGAGCGGATCAAGGTGAACGCAATGAAGCAGCTAAAGGCTCCGAGTATAAAAATTGATTCGGGAAGTGGCAGTACGGCTAGAATAATGGTTATACAGCTTTCGTGGTAATGAATTCGTTATCGTATAATGCTAAAGTGGTTTGCACTTTAGGAACTGTTATGATGTTTATTAAACGTTATTCACCACTATGGAATTAAGTTCAGTAAGATTCAACCGGTTGTGGAAAACACTAACATTCCTTTTATTTACTTAAAACAGATAAATATACAAACATATCCAAATTCGCCAATATTGATTTAAATACAAATACGAAAAGTGTATGTCGTGTAAACGAACACCGGAAACTAATTAATGTATTAGGCTTTAAGGAAACTGACCAAATAGCCTCCAGAACACTCAGAGTGAGTAGCCTGGTTTTGGAGACGGAATTATTAATTTACAACAGACCTTAGAATCTGACCTTGATCCTCGATTTGCTCAAAGTGAGTCAAGTCGGAATGTGCAGAATCCTCTTCTCAAAAACCAAACTGTTTCCGCTTATATAGGTCGCTCGTGCAATGGGAGAGATATTTTCTATTCTTTTGCCAGATAGGGCTCCGTCTCTCTATTGTCTCACAAATGGCTGAAATAACTTTTCCTTTTGCCTCGAAAAAGAATCTCGGGTCCAGTTTTATAGTCCTATTGTTCGCTGTCCTAGCTATGGGTTTACCCTTCACTTCCGCCTAACACATTGATAGTCGTGTCTGCCGTTTACGGCTGTATTGTCCGGTAGGGTTGACTTTCCCTTTCGCCTGGTGCAAAAGGGTACTTACGCAACCCTATCTTTTATTGGCCGATATCCTTGCGCTGGCGAGATGAATACTGCTGTGCTAGAAATTGCATCGTGATGTTAAGGAAGCTAGTTTGCATTCTTTGCTCAACGACACAAATCAAACTTCACGTTACAGATCTTTCTTAACTGCACGTGCACAATTGACCCTTTATCTAGAACCGTCACATCCCGAACTTCACTTTTATTAGCTCATTTAGTAACGCACTATACAATTAAATTTTAATTCCTTGGTTTATGGCGCTCTCTGCACGAAAGATGCACCAACAATGCCAACAAGAGGATGACAAATCAGAAGTGGAGACAATCCAAAATCAATTTATTGAAAGCCTTCGAAGTGCAGTATAGAATATTTCGCATACCATGGCCGAGCATGCAAGTAATTTACTATGGAATGCAGTAAAATTTTATGTCTTGGTCGTTACTATATTTTTTATCGTATAGTTTGTGGAAGCCTAATGTCAGAGTTTTCAGGTTGCGCGAGCACCTCTGACGTAACCTAACGACTGTCACCGAAATGACAACCAGGACCGACGGCTTAACGTGCTCTCCGAGGCACGGCTAGCTGCGATTTTACTACCACTATGGGTCGGACATCCATCCAAGTGCCGACCGCAACACAAACGTTGCTTAACTCTCAAGTCTGGCCAGTCCTTGGAGCATGCGGCTATGTATAAGTTTCATGGTTAAAAAAACATCCGAGACTAGACAAGTACAAAATTGTTTAGTTCGAGCAACCGAAAATAGCACAAATAAGAAGAGGCCGAAATAGCTCGCAAATGGTCAGAACGAATTTTCCATTGGGCTACCCCAGGTGTGTAAAAGAACTAAATCGAGATTTTAAGTTAGCTAATAGTAGAATCAGATGAGCTATGGCAACTTCCAAAATAGGTACAAGATGAAGATTAGAGAATTAAAGCCGGGCTGGAATCTCATCCGCCGCCACTTGGTGATTGAACGGTAACGGTGGTAAAAAGATGACCAAGAACCAAAGTTCTGAGAGTTACAGAAAATCTCTCGGGGATAACAAAAGCACTCAAGAGGAGCAGTTTATAAAAATGCTGTCGTAGACATCATACATCTAGCACTAAAGTTACTTAACTATGGTTTTTCAAGCTATTTGATAGCTCTGAGAGCAAACTCAAATTTATAAGACATTGGGAATGATACAATTAAGCCAAAACAGCTAATAGTTTCAAATTCCAATCATGTCGAAAGACAAAGATAATTCACTCGATAGAAAATCCGCAGGATCTTTCTTGAAGAAAACCGGAAGGAAGCCCATCTCGGGAAAACAACTAACTGAATTGAGTGCTGTCATCTCTCATTTAAATATTGAAATAAAAAGATAGCCTATCCATACGGGGATTTTTTCACCAGGAAACTAACGAAATAATTGAATGAGGCCCATAAAAATGCTGCAATATACCCAGGTCTTCACCCATCGACCACACTTCAAAATAAGTCATTATTTTGCTTCATGGGCGAAAGATTTAACTCACAACGCTCACCACGATTTGTTAGGCGGTGTAAGCATTCGCGGGACCCAACGCGCAGAGACGTTTGACATACCCAACTGTTGATGGAGGATGATTCTTAGACTTCCATATGGAATTCATACTCTACGGGCTGCCTCATGAATTTTTGTTATTTCTCTATTTGCCATTACAATGGCACTTACTTTTTTACTGTTTTGTGGAGTGACGACATCTGTTGATCTTTGGTCTTTGATCTTTCGAATCCACTTTTGAACTGTAGATTTCCTTAAGCGATACTATCGTCTGCTGATGAATTTCAGCACAGTCCTTTTTGTCCAAGATAAATTTTTATCACTGCACGCTGTTCAAATTTCTCAAAATCTATATTTCTCTTTTCCATATCTTAAATATCATCAGAAGTCCCCAATATCAAAGCAATGACATAATCTAACTCTCTTTTCCATCATATATTAAACTGTTCAAGTCTTATAAAACATTCTGTTTGATTTCAAGGAAATTGTAAAGTCTTGGTTACCTTCTCAATTAAATCTGGATTACCCGAACCCCAATAAATAACTTAACCAAATTTTTTGCTGATGACACACTGATCTTTCAAGACCTATAATTATTACATTTAAACCAAAAAAACTGGAGAGAACACATATCAAAAACGAGAAATCAATTCCGACATAAGGTCTACTAGCTGCTAGAAAGAAGATCTCATTTACCACTTGAAAAAAATATCTAGTTTACAAAGCAATAATAAAACGATATGGACGTATGGCATAGGTTCGAGCCTAAAATTCTTCGAGCCAAATGTTCCACGACGACCTTGACATCCCATTCGTCAAAAATGCCAAACAAGAACAAAGTGGTCAGGCTAGTAACACTCAGTAACCTTCTCAAACAACCACTCCTGGCGCAACAAGACAAGAGAAGATTAAACAGGTGCTGGCCAATTCCCTTCAGGTCAAGAGGACTCCTCATTGGAAGATTTCTTCTCCTACCATAAACTCTCATTGTTAAGGTTCTGTCATTATACTAGCTTATAAAATTAACTAGATTTTTAACTCACCATGTAGCTGATCTTATTCTAATTAAATTGTTGTTTGCATTTTCAAACTGAATCGAAAATAAGGAAATTACAGAAGAAAATGCTTTTAACGTTTTTAAGTAAAAAAGCGCACTTCAAGAAAAGCAACCTTTACTAGATCGAATTGAAGTGTTTAAAATTATGTACAATGTTTCTAATGCTGCTGAAATAGTAAGAAAACACTTAGTAATGCGAGTTACATTACTTTGCAAAAAAACGTCGCAGTCGGTAGGATTCGAACCTGCGCTGTCAGGGCGAGTACGATTGTTAGTCATACGCTGTAGCTGCTCGGCCAAAAACGCTACGTAACGCTGCTGATCGTTGCGTTATGAAGGACACGGTGACGACAGGGTGGATCACAGATGAAGTGTGCCCAATCGGTGAACATGGAAAGGTGGTACATGATGGCAAACACTTAGCCAGGCACAACACGCATATATTGTAGTAATAATGCCCTCGATTAGTAAAGGCTTTAACTAGAATATAAATAATTAAATTGGGCACATCACCACAACAATACTCAGGGTACTCTTATTAAATTTGAGAAATGTAAAACTTTACCTGTCAGTATTTTAGGATAATCAAAATGAAATGTATTTATTATACTTTAATAAAATGGTTAATTGCCCTTTTCTATATTTCATCGAACTGCAATAATATTCTGGGCTTGATCCGGCAAAATACAAGACTAATCTCTCAGGTTGGGTTCAAATTCGAGTTTTATTTGAAATTATTGTTTAGAATATTTGACTCACAGTAGCTTAAATACACAATTTTAATATAAATGCTCTACCCACTTTGATTACTCATAACCTCACAAAACTTGACTGTGAATACACAAAAAGTTGTTAGTGCATATAGCGTTTATTTCAATATTTAAAAGCAAAATTCTGCAAGGAACCATCAGGTAAATTGAATTAAAACTCCCACCTAGCAACAACTGACACGAATTTGTTTTTAGATGTGACGTAAACGACGCTAGCATATTCATTTGTTTCACTTCCTGTGATAACATCAAATTCTAGCAAAACCGCAAATTCTACCGACGCCATGCGCCATGCGCCATGCAATTTGCTAGGACTGAAACGTATCTGGATCCGCGGAAATTTCTTATTATTAACAAAACAGCATCGCGTTGCTTAGCAACCGCGTTCTGAATTTGTTTAAAGGAAATTAGTTTTAGTTACGATTACACATAAAGGAATAAAATTTGATAACATGTTTGTTGCTTAAATCTAAAATTGTCTCTATTTCTTATACATAAAAATGGTTTTTTCTCGTCACATAAAACGTTTCTATAATCACTGCTCTGCCATACACTTAGTTTTAGAATGCACTGGCACTTGAGTTTATTTTTAAACAAGTCACTGATTTTCTTCAATTCAGTTGCCCTCGTTCTGTATTGCTTTTTGCAATTTTTATATCTTGCTTCGATTTCCATCTACCTTTCAGCTTGCTTGATTTTCACTAACCTATACGTTTATTAATAATTCTACGCTCATATTCATTATGCACATAACTAACCTTTTGTATTATTTAATTTTATTTGGTCCTGCTTCAAATATGCTCAAACCTATCATATTACTTATATTATTTTAGCCATCTTAATTCTTTATTTTAATCAAACTTCAAATTCAATGATTCTGAAATCTGTTTTGCTTATGCTTGCCTTTATCCCTCTAATTATGCTTCTTGCATCTCATTACCAATGCATTTAATACCTAACTTTAACTACCGTTTAGATTGCAATTAAATAAAATATTTCAACTCTGTGCTTTAATTGACGTTTTTCAATATTTTTCTCTGCATACAGAGCTAAATTGAGAGCTTTAAACCATCTCAATATATACCGCGTGAGCGTTTTTAATCCGGAAGATAGCAGGTTACCATGAGAGGTGAGCATTTTCAGTCCGGAACATAGGAGGTTAGCATGAGGAGTTTGACAACTTAGAACAATGGACACATTTAAAGTCAAGGATAGTCATATTTATACAATTAATTATATTATATGTTCCGGATTGAAAATGCTCACCCAGCATACATATAAGAATTAATTCTGATTGTTGATTTACTCAATAAAAACGATATTCTTGTATCGACTCTCAGCCACGCACAATTATTTTTAAAGATATTTCTAGCATCTTATATTTATAGCAAAATGTTTCTCGGTAGTGCTTCTTCCAGATCATCACTGCATGATGTAAATCTTTTCTCATCCCTTCCAATCCAGAGTATGCAAGAAGATGGGGTAGGCGAAATAATAATTGCAAACGTTGCATTTTTTAGTAAGAAGGTTGGCATTTTGAAAAGAGATAAAAAGAAAACAAGAAACAAGCTACCAGAAGAAACAGAAATGAGTTTTACGCCAAGAAAAGAAGTAGAAAAATAAAAATATCTGCAATAGTAAAATATGGAGTAACATAATGAACGACAACCCGAAAAAACGTATAATAGTTATTTGTGTATTAAGGGCATAATCAGTAGATTATAGTACGAAGTAACGTATAAAGCGTGACGCGAAGCGGAGAGCTTTAAAATTCCCGAGAGCTATAATCGTGATTAGGCAAGTGGCATATACAACGTTTTATTTCAATTTGGACAAGATTCAAAGATTCAGTATTACTGCGTCATTGTTATGGTAGCGCTGTGAATTTTTTGTGTGCTATGCTTTGTATGCAGATCGTTGGTGTTGCTATACTACATTGTTGATGCTTGTCATACTGTTTAGCAACTTTATAGGCCCTAGGACCATAAAAGCCATTTTACGCCCGCGATTGAAGACCAATAAACAAAATTATGGTTCCAAAATTAAATAAATGAATTAAATATATCCGATTCCATAGTTACAAACCATGCAATCAGTAAATACTGTTTTTTTTGCAAAAGTTTGAGCCTTTCAGTATGTGTCGTAGCTCAGATAGTCAACCCGGTTGTGTCATATGGAGCACAGTGGGTTGCATAACCGTAGTAATTTCAAAATTGTGGAACTGAACTATTCGTTCAGAAGAAACCTAAAGTGCGGTTGCATTTGCAAACAAAGGAATTAAAGCTCCATATTTACTTTAAGAAATTTTAATTCCGTTTGAAATGAATATTATACCTGCTATTATTTAATATTTATATGTTTGAGTTGACGTAACAAGGCGAACTCGTCCACTTAATAATTTATTATAATGACTAACAGCGAAATCCGATTTCTGTCCATTCAATGAGGAATTAAATCTGCATTAATGAATCAGCCACGCTAGGTAATTAGAAGATTAACGAATTAATCCACTGACAACCTTGAAGCAATTGACAGGAATTCAAGATTATGTAAACCGCACATTAACTCAAGGTTCGCATAACGAAATTTAGGAATCCATTTAAACTAGAGCAGCGCTTACGTAATTTGAAGCAGCCTGCATTTTTTTTATTTACGCAAGTTTTTATGAGGAAGAGTCATGCTTAGTCCCACTGTATCATATACAATTACGAAAAATCTGCATTTATAGATACCCCTGTCTCTGGCATTAAATTTCTGGCAGCTTTGATGATCGTTCTTAGTACGTACGACAGCTTATGAAAACAAGTCAGTATACATAAATATTTATTATTATTAAAGTATTAAACTATAAACAGCTTGTACCTTACACATTGTTGCGTTGGCGTTTGTGGCTTTTATGGATCGTAACGATTTTTTTATAGAAGTAATAACAAATTCTCATCTGACAACAAAATCTTAATAAACACAATAGGTGTAGGTGTAGCTCTTTCCCTTTCAAAATAAAGGATTTTCAGTCAGAATATAAACAGTTTCACTTTTCTTCGATCATATCAGCTGAAAGTATTCTGAAAGCGCCAATAAAAAGCTCAATAATATTTTCAAGCATAAAATGTGTTATTGAACATAAAGAAACATGGACAGCTGAAGTCGTAAAGCTATATCATCAGCCATAAACCACGTGTTATAAGCACCCATCTAAAACTCGTATATGTAAGTTCTGCTACTAAAATGTCGTATTCTTCGTATTTTTCTAAAATATCGGGGCTGAACACCGTTGCATTTGACAAATATGATTTATTTGTGCGAGAACTCGAATTTTTAATAAATGGTCGAATGGTTGAATGCTGTTGTTGAAATAAATAAGACCTAGACGTGTAGAAAGAAACACTTTCCCATTTAACATAACCTACATCTATTCTCCATTTATTCTACCATAATGCATTACTCCCTCTATTGCCAGTCGTTATGATAATGGGTGAGAGCGGATTACCACCGATGTAGATTACCACCGACTTTGATTTCCGCCGATGTGGATATACATCCTACTAGAAATACCAACAACTTTAAGAATTTTGTTACAAACATATTAACGCCACCGAACTGTTATACCATCTACCATCTACCACCTACTTGGACTACTACCGATGTGGAGTCACATGTGACTGGAACTACCACCGACTAAAAACACTTCCGACCGCATTCAACAACAGTTGCTGCAACACATTCTAGCCACAAACTTCCACATATTTCTTCTAACATTGCAAATTTTTTGGCAAGTACATTATCTTTATGAAGTAATAGCCCTTGAAAGGCTTCATATTTCGAAGTATTCAATATACTCAATGCATATTTAGTCATCGCTAAATTAAAATTTAAAACATTCTCCTCACTCGTCTTTGGCGCTCGTTACTGAGAACAGTCAACCTTACCGCAATTTATAGGAATGTCATTCGCCAATCTATGCCGCGCTAACTGTACTTATGAGCAAGTAGAAGTACCGCATATCGCTTAGGCAACTTGATATACGGCAAAAAAGCGAATCGGTGATATTTTCATTGGTATATAAGTTGCGCGGCAAATTCTAGAAATTCGCTTCAGTCGGTAGTAAATCCATGTAGTGGTAATTCGTATCGGTAGTAGTCCACTCGGTGGTTGTTTTGAATAGGGGATAATCCACATTTTAAAAATTATTGAACTACCAGAAAATCGGAAATAAAACTAGTTGGTCCGTTGTATTCCATGCAGTGTAGTTTAACATAGTTATCAGAAAGTCTGTGGTAGCCCACATCGAAGGTACTGTATACAGCCCATAATAATTTAATCGAAATAGCTAGGTAAATAAATCTGCTTCGACAGGTCCTGGGTTGAATACTCGTGGCCGCCTGCTTTAAATTTGTGGATGAGTACCGATCTCATAGTCCTTACGCAAACATTATTCGAATTTATCATAACGTTCTTAGATGTTCCTCGATAAGCGAAATTATGTTATAACGATACGTTGGTAGTATCGCGTATCCAACATTTTAACAAGTCTTCATTGTTGCTAGTTTTATGCTGCCTCTACGACTTCTTTAAGGTGAAGTCATGTTAGATGCAGGATGCAGCGCTTGATTTATCCATGATACATCTTTCAATCAGCCACTTAGTGTTTTATTTTCCATTGTTTCTTGAATAACAACTCTATCAATATCTTCATCATCGTTTTGCATTATATGTCCAATAGTTAATATTAATTTTACTGAAAACTGTTCCAGCTATACTAATATCATTGTTACATTTAATTCAGGTGAGCCACATTAAAAATTTATTTGTTAAGCGAATGTCAATATATCACTTCAATTTGGGTAGATAATACGTATTTATGTTTTTTTAATCATTTTCAGTGGGATCTAAGTTTTCAGACAGCACATCTTGTTGGGAATTAATATCCCTCTCTTCTTGTCCCACTCTCTCTTCTATGGGGTTTTGTCTTCATCTTCCACAATTGTCTATCTTTCCAATCTCAACTTCTAAGCTCTCTTTTCTTTATCATATCGTCGACATGGGTTTTCCATTTTCGTTTTCTTCGGAGTGACCAATGGAGTAGGTTTTTCAGCAAAAAGTATTGTCAAAATTTTTTTAAGAGCAAACAATCAGGACAAAAACTGAATTCAAAATAAAAGATAGAAGAAAACTAGAAAATTTAAAGGACATATTAGAAACAGTTTACAAAGTACACCTACTAGGAACACAAAAAATGATCAATTTAAATGAAGACCATAGAAGAAACCCAGAAGAGTATTGTCAAAATCATTTAAAGAGCAAAAAATCAGCACAGAAACTGAATTCAAAATAAAAGAAATTAGAAAACTATAGAAAATTTAAAGCACATATTAGAAACACCTTATAAAGTACAGCTACTAGGAACACAAACGTTGGTCAATTGAACGATCTCGTAATGAAGACCATAGAAGACACCCAAGAAAAGCATTGCCAAAAAACAAATTAAAGAGCAAAAAATCAACACAGAAACTGAGTTCAAAGTAAAAGCAAGAAGAAAACAATAGAAAATATAAAGAATATATTAGAAACATCTTACAAAGTACACCTACTAAGAACACAGACATTGATCAATTGAACGAGCTCATAGTGAAGGCCATAAAAGGAACCTAAAAAAGTATTGTCAAAAAATTTTGGAGCAAAAAATTAGCACAGAAGCTGGATTCAAAATAAAAGAAAGAAGAAAACTATAGAACATTTAAAGAACATATTAGAAACACCTTACAAAGTACACCTACTAGTATCACAAACATTGATTTAATTGAACGAGCTCATAATGAAGACCATAGGAAAACCCAAGAAAAGTATTGTCAAAAAACTGTAAAGAGCAAAAAATTAGTACATAAACTGAATTCAAAATAGAAGAAAGAAGAAAACTATAGAAAATTTAACGAACATATTAGAAACATTTTACAAAGTACACCTACTAGGAACACAAACATTGATCAATTGAACGATCTCATAGTGACGACCACAGAAGAAACCCAAGAAACGTATTGTCAAAAAATGTTAAAGAACAAAAAATCAGAACAGAATTTAAATTTAAATTAGAAGAAGAAAGAAAACTGAAAAGTAATAAAAACGTTGACCCACAAAGAATAAAAGAAATTATCAAAAAATATCAAAGACATCAAAAGAGGTTTAAGAAAATTCTCAAACAAAAATATCATAATAACCATGGAAGGAAATACAATTATGAAAGTACTGGGACGAAGACTAGAGAGGGGGAAAACGTTTGAGCTTAAAGGTAAGAACGGTAGAGTGGCGACAAAAAAGCTGAAATAATTCGCATAGTAGAAAGTTTTTAGAAAGGTGTTTATAAAACTAAAAACACTTTAACACCAACGGAACGTGCCTCGCTGAAATGGATAAACCAGGGATCAGAAGAAATTTTTCGTAGCAGAAATTCATTTACACTTTGAAGAAGACGAAAAATAATAGCGCCCATGGTGAAGACAAAATTGTTATCGAGGCATTACAAATAGGTGGTGATGTATTGATGGCCTGGGATAACAGCTCTTAAACATGTGTCTTTATAATCATTTTTGCTAGATGGAACAACGCAATCATGGTTCTATTACATAGAAAAGGAGATACCGCAAATATCGAAAATTATAGACCGATCAGTCTACCCAACTATATTTATAAATTGTTCATTAAGATACTCACCAATATATTAGAGAGCAGATTAGATCTTCGTCAAACTGGAGAACCAACTGGCATCCCCTCGAGATACAGAACCAATGCTCATCTGCAATAACTAAAAACCCTGATCGAGAAATCAATCAATACTGTGGAGCTAGATATAATTTTGAAAGCATTGCAAGACTGTATACCTAACTCTAGGTACTTCAAATAATAATCTACATTTATTAAAACGCCGCAACATCCATAAATATCGACACAACTAGTCAAAAAATTTAAAAAATAATGGAAAAGTGAAACAAGGCAATACACTATTCCCGAAATTGTCTATCACTGCTCTGGAATACTTAATAAAGTGACTCGATTGGGACAATGGTGTCATTAGTATCGATGAGGAAAGGTTGAACCACCTATGTAACTAGACCTGCGAACTTTTGAGAAGAACTATATTCGAAAAGAAAGACTTTCGACCAATGCGTTTTGCCTGCTCTAACTTATGGAGCACAGGTACTGGCTCTAACAAAAAATTGGGTTAATAAATTACGCAAAACTCAACGACGGATGGAAAGGAGGATGCTGGGCTTAACTCTGCCAAACCGAATGGAGAATGAAGAACTACGTAGGCCCGAAGACGTCACAGATTGCATTGTAAGACTGAAATGGAGGTGGGCTGGGCACGTCGTCAGACAGACGGATGTCAGGTGGACAAAGAAATTAATCGAGTGGCGGACTAGAACACCCACTCGATGGGAGATAACATAAACCAAAGAGAGAAAAAATTGGAAACACTTAAAAGAGGTATATGTCCAACAATTGACGTTTCTGGCTGTTTGATGATGATGATGACTTGCACCTATAGACATAAGGGTTGTTGTTACGTCTTCTACAGACCGAAGCGATAAGTAGAATATTTTAGTGTACGAAATTATCACAAGACTGTTCGCAAAAACAACAACTTTAAGGAAAGTAAACGGGATAACAATACAAAGAAATTTGACAGCGGGTAGAAAGACTGAAGTGTACCTAATTACAGTCTTATGAATTGCAATTACGTTTAATTAAATGAATGCATCTAACAACCGTAAACTAGTAAAATGGAACTATTATTACTAGAAATTATCAATAGTTGATGGTAGTTTTATAAAACAAATGTGATGAAATAACCTAAATCGGTGAGAAATTCAGACACAATAATCAAGTGCTGCCAGCTTCTGAACGGGTGCATCAGCGTTCTGATGTTAATTATTAGTTTGGTCGTAAATAAACCCGTCAGATGTCAGTTCCGCTATTTTGGACTTAACGCGATATTAAAATTCATTAAAAGCGACAGCTTTTGCAATTCCCAGAATATATTGTGTTTCCTGCAGTTAATTTTGCTTTGCTCCTCGGCTTTGCCAACACTTTAGTTCGTGTGCATCTGATGGGTGGTTTGTTGGGTCAGATATTCTTCGAGATTTATGTCGGTGGAAAAACACGGAATCCTTAACGACAAGGTTGAGGTGTTTGGATCTAGATATTGCCAGACAGTTTTATCGTGAAAGGACACATTGGAAACGTTACAACTGCTCCATCAAGGGATATTTATGGTTGGATAAAAGACCTCATTACTTTATATCCAACGAGCTGCCAAACAGCCATAGATTCATCATCATTATCATTTGCAAATATGCAAAAATTAGATAAATTAAAATAGGATTACTACCTGGGCGGCCCGAAAGCTGTGCTCCTTTTCTAAATAAATGCTGTGCGAAAGACGCACAAGGACATGGCTTATTTTTATTTACCCCAATTGTTCCAATTTTCCAATCTTTTTTTAATGGCCCATTTGCTGGACCACTTAATCTGTTTACGCGTTTCGGCTATTATTAACTCGCCATCAGTCAAAGTCGCGCTGCAGCAGGGAGGGCGCCGCGAGGTATGAAATCGATAAAAAAATCGGAATGGGCCCCTGGCGAGTCAATCAGCCGTTGGTGTTCGATAAGCTGCGAACGTTTATTTTTGGGCTTGGACTAGCAGATGGGTCGATGAACCAAAACTCGCCGCTGGAGTTGCAACACAACGGCATTGCGTTATCTGTCTGATTTCCGCATTCCCGCCGAGTATATCTCAAGGACGGCAGCTGCAGATAAGGATTGTTCGAATTCTGATCTCGCGTTGCACAGGGACGGACTCCAAGCGGCGACTAACGCAGCTTTCACTCGAACTTTGCGCCCAGCTGTGGCCAGCTCCAAATAACTTAACCAAATCGGTGTTGATTTTTGATGTATAACAAATGAAAACGTTAAGAATAAAGAAATGGATAAACGAAACAATTGAAGACGGCGTCAGGACGAGTGGGAAATTGAGACAGTCTAAAAAAATGTATATGAACATTGTTATTATTCTTAATAGGTTCAAAGATACCTGCCTTGCTCTGATGTTTTGTTTTGTTATGTTGTTTATGAGTCCATATTTCTTTTTTTTTTGTAGTCAGCAGCTGACAGATGTAGTGCGGTATCAACGATAATATCCTAATTGGTCTTGTAATCATTTCCAATAGTCTAACTGGGAGAAGATACCTACAATTGTTGCTAAATAAATCTTCAGGACTTATGGATGATATTCCTTTGGCGACAGGAGGCAGAATGCACCTACTATCAGCATGCCGGAGCTCCGCCACATGCTGCTCAAGTGATTCAATACGCCAATCAAACTTTCCCTGGGCGATGGATTGGTAGTGGTGGTCTAATTCATAGGCCGACACGATCTCTGGATTTAACGCCCTTAAATTATTGTTTCTGGGGATGATTGAAAATGGAAGTTGACATAACACGAGAAGAATTGATTGCTTGCATTTTGAATGCTGGTACTCGTATAAGGGCAAGGTCCAAACAGCTTTATCTTCGAAATTATTAAGAATAATAACCATGTTCACATACACTTTTTCTTTACACTGACCCATACTATCATCTCTCAAAATATTTCTCTCTCCTCGTGATTCACCCTGTATATGCAGCAGCGTTCAAAGTCTTGTAGGCCCTTGGCCTTATCAAGCCCTTTCTGCCATCCCTTCGTATTTGTGACACTTCCCCTCCATCTTTTTATGTTCAGCTGTTATAAAACTTTCTCTCCTTTCCTTTTTCACCTTAGCTTTTGCTTTTTCTTTTTTAGATTCATCCACCTCACTGCTTTTTTTTTGTAGTCTTTTTTGTACCATTTTCATGATATTTGCTCATTCGTTGTACTCCCTACAACATACACTTACCACCGTATTAATTTATTGTTTTCTGTCTTTTTTACTTTTCTGTTATCTACTAATGTTTGCAGTAGTTTTGTATCCGTAGAGGTAAAACCAACCATTTACATTGATGCTGTTTTCGGCTAGCGTCTGTCATCGTCTTTTCCAGTTGCCAACAAATACCTTCAATTAAATGAAACAAATCGGTGTTGATTTTTCATGTGTAACAAATAGCATTAGAGATAAGAAAGAAGATACAATTTGAATATATTCCTGTAAATACAGTACCTGATGAGCCTTGCAGGCCTTTGGCTTTATGAACAACTTTCTTCCATCCCTTCGTATTTGTAACTCTTCCTGTCCATCTTTTTATGTTCAGCTGTTGTAAATCTTTCGCCATTTTCCTTCTTCACCTTAGCTTTTCTTTTCATCTATTTTTAGAGTCATTCATCTTATTGCTTTCTGATTTTCTGTCCACCGTTTTCCTGATATTGGCCTATTCACTGTACTCTCTAAAACATTCACTTGCCGCCTTATTTATTTATCGTTTCTATTTTCTGTACTCTTCTATTATCCACTGATGTGTTCAGTAGTTTTGAAGCCGTAGAGGTAAAACATTATTTTTTTTTTTCGGTTAGCTTCTTCCGTCATCTTTTCCAGTTGCCAACACATACCATCAATTAACTTAAACAAATTGCTGTTGATTTTTCATGTGTAACCAATAGGGACTTGTGACATCAGCATTAAAGATAACGAAGAAGATAGAACTTGAATACATTCGTATACCTACATACAGCAACTTTACGAACTTCTTAGATTCCTAGCTTTGAATACTACTTTCGACCATTACTTCTCATTTGTGTCTCTTGCCCTGTATCCTGTTACGTTCAGCTCTTGTAAATCCTTCTCCACTTTTTCTTTCCACCTTAGTTTTAGTTTTCTTCTTTATTTCGAGTAGCCCACTCCACTACTTTCTATTTTTCATATTAATCTTTCTTCCACCATCTTCATGATATTGACCCTTTTATAGTTATTTATTTATTTTTTCTCATTCTGTTTACTTTACTATTGTCTGCTTCTACAGCTTACTGTAGCTTTCATCATATTTTTCAGTTGGGTCAGCTATTTTAAAAACAACCATCCTTTGCTCAACTAATTCCAGCTACAGAATGAAAGTCCGAGAACTATAGATGTGACTAAAAGAATAATTTCAAGATACATATTTTTCCTCATGTTAACGTTGTTACAAGTTAAAATCGACTTTAACGACAACGCGCCAGGCTATTCGAAAAGTCACGAAAAAGCTAGACTACTAGCGCGTACGATTTCACTCAAATTCGGGAAGGTAATTCACATAAGACCGCTGCCCTGTCCGTAACAATAAGTGCCGACTAGATTCAGTGAAGCAAGGGGGTGGTTCAACACCAGATAATCTATGGGCAACGGCCTAATAGACTGTAAACAGATCTAAAATAGATTGAGCGCCAGTTCCATCAAGATGAACGAAAATGCAAAGGTAAGACCACAGAGAAACCGGGAAGCAAATAAGCCTACCTTTCAACTTTTTACCTTGGCAAAACCCAAAAGCTAAACGGGGTAGTGATGGGAAGTTTCGATACTTTTGCGGACTCGTTCATTCCAATCCCATTCCGCAAGTGGATCGAGTCCATCGGACTCGATCCTCGGATCGACATCGAAATTGAATGTGCATTTCAGACACCCGGGTCCTCGGTCATTCCGGACCCGGAACGAACAACGCGAGTATCTTTGTTTTGGTGAGTGGTCACGCAGTCGGTAATTCAGTATGTTTATATGTCTCAGACATCAATTGGGCACATACAAAGCCGCCAAAAGCCATAAATCACTGATAACTGATAAAAAAGCATGCAAGTTCGGCCGTATCATGTGTCGCCTGTCGACGTCGAGCCTTTAAAACGAACACCATCATCATTTGCTGTTCCCCATCAACACATTGTATTGTATTCTGTATTGAAATGGATTGAATAACGGAATGCCAAAGGAATGAATGAATGTCCGCGAGAAGTGACGCCTCGCGACCTTTTCGTTTCTCGGAACGAATCCGGACCGAAACTTGGACTCGATCCAAGTCGATCCGGCCCCGGATTCGATCCATTGTATCGAATCCTACCGGATCGACACATCGCTAAAACGGGGTATAGTAGAATCTGTGTGTAGCCTAGCGACTACCGGCACTGCGACGACAGAGCGCCCTGACCTACCTTGGACGCTTACAACTTCTTCCAGGCTCCACCTCATATCAATTTTACATTGCTGACAATTCAGCCTGAAAATATGCATGCAACAGGCGCTAGGAAAACACAAGACAGCATATAACAAACCGATCTATTGGTCATATATATGGCCCAAGAGTACACCAACACATATAATTATTGACATACGTTAGCACAAAAAATGAAAAGGGCGAATATTACTATTAAATCTGGCCAAAATGGGGTCACTAGCATTAATTTAGTGCCTGAAACACAATTATTGGCGTCAGTTAGGGCACAGAATGCAAAGGGGTGAATATTACATGCACGGCCAACCTCTACAATACACGCTACATTGGTTATTGCAGTATCACCTGGCTCTTAGCTTGGTGGCAGGACTTCGCCTCACAGCAACGGTATGTCGCAAGGCTGCAGCTGCACTCGTTGATGACGCATACTCCGGGATACCTTTTACAGGACACGGTGAGACGGAACTCGCATGGGAAAGAAACAAGGAGACCTTTTGTACGTCCTCGTTGGATATGAACCCACCTATGAACTAGTGGTAACTTGCCTACACGGCACACGAGACTACGGGGCGTTGGTTATCAAAACGGAGCAGCACCAAAAACACACACGGCTGCAGAACTGCACGCTTCAACGGCTCGAAAAGGCGCTCGACAGGCCGCCTACGCGACTGACGTCGCGCGGGGCGGCTAGAAGTCACACTCCAAGGACCCGCTCGCAGCAACAGCCAGCAACTAACTCTCCACACTGACTCATTCAAACTGGCACGCGCCACGCTGCCGATAGGCGAGAAGCTCACGAGGTGTTGGCAGCGCGAACCGAAAAGACTGCGATGGAGCGAAAATCTCTGAGTTGCTCTCACAGGCTCTCTTAGTCTTCGATCTGCAGCTTTTATTACAGTATGAGAGGGATGCCTTCTGTTGGGAAAACGTATGGCGCACACTTTTGCAGCTTCATTAAAATTTCCTTGATACTTTCCTAAAACTCATATCAATTCTGCATATTCATATACCACCTACTAGATGGTACAAAGACAAATTCTGGTTGAAGCAAATCAAACGCAAATCAAATTACAGTCTGGAATAATAATATCACAACTGGCAGTCAAAATTTGACATTAAGAATTTTTATTGTTTCCATTTTTACTTCCCTCGTCTGAAAAACGAAGAAAGTATTGTAATCACGAAAAAATCACCTTCCGAGATTTCTTCAGATCTTCACGTTTTAAGGTTTCTAGATGAAGAAAAAAATGTTGTCTTAATTCCGTCTGTCTGTCTGTCGGTCTGTTAGCAGTATAGCTCAAAAACTATATGTCGGAGGAAGACGATATTTTGCATACATATTATATATCTACCTTGCATGAAACCGGTACAATTTCATATAAATATATACAGGGTGAGGACCTTAAAAAAATAAAATTTTGTTTATTTTTGGGTTAATTTTGAAATAGAAGGAAGTAATAACTTTCACATAAGTCAGGATTTACATTTACCGAAAATAAGACTCAACCGATACAGGATAATGTCACAAAAGAGTAAAAACGTTTCAACAATAACACCGTTCTGTTCAAGAGAGGCGCGCGCCGGACTTATTTCGAAGAGGTTCGGTGGTGTAGTTGGATTTATCGATGCAGATACCATCTCTACGCAGGGTTGCGATTATGATCGCTCTGCAGATGCAGCGAGTTCAAACCTCAGCGGGATACATTTTTTTATTTGAAATTGTATTTAATTTATTAGAAACGTGAAGATATTTTTACTTCTAACTTAATTTGGTTTTTAATATTATTTAGTGTCACCATGTCGACGATGGAAGTTTTGGGTAAAGACTTTTACAGATTTTTATTTTTTATTCTAATCAGGCCTAGAGAAATAATTTTATTTAAGTTTTCTTCATAGTACCTCATAATTTGCTGTTGGAGGTAACACCATTAACCACGCCGTACAAGAAAACTAAGCTCCACAGGACAAATTTTTTGCAGTTTTGTGTTCATCTTTCATGATAGAAAAAGTTGCGAGACAACCTGTATGAATGTATATGAATGATTTTTTAAAATTAATGAGCGATTTTTAAAAATCTGTTTATGGTGGTGGCACTGTAAGTCTATGTCAAATTCGAGGTTAGCAGGTTAAATTTTATGTCAGTTTTGACGCAAACTGTACCACCAACATAAACAGTGCCTACCTAAAGACAAAATCACAACCGTTTATGGTCACTCGGCACCATTAATGTAAAAACTTTAAGTGTCAAATTCTTTTCATTGAATAAAATTAGATTTTCTTCAAATTAATAACTAACTCTTATGTTAATCGGCGATTAATAATTTCTACAATTAACGCGCTCGTGCGTTAAAATGTCTCGATTATTAATCGCTCTCATTAACATACTTGTTTGTTAAATAACTATTACATCTGTTGAAATGTCTGATATTTAAATTGAAGAGTGGAAAACCAAGCTTGCTGAGTGCTAATTTTTGACAATTATTGAGTTGAATTCCTACAAATGGTATAAATGCCAAAGTAAATGTTCTGTAAATGTGCTATGTGCCATATAGTTTTACATACGTATTAAAAAGAGTTTGACATATGGTGCTTGCTCTATATGCCTATAGGTTTTTCGTTAGAAAGTTGTCAAGTGCCAGTTAGTAGATATTATTAATTTGTCATTTTACTATGCAGTGTGTGCATTATGTTCATGTATTACAAAAAATGAATAAAAACAATGCAAAAAATACTCGTAATGCACTGTTATTCCAGATATAAATACACTTTTTACAGAAAATTGTTGCGGCACTTATAAGTTTCTATTTTGTATGTTAAAAAAATCCTATATATAATTGTGTACTGCGCCTGCGTCTCTACGTGACTTTTTCATCGGCAAAGATCGGACGCACCTCGTCCGCGCTCGGCCGTCGTGTCGCGTGTCCTTTATAGCCCAGCGACAAACAAGCATAATGTGTACGTCTTTATAGGCGAGTGTTTACAGCGTATGACTAACAATCGGATTCCACAGGTTAAAATCCCTCCCGCGGCAATTCTTTTTTCGTCGCGAATTAAAATAGTATATTGTATGTTACGAGCTGAAAGTGCATTCTTGCCGCTTGCGCATGAATATTGCTGGTTGAGACGAAGTCGAAACCAGCAATCATGCAAAAGCGGCAAGCGCACTTTTAGCTCGAAACATACATACTATTTTTTCGACGACTGAGCATATTATTAAAGGAAAATATCAAATTTCGTTTTATCGCAAAAATTAATTGACAATCAAGTTAACATTACTCGCGCAGTCTATATGACATGTGACGCGATTATTTCCACAAATGACGGGCGTTGTCAAGGAAACATTCGGACGTGGCTACCTATTTTGTTCACGCGGAAACCCAAAACGCTCGGCGAGCGGCAAAAAGATGAAAACGCACGCTCAGCGGCAAATGTCAACTTTCTGTTGTCAAATGACAGTGAGAAAAATCTACTTTCGATGTCAGTCGTCGAAAAAATAATTTGCATTGCCAACAGTATTAGTAACAGCATTAGTATACTTTTACCTATTTTGTACATCATTTTGAGCAAGTTTTCTATATTAAAGACACTAATATAATATTTTCTTCTGCAAATTTTTTATTTACAACTCAATTTAATAATGCAGAAACTATTTTGTAAGGTCACTAGACCAACACACTAAAGTGTAAGGTACCGCTATTAGTGATTTTTTATAGGTATCTTTCCTTGTGGCACAATTTTCTCCAACTGGGGATAAAAACAAAAACTAACAATAATTTGACTTTACAGCAGTGCCATTACACCAAAAAGAAAATCACCAAAAACTAGTGTCTGCCCTATTGCACTCGGGAAAACTGTATTCGTTATCTTTATCTCGCAATTTTCTCACATTCTCACTCGAGGAATGGAATGGCGGTACCTTACACTTAGTGTATTAATCTAGTGACCTTACTATTTTGAATAGGGTAACGCCACCTATATGGTGGGCTCAAAAGCTAGTATTCATTAAGCTTATGTAACTTTTTTTTAAGTAAAAGTTTGAGTTACATTCCATACTACATTACATGGATCAATTATTACAAAATAAAAATGTGTTTAAAGAAGCTATCCCGTTTTCCTTTCATTCCTTAATTTAATGTTTAGGCTCTTAGTCCGTTTGATTTTTAATTTTTTACTTAGAAGTAGAAAAGAAACGTATTTCAAAGAAAATTCTTTGTTTTTTTCCATTATTATCTAACTAAACAATATTTTTTCTTAATCGAAAATGTATTTTCTTAAATTTACGTAGGTATATCAGTCATTTATCTTCTACGCTGAAACGCTTATCGTTTAAGGTAGTTTATTTCAAAAGGGTGTGGAGGATGCTGCAATCGCAAACATTTCAAAAATCTCTGCTACTTTTTCCTGCAAATAATGGAAAATATAAGAAATTAATTTTTCCACAAACACTACGGAATTTAACAATTCTGATATCAATTTTGATAATATAAAATTTACATTATATACTAAATTTCAAATAAGCATGCAGTACTTGGAACTAAGTAGTAATCATAACTATGGCCGTGATTGGTCGAAACAAAGTCATCATTACAACCATCTGAAAATCAAATATTCTATCGTTAAAATATTAAAGGAGAACCGATAAATAGTGGACAAATAAGGCTAGCCCACAACCTTTATTTGAATTATATAGGACAAAATTATTGTAAAACAGGAGCAGTCAAACAAACTTATGTTTTCCTAGTGTAAAACTGGCTTTGAGTTAAAAGCGCCAGCACTCTTATTTGAAACTTAGTATAGTGATGGAATGAATATTCTCATTTAAGAGTATAACAAAAATACAGTTAGCCTTGGATATAATAACTGACATTTTATTTGTCATAATTTTGCAATTTCTTTGTGAATGTTTGTGTACATTCCCAAATTGTAAACGTTGTAAAGTTTAAATTTAAATTAAAATGAACGAAGCAAGTGAATCAGATGCAGAATTCGAAAATACTGGACCTGAAATTTCACAATGGGCAAAAATTATAATAAAAAATGCTAGGTATACATATTTTTATGGACTGGAAACAAACTCAACTAATTCCTTTTCGGAAAACGTTTTGTGCCATTTTTGTGGAAACTTATCAAAGAAATGGAAAGTATCAAATACCACAATCGTAACTAACAATATGAAATAATAATTAACAAAGCATTCATTTTGTTCCGATTATTATTTCATTGTATTTATTTCACATCTTGTGATCGTGGAGAAAGTATAGTCTCCTTTTATTACAGAATATACTATTTTTCATGGAAATATAAAAAGTGTATATATTTTTAATGTAAATTTTTGACTTTCTTTATCTATGTCTAACTACAAAACATAAACACATTACGGTGTTTCTTAATTGAAATCACATTCACATTTTCCTGCTACATTTGTAATTGAAATGCTTACAGTTAAAGCTAGTTCATACATAAAGCATGTAAAAGCTCATAATTGTTCGCCATTTATATAATTTTTCCAGGAAAACCAAAAACGAAACTTTACAAAATCGCTTTTCTACTGAAACAATTCAATTCAAAATAAAGTGGCCCATCAAATGCTCGCATATACAGGGTGTTCAAAAAATATACCTACAAACTTTTAGTGGTGGTAGGGGACATCAAAACAAACATTTTTTGTTTTATAAACATATGTCCAAAAACTCTTCATTTTCGAGATACAGGGATTTCCTATGATACAGGGTGTTAAAATTTGTAAAAAAGATTGTTCAAATTTCTTTCCTCGAAAACGAAGCAAGGTACGCAAAACCCTCAAGTGAAAAAAAGTTGTGTTTTAGTTGCTTCATCTTAGTTTAAAAATCGCAAAAAAACCACTGGGTGTTATTTTTTTATGCAAAAACACTAACAGGTTGTCCCGTGAGCGCGCCCCTGGAATTACTGTATGAACTGTAATAGATCCAAAAGATGCCCCATAAAGTTACCAACAAACTGTTAAAATTTCATTAAAATCGGCTGAAGCGTTTTTTTCTACACATTTTAACACCCTGTATCTCGAAAAGGAAGCATTTTCGGACAAATATAAAGCAAAAAATGTTTGTTTTGATGTCCCCTACCAACCCTAAAAGTTTGTCGGTATATTTTTTGAACACCCTGTATATCCGTGCAGTCAACCAATGGCCGCCAGTCATTGTTTCTTATTTCGACAATATTTACATCAAATGGAAAGCAGCAGGAGAGTACCGTATCGACAATATTTATGTCAGGTACACGCCAAAATAACATTATTGTTTCATTGAATTGTTTTCTGAATACACCTCTTGCTCAATACCAGGTGATCATAAATGGTTGTGTTTTTTTTTCTTAGGTTGGCACTGTTAATTTTGGTTACCCTGCTGTCAATTTTTGTAGCACTGTAAGTCTATGTCAAATTCGAGGTTAGCAGGTTAGGATTTGCGTCAGTTTTGACACAAACCTACGTAAAACATTACCTGCTAACTTCGAATTTGATATAGGCTTACAGTGCCACCAAAATTGACAGCAGGGTAACCAACATTAACAGTGCCAATCTAAGAAAAAAATCACAATTATTTATGATCATCCGTTATTTGTCATTCATTCATTACTCGTCGCTGCTGTTTCTGGAAAATAATCACTCGCGATTTGCGCTCGTAATTATTTTCGTCGCAGCAGCAACTCCTATTGATAATGACAAATATTGTCGGCAAAACGCAAGAGCACTTGTTGTATTATACAAGATGTCTAAAAAAGAATGGGACACCTATTGATCATAGATTCCTTAGGTTATAATAAAACGATTAAACCTAATAAACCTTAGCATAAAGTCTCTCCAGGAAGAAATTATAGGGCCTTAAGTTCAAGTTTTTATTTTTGCTTTTTATATTAAATTCCACAGATGTAAAGATATCAATTTCAACTGTTGTATACATGATTACTATTATGTACTGCATTAACGTAAAAAAATGTAAATTAGACTTGCTGCAAGAGGCACTTTGCCTATCCTTAAAATCGTTTTTAGCTTTAGCTTTGGTATCTGTAACATTTTTTTTTTAAATTTTAGGTACCATATGAAACAGAATTTATTAAAACGCGTAAAAATAAGGTACTCTTGGTTTATAAATGTAAAAGAAACCGTTTACCTTAAAATTCGTATCAAAGTTTTGGGTCGTCATTAAAACGTGCAATTATCAAGTAGCAATGATTACAAAAACTATAGGTAGTGTTCTTGATCTAGTAACAAATGACAAATCAATTAATGACGTTGGTGTTATAAATAGTATATTGTGTTATTAGGAGTAAAAGTGACACTTTATGTGGCGAAGCTGAAGTTTATTTAGCCGAACGTTAGTGAGGCAAATAATTCAGCTCCTCCTCCTCCTAGGTTGTCAGTCTCTGGACTGGTTTGTTGCAGCCTTCCATGTTTGTCGATTTAGGGCCTTTCCTTTCATTTCATTATAATTTTCGCTGCCCGAGTCTGCTATTATTTGTTTAATGTATTGTAAGCGTGGTCTTCCTCTTGGGGTTTTTCCGGTTATGTTCCCTTCAATTATTATTTTTAGTATACCATCTCTTCTCAGTATGTGGCCTATCATTTCCATTCTTCTTTTCTTTATGTGGTTCCAAATATTCCTTGTTTGTTTTATTGTTCTTAGTACTTCTTCATCGGTTTTCCTTTCCGTCCATGAGATCTTCAATATTCTTCTGAAGCACCACATCTCGAAGGATTTTAATTTCTTTTGTTCTGCTTTTCCTATTGTCCACGATTCGCAACCATATAGCGCTAGGCTCCATATGTACGTTTTTGTAAATTGTACTCTTGTGTCTATTGTTAGGCCGTTCGATGTAAGCAGTTGTTTCTTTTCGTAAAAAGCTCTCTTGGCCATATTTATTCGATTTTTTATTTCTTTGGTGCATCTTCCATCCTGTGTGACTATGCTCCCTAAATATTTGAATTCGCTCACAGCTTGTATTGTTTCACCATTAATGATCATGTCATCCATCTTGTGATCGTTTCTTGAGCATTTCATCACTTTCGTCTTGGTTTTGTTTATCTTAATGTTATAGCTGTTTTGAAAAACTTTGTCCATAGCTTCTATTGCTTGTTTTAATTCTTCTTGTGTTTCTGTGATTAGTGCTATGTCGTCGGCGTATCTTATAGCGTTAATTCTTTCTCCATGTATGTATACACCTGATGTCTGTGTTGTATTGAGTTCATTAATGGCTTGTTGTATATATATATTGAACAGCATAGGCGATAATCCGCAGCCTTGTCGGACTCCTCGTCTGATTTTTGCTTCGTCTTGTTCAGCTAAGCCACATAAAGTCACTTTTACTCCGAGTAACATATACTATTTTATCCGCAAACGTATTCAGCTAAATTTCAGTAACATAAATTTTAAAAAAAGGATGCATCGGCCGGGAATCGAACCCAGGCCACCCGCGTGACAGGTTGAGCACTGTACCCCTGCGCCAACCTCTGTTGTTCAAATAACGCGCTACTATAATGATATATAAACATACTGAATCACCCGAGCTAATAGGACACGGCCACAGCAGCAGCTGTCACACCATAACCCACGGCGACAGATGCTCCGCTCTGCTGCAGGATTTATTTAAATAAAAAACTTTTTCGTACTTTTTTTGAAAATAAAAACCGGCCTACGATCTAAGTCTAAAAATTAGCAAAATGTTAAGCCATCATACAATTTAATCGGTCCAGTATCTTCGGAGGAGATAGAGAACAAACATAGAAAGAGAGAAAGAGAGCAACGATTTTGTGTGCTTAGGCAGATAAAGTACGGAAAAGTTGCTATTTTATCTGTTTAATCAGATAAAGTGACACTTTTACCTTGTCAATAAAGACACGTAAGTTGTCACTTTTGTAACGTTTGCGGATAAAATATATTATTTTCCAACGTTGAAATGTTCATGTCTCGGCATTGCCCTAAACATAAAAGAAAAAAATTCTATGTCACCAACGTCATTAATTGATATATCATTGTTATTTACCAGATCACAATCACTACCCATTGTTTTTGTGACCATGGCTACTGGATAATTGCACATCTTAATAAAAACCCAACACTTTGACAGGAATTTTAAGGTAAACGGTTTCTTTTATGTACCTTATTTTTTCGGTTTTTAATTCCGTTTCAGATAATAACATAAAATTGTAATAAATGTTACAGATAACAAAGCTAAAGCTAAAAAATATTTTAAAGATAGGTAAAGTGCCTCTTACAATCATGACGATTTTTTTTTCTATTAGTACAGTACATAATAGTGAGTATGTGCACCAACGTTGGAATCGATATCTTTACATTTGTGCAAATTAACATAAAAAGAAAAAAGATTTTTTTCTCTTAAACACCGTATAACTTCTTACTGGAGGGATTTTGTACTAAGGTATATTAGTTTTAATCGGTTTGCTATAACCTAAGGAATCTACGACCCATGGGTGTCCCTTTCTTTTTGAGACACCCTGTATATAGCAAAAATGCATCACTAGACCAATGGGACCATAATTATACAGATTATCGGAAATCAGTTTGGAACATAGGAAATTAATGAGTGCGACAAGGAAGACATAAACAAAATGAGCAGCAAGACAAAGATAGAATGTAATCATGGCTAGGTAAATTTTTAAACTAAAATTAAGTCAATGAAACAAACAAACACTTCTGTCAAATATTTTATACTCTTAATGACAGTTATCTCATTGCTGTTATATACCGATGGGGCCATAATTATATATATAACAGCAATGAGATAACATGAACAAGCAAATAATATGTATTGCTTGAGTAAGAAAGAGATAAACATAGTAGTAAATATTCTAGTAGGCATGACGCTTATTTTAATTATGACATAAGTCAACTAAACATGCCTACTAAATTAATTTTATAGTATGGTCATCTCTTTCTTACTCATGCATTTTATTTTGTTGTTCATGTTATCTTATTGCTGTTATATACAGTGCTTTCGTAAAGTAGCGGATAAATTCGTTAAAAATTCAAGAAATAACTTTTGGAAAAACCACGTCCTTTTTTATTTTTATTTGGGCATTTTTTGAAATAAAATGCATACATACAGGGTGTCCCTCGTATGAGGTATGGCGTTATCGATGTTTTTTAATAGAAACCCCCTTTTTTATTACGAAATCTGAAAGAACGCATCTTCTTTCTTACGCTAAGGTAATTTTTGTGTATAGGTCACATACCAAAAATTAAGAAAAAATAAATAAATTTAGAAAATACTAAATTTCATTGTAAGAAGTATGATTTTACGCTTTTATCAATGACAGCAATCAACAAAAAGCATATCGGTCGTCTTAGTTACTGTCAGGCAGACAACGGTGCACAAATTGTACATTTAATTTGGTTGTTTTTGAAATGACTATTGCAACTAAATTTAGTATTTTGCAATTTTATTTTTTTTTCTTAATTTTTTATCATCTGATCTATATTCAAAGATCAGCTTAACGTAAGTAAAAAGATGCGTTTTTTCAAATTCCGTAATAAAAAAGGGGGTTGCCATTTAAAAAAACCATCGATAACGCCATACCTCATACGCGGGACATTCTGTAGGTATGCATTTTATTTCAAAAAATGGTCAAATAAAAATAAGAATCGACGGGTTCAAGCGTTATTTCCAAAAGTTATTCCTTGAATTTTTAACGAATTTATCCACTAGTTTACGAAAGCACTGTACTTATAATTATGGCCCTTCAGTATAATTATGGACCCGTTCGTATTTTAGTAGACAATTTTACTATTTTATAGCTACCGTATGGTCGAAAACCTTTATGCTGTAGAGGGCTATGGATTTTCTTTAAATTTAATTTATGTTGGCAGTGATGAGTAAAAGTACTTAATAGTATAACCTATACAATTTTAACAGAATCGCTTAACTTTGAAAGCATGTTTAATACTGAACACAAAGTGGTGCTGTGTATGGAAAATGGAAGAAATCACTTTGAAGAACTGTAGTTGCTTTTGTTATTAATATTTTTATGTATTCAACAAAAATGTTTATACCTATTTGTTAAAATGACATTACTGATATATCAAACTGACAGATATAAAATGCCAATGTGACTTTTACTAACACGACTGCCAACATACATTTTTAATAAAACAATGCCACACCCTCTAGTCTAGACTAAAGTTCTCGATCATACCGTATTTCCACAAATATTAAATTTAAAAATGTAAGTAAAGGCTCGTACTTTATTAAAGTGCATTTTCTTTCAAAAACTGTACCTATATATACCGAGGGATTATAAATGATTTTCCATCAAGTTCCCTTTGATATATTTGTTGTATGAATAATATGTTGGTGGCACTGTTCATCAGGTTAGGTTTTTATGTCAGTTTTGACAGAGACTGACGCAAAACCTAACCTGCTAACCTCGAATTTGACATATACTTACAGTGCCACCAACATATTATTCATACAACAAATATATCAAAGGGAACTTGATGGAAAAGCATTTATAATCACCCGGTATAAATTCTCTGGCATTAGAAAGTGAAATGCTTAGAACTTCAACTAAACTAATTTTAAAGCTGGTGAATACAGGTGTACCTACTTTCAAATCTTTCTAAATTTCGATCTATGAACTACTTTTAAAATGAACTGAAAAAAATAATAAATTAAAAATGTCTGCTTGTTAATACATTTGAAATAAATTTCTTTCATATTGTTACCGACGCAGTAACGGTTTTTAATGGCACTATACACAGAAAGAACCACTAATAAAACATCAATTTCCTCAAACCATTACACAGCTCCGGAATGTCAAATATGTCCCACTCTTTATCGTCCGAACTTTCATTTGTCAACCTATAATTTTTTATTACGGACCTGCGCGCCTGAACTTGAGAAAAATAAACTGCGCCGTTCACCGAATTAGTCCGTCTAGCTGGCCGCTGTCAAATAACAATAAGAGGGTAACTATTTCAAAATTCCAGTAAAACTGACACCTTTCAAAAAACCGCTTTCGAAATATTTCCTATTCAAACAAGTTTGAAATCTGGACGAAACTTTAGAGCGCGAACGCCAGCGGCTAACTTCATGGCAGTGTAAAAGATGGCGAACCTATCGATTATAATTTCCCAAAACCGTAAGAAACGCAAAAAAGCTCCTTTAATAAGCTTGTTAAATTCTCCCGTAACATTTAGTTCACCCCCTTGCATGGCCCTAGTGAGTTTACTGTTATTTTAACCGCAGTTTTATGCAGCTGCTGCTGAATTTATTAACCCTGTAATTATCACCTTGCACCTTTTTAAAGCTTTTGTGTGCTTCTAAGGATATTTCGGACTCGTCCGGAAGAGCTGGCGATTGCGAGGGCCGAAAGTGCCGTTTTAAAGCTTCCGAGGCCTTTGGTGTCACGTTGTTTTCATATGGTAAAAGGCCAATTGTGTGTTATTTTTGAACAACTATTATGGACTTCTGCCTGGCTTAAGAGGGATTTCGCTATTGCTAAAAATATTCCTCGCATTGGCATATCCAGGAATGGGGAAAATCGCTACAGGTTTGCCCGAGGGATGAATATTTAGTGCTCGGACGTGTGGGGGTTGTGAAATGAAGCCTTGTGACTTTCGAGTGGCATTTTTGCGGGTTCCGGGGCGGCGCCAGTGTTTAAAGGTTTGCCGCGAGCTTTTCGCATGATTTTTCTGTTGCTTGTTTTTCAGAAAAAGCAGCTAATTGTTGTAGTGCATTGTTATAAAATCAATAAGTTCGGGCGTACTCAAGTCAAGGACGTATTCCATGGGAGTTTGGCACATGCGTGGTGGGGCATCAGCTGGTTTTTGCCATTCATTAACGCCTGATTTTATGCAACCCGCGTGACAGGTCTGCAATGTTGAAATACCTCTTGTAGCTTGCAGTATCGGCTTTCTAGTTGTAGTTTTCAAGCGAAAATAACCATCCCTGTTTTTAACTCTGAAATTACTAAGAAATCCAAATACAAAATTTATAGGAATTTAAAATATTTTTATTTATATCAAGCAGACGTCACAATAAGCTCACATGGACAAAGTGACTTTTTTAATGTTATAAATATTTCTATTTGAATTTATTATTTTATCTTGTTTCCAAAAATATTTAGTTTTCGAAATATTTACGTATTTGTATTCACATACAATTATTGTAAATCTGTAGCCTTTCATTGAAACAAACGAAGTGTTGACTGAGTAATAATTGACAGCTTCATTGTGAAATGTGGATAAATATCCCCCCTGTTTAGTTTTAAATTATTTTTTATGTGGCTACTACTTCTTGTTCAATTAAAAGTTTGAGCAATATCTTCAAAACATTAATTAATTGTGTCCAGATGTACAGTATCTTAAAGAATTCCTTTGTTTCTGTAGTTATTTTGTTGTTAGCAGTAAATGTACAATAGAAACAAGTGAATGTTCCGAAAACTATGCGAGACAATATAATAGTCATCGGCATTTTTGGAAATGAGATAAAATGGCGAATCAGGACGGTGGTTCCATTTAAATTACGAGTTTAGTTCACATCTGATATGCGTGACATTCAACTGTTTTTCTGTCTTCTGTTCGCATGATGACCCTATGCAAGTTTTTTGTTACCGACACAACAAAATACCTAAAGGAATGTTTCAGAAATTATGCCGCTCCCCAAAAATAAATTATTGCTATTTTAAGACTTGACAGACGGATATTTGTGAGCTTCATGCACCTGAATGTGAAGAATTTGTACATTTTTTGGTTTTAAATCCAACAATACTTAATGAATAATTTTACGTTTCCTGGAAAATTTACTCAAAAAACTGTTTTTTTAAATCAGCAGTGAAGAATGTCGAAATCGGCAGTTTTATGATCTTTTGTAGGTGCTGGAGCGACAGTTAAACGTCAACATAACCTACAAAAGTTGGTTAAAATGTTGTAATTTCACGATTTCTCAATTTAAAAGAAAACAGTGTGCCCTCATGTGGCTTATTTGCCTTGGCCCTACGAGCCTCGGCAACTGAATCCACATTTGTGATATAATTTTTCTTAAAGTTGTGTTTTGTTTTCTGCAAAAAGGACTGTTATCAGCAAATCGAAACTTTGATCTTCTCTCGCCGAGCACTAAACCCATTTTTTCACAGCTTAAACTTGTGAATGTTTGTTCTATTTTTTCTATGTTTTGCTGTTATGAAGAAATATGATGAAAGAGGGTCTCCTTGTTTTATTCCACATTACAGTTCGAAACGACGACCTTTAACTAATCTTGTTTTCACTACTTCTTTAAATCTTCTGTATTTAGGCTGCACTTCTTGTCGCTGCAAGGTTATTAACATGGTTGTATGTTTTACTGAATTCTTTGCATTTGTTTTATTTCATTTACTATTTGTAGATGTTCTCTAGGCAAATATCCCTTCTACATTGAGCTTGCTCAAGTTTAATGGTGGTCAGTTTTCTTTTCTAGTGTGGTTTTTTAGTATTATGGTTGAAATTAAACTGAAGATTATATTTATATTTTTTGCCTTTTTAATCCAACGAAATGATTTCGGAGTCTTTCCATTGTTGCAGATTTTGTTCTGTTTATAGGGTTTGTATGTGTTTCGATATTTTAGCTATTTATTTGTAATTTATCTTCATATAATTTCTTCTGTTCTTTTTCATCTGCTTTTTCTACTCTGCAATGTTCATCATTCTCTCGATTGGTTGTTTGTTTTATTTTTTAATTTTTTAATGTTCTTCATAAATAACAGTAGCTGCTTCTAGGATGTCTATAATTATTGTTAATTTTATCTTTTTTTCCTTATTGATACAACAAAATGAGTTCAGGATCGTTCCATTGCTGCAAATTTTTTTCGTTTTATTGTCTTGTCACAGAGTGGGGAGCGGAGTTTTGATTCTAGTATTTTAGCTGTTCATTTGTAATATATCTTTGTCGATTCCTTCAGCTGTTTCTGCTCTGTGACGTGTATCCTCCTCCATATTGTTTGTTTTTTCAACTATTTCTGTTTGGTTTCCTCTAGTTTTATAAAGTAGCTGCTTTTAAGATGTCTGTAATTACTGTGATTTTATTCTTTTGATACAACAAAATCAGTTCAGAATCTTTCCATTGTTGCAAATATTTTCCTGTTTATAGAGTCTTGTTACAGGGTGTGTAGCGGAGTTTGTATGCGTTTTGATTCTAGTATAATGTTCATCCCCCTCCATATTGTTTCGTGTTCTTTAACTATTTCTGTTTGTTTTTCTTTAGTTTTTCATAATAAGCAGTAGCTGCTTCTAGGATGTCTGTATTTATTGTTGATTTATCTTTTTTTTCCTTTCTGATGCAACAAAATGAGTTCAGAACCATTTTAGTGTTTATATAGTCGTGTTAAAGAGTGTGTAGCGGAGTTTATATGCGCCTTGATTCAAGCATTTCAGCTGTTTATTATAATTTATCTTGATTCATTTTCTTTTTTTTTTTTGCTGTTTCAGCTCTGCAATGTTGATTCTATTCCATATTTCTGTCTGTTTTTCTTTAGTTATATAACTGCATAATAAGCAGTAACTGCTTCTAGGATGTGGATAATTATTGTTGATGTTATCTTTTCTTCCCTTTCTGATACTACAAAATGAATTTAGAATCTTTCCATTGTTGCACATGTTTTCCTGTTTATAGAATCTTATTAAAGAGTGTGTAGCAGAGTTTATATACATTTTGATTCTAGTGTTTCAGCTGTTTATTTGGAATACACCTTTGTGTAATTTCTTCCTTTTTGATTTGCTGTTTCTGCTCTGCAATGTTTGTCCTCCATATTGTTTGTTCTTCAACTATTTCGCTTTGTTCAATTATTGTTAATTTTATCTTTTCTGCCTTTCTGATGCAACAAAATGATTTCATAATCTTTCTATTGTTACAAATTTTCTTCTGTTTATAGAGGCTTGTTACAGAATGTGTCGAGGTGTTTATGTGTTTTGATTCTAGTATTTCAGGTGATTATTTGTAATTAATTTTTTTCATCTGCTGTTTCTGCTCTGCAATGTTCATTCTCCTCCATATTGTTTGTTTATTGTTTAGTTTTTCAAAGTTCTTTATAATAAGCAGTAGCTGCTTCTAGGATGTCTATAATTATTGTTGATGTTATCTTTTTTTCCCTTTCTGATACAACAAAATGAATTCAGAATCTTTCCATTGTTGCAAATGTTTTCCTGTTTATAGAATCTTGTTACAGTGTGTGTAGCAGAGTTTATATACATTTTGATTCTCGTGTTTCAGTTGTTTATTTGTAATATACAGGGTCCGGCAACATAACTTCCTTTTTTCAAAACGCAATAAAACTGATTTTGTGAATCAGATTTTTTAATTTATTTTTTTATAATGTAGGTAGATATATAAAGTTTTGTTTTACATAGTTTTAGAAATCATATCAGGTAGGTGACACCCCCCATTACCCATACACTGAATAAGCCGATTTCAGGCGTTTGTCATGACCCTTACCAGCATACCAACGGGTATGTTGACAATTTCTGCCCGGATGTTGGCCTTTAGGTCTTGTAGGGTCTTTGGACGGTTGACATACACGCGGGATTTTAAAAAAACCCACAAACAAAAATCGCAAGGGGACAAATCGGGGTAGCGGGCTGGCCACTCCAAATCGCCTCTTATTGAGATGAACCTCTCAAGTGATCTGATGGGCCGAGGAACTCCAGTTCTTCGTCTTGTCACACTCCCGGTTTGTCTGAACCCATGTAATAATTGATTTCCGGTCCGGGACAGGGCCCAACGGGGCTACATTGAAGCGATTACGGAAGGCACGCTGGGTTGCGACTACAGAACATCCGTTCGAAAAGTAGACCTCGACGGCAAACCCACGCTCCTCACTGTTCCAACGCATCATGACGACTGACATAAAAGGAAACAAAACTTTAGAACCACGCCTGTCAAATGAGACTACTCCCGGCCCGCTACGACTTCTACAGCCTGAATGGCGCGCATTTCAAAAAAGGAAGTTATGTTGCCGGACCCTGTACCTTTGTGTAATTTCTTCCTTTTTGATTTGCTGTTTCTGCTCTGCAATGTTTGTCCTCCATATTGTTTGTTCTTCAACTATTTCGCTTTGTGCAATTATTGTTAATTTTATCTTTTCTGCCTTTCTGATGCAACAAAATGATTTCATAATCTTTCCATTGTTATAGATTTTTTTCTGTTTATAGAGGCTTGTTACAGAATGTGTCGAGATGTTTATGGATTTTGTTTCTATTATTTCAGATGATTATTTGTAATTATTTTTTTTTCATCTGTTGTTTCTGCTCTGCAATGTTCATCCTCCTCCATATTGTTTGTTTATTTTTTAGTTTTGTAAAGTTCTTTATAATAAGCCGTAGCTGCTTCTAGGATGTCTATAATTATTGTTCATTTTATCTTTTTTTCCTTTCTGAAACAACAAAATCTCCTTATTGTTGCAGATTGTTTTTCTGTTTACAGAAACCTGCTACAGAGTATGTACAGAAGTTTATCTGAGTTTTGATTCTAGTATTTCAGCTATTTAGTTATAATTTATCTTTGTCTATTTCCTTCTATTTTTTTATCTGCTGTTTCAGCTCTGCAATATTCAACCAGAATGTTTGTATGTTTGTTCTTCGACCATTTCGGTTTGTTTTTGTTTTATTTCTCTTAACGTTCTTCATAATAAGCAGTAGTTGCTTCAAGCATGTCTATAATTATTGTTGATATTTTTTGCCCATCTGATCAAACAAAATAATTTCAGAATCTCTATTCTTGCAGATTCTTTTCTGTTATAGAGTCTTGTTACAGGGTGTGTAGCGGAGTTTGTATGCGTTATGATTCTAGTGTTTTCAGCTATTTATTTGTAATGTATCTTTGCATAATATCTTCTTTTTTCATCTACTGTTTCAGCTCTGCAATGTTCATCCCTCTCCATATTGTTTCTTTTTTCTTCAACTATTTCTGTTTGTTTTTCTTTAGTTTTTCATAATAAGCAGTAGCTGCTTCTAAGATGTCTATAATTATTGTTGATTATATCGTTTTTCCTTTTTGATACGACAAAATGAGTTCAGAATCTTTCCATTGTTGCAACTTTTTTTCTGTTTATAGAAGCTTGTTACAGAGTGTGTAGCAGAGTTTATACCTATGCATTTTGATTCTAGTATTTCAACTGTTTATTTGTAATGTATCTTTGTGTAATTTGTTCTTTTTTCATCTGCTGTTTTAGCTTTGCAATGTTCATCCTCCTCCATATTGTTTGTTTATTTTTTAGTTTTCCAAAGTTCTTTATAATAAGCAGTAGCTGCTTCTAGGATGTCTATAATTGTTGTTGATTTTATCTTTTTTACTTTCTCAAACAACAAAATGATTTCAAAATCTTCCTCTTACAATGAAATGATTGCAGAATCTTCTATTGTTGCAGATTTTTGTCTCTTTACAGAGTCTTTCTACAGAGTGTAGCGTAGTTTATATGCATTTTGATTCAAGTATTTCAGCTGTATAAGTCTTTATGCAATTTTTTTATCTGCCGTTTCAGCTCTGCCATATTTAACCTATTCCATATTGTTTGTTTATTTCAGCTGTATATTTATAATTTATCTTTATGCAATTTTTTTAATCTGCTGTTTAACCTATTCCATATTGTTTTTTATCTTTGACTATTTCTGTTAGTTTGTCTTTAGTTGACACTGACAATTTTAATTAATAAATGTCATCAAAAGTCATTATTCACATCTAAACAATGACTTTTGATGACATTTATTAATTAGAATTGTCAGTCTCAGCACTTGTTTTCGCATTTTAAAAATTAGGTAAAAAAAGTGTCCCGGTTTTTCTGGCCGCGACTGTATAATTTATCTTTATGCAATTTTTTTTATCTGCTGTTTCAGCTTTGCCATGTTTAACATATTCCATATTGTTTGTTTGTTCTTTGACTATTTCTGTTTGTTTTTATTTAGTTTTCTAAAGTTCTTAATAAACAGTAGCTGCTTCTAGGATTATTGTTGATTTTATCTTGTTTTCCTTTCTGATACAACACAAGGAGTTCAGAATCACTCCATTGTTGCAAATGTTTTCCTGTTTATAGAGTGTGTCGCGGAGTTTATATGCATTTTGATTCAAGTATTTCAGCTGTATATTTATAATTTATATTTATGCAAGTTCTTTCGTTGCTCTGCAATGCTCGTTCTCCATATTGTTTGTGTTCTTCAACTATTTCGATTTGTTTTTCTTCAGTTCTATAAAGTTCTTCATAATAAGCAGTAGCTGCTTCCAGGATGTCTATAATTATTGTTAATTTATCTTTTCTGCCTTTCTGATACAACAAAATGATTTCAAAATATTTTCATTGTTGCAGAGTATGTACAGGGGTTTCTCTGAGTTTTGATTCTAGTATTTCAGCTATTTATTTGTAATTTATCTTTGTCTAATTTTTTCTATTTTTTTATCTGCTGTTTCAGCTCTGCAATGTTCATCCTTCATAATGCTTGTATGTTTGTTCTTTGGCCATTTCTGTTTGTTTTTTTTTTGAGTTCTCTAAACTTCTTCATAGTAAGTAGTAGTTGCTCCAAGCATGTCTATAATTATTATTATTGTTGATATTATTTACTGCCCATCTGATCCAACAAAATAATTTCAGAATCTCCATTGTTGCAGATTCTGTTTTTAGAGTCTTGTTACAGAGTGTGTAGCGGAGTTTATATGCGTTTTAATACTAGTGTTTCAGCTGTTTATTTGTAATGTATCTTTATGTAATTTCTTCTTTTTTCATCTGCTGTTTCAGCCTCAATGTCCATCCTCATCCATATTGTTTATTTGTTCTTCGACTATTTTTGTTTTTCTTCAGTTTTATAAAGTTCTTCATAATAAGCAATAGCTGCATCTAGGATGTCTATAATTATTGTTGTTTTTATCTTTTTTTTCTTTCTGGTACAACAAAATGTGTTCAGAACATTTCCACTGTTGCAAATTGTTTCCTGCTTATAGAGTCTTGTTACAGAGTGTGTAGTGAATTTATATCCGTTTTGATTGTAGTGTTTCAGCGGTTTGTTATGTATCTTTTTGTATTTTTTTTTAGTTTCATCTGCTGTATTGTTCATCCTCGTCCATCTTGTTTCTTTGTTCTTGCGACTATTTCTGTTTGTTTTTCTTTACTTTTATAAATTTTTCATAATAAGTAGCTGGTTTTAGGATGTCATATTTTATTATCTGATATTTTGTTTGTTTTTTCAAAGTCTACCCGGGATTGATTTTGCCTCCAATTCAGCATGATTTTTGTAGTATTGTTTCGATTTATTCTGTTTTGGCTGCTCATAAATCGTATTTGTATCTTTACCAAAGCTGTCACGTCAACAAAACATATTTTTAAATAAAAGGGACCACTTTGTGCTATCATGCCGTAATTCTGTGATTTGATTCTAAAGATCATTCAGAACCATTTCATTTGTTATTTTATTTTTATTTTATTTTATTTTGTACTCAGCCATTAAGCCAATTATAGGCGTTGCATTATGTAAGTTACTTTGTCTGAAGGTAGTTTTTCTAAAGGACATTTTCTTTGATAACAATATAACAAATAAAGGTATGTTATTCTTGTAAATGAAAATATTATTGCTAAAACTTTGTAAACTATCTTTCGGGTAGTAATTGTTATTTTTGTCAGTATATATCGATCTAGGTACTTTTAAGTTTATAAGTTTATTCTTTACTAACGTATTGACTATGTGACAAAGTCATTTGTTTTTCTGGAATTGCATTGTATCATTGCTGAGTGTCTGTCTATCTATTCCTTTTATTTTCATATCTGGCATAATTTACTCGTGTGTTGCGTATATTGTCTAAGTTCAGCAGGTTTCTAGTCTGCATTGAATTGTTTTCTTATGTTTTATGTCAAAGCCCTATGTTGTTTGTTTCAGTGTTTGATAAGCAAATGTAGAAGCAAAGACCATTGAGTGTGTCACCTCAGTTGATGTCTATTTTGTTGCTTGAATATGTCCCGTTTCTGCGTTAAAAAAATTTGTTTGACTAGGTGTACATTGTAGAATTATAAAACTTTTGTCAGCCAGCTGTGGTAAACCGAGTTGAAAGCTTTTGTGTAATCTATGTAGCATGCATTATTATTAATAGCTTCTACTATAATTAAATTAGTTTCTTGATTCACTATTTCGTTCGCAATTATAATACACACATATCAATACACAAATATTGATTCCAGGAAAAAGAATATAAGCTGGGAGGGAGCCCTTGACTCCACAGACCAAAACAACAACATCAAAATGACGTCCGAAGATCTCCTGCAGCCAGGGCACGTAGTGAAAGAGAGATGGAAGGTTTGTTCAATGACCACTGTACAGCCCTTCCCTAAAACTCACCTTGCAGGTAGTAAAAAAAATTGGAGGGGGTGGCTTTGGAGAGATTTACGAAGGACTAGACTTAATCACGCGGGAACAGGTTGCCCTGAAGGTGGAATCTGCACGCCAGCCCAAGCAGGTCTTGAAAATGGAGGTCGCTGTTCTCAAGAAACTGCAGGGCAAGGAGCATGTATGCCGGTGAGTCCGCTTTCCACCAAACAATTTAAAACCAGTGCTGATCTGTGCCGTCCACAGGTTTATTGGTTGTGGTCGAAACGATAGGTTTAATTACGTAGTCATGCAGCTTCAAGGCAGAAACTTGGCAGAACTCAGGCGGGCCCAGCCAAGGTCGGCCTTTAGTTTATCTACTACTTTACGGTTAGGTTTACAAATACTTAAGGCCATCGAAAGCATCCATTCCGTTGGCTTTTTGCATCGTGATATCAAACCTGTACGTATTGGATGCCACTAGGGTATAAGTGCTAAGAGTCTGTTTTGCAGAGTAATTTTTCAATGGGAAGGATGCCGTATAACTGTAGGAAAGTATATATGCTGGACTTTGGTTTGGCGAGGCAATATACCACAGCCACGGGCGAGGTCCGAGCTCCCAGAGCAGCTGCCGGGTTCCGTGGAACAGTTCGTTACGCTAGTATAAATGCACATAGGAACAAAGGTTAGGTTTGTTGTGGTGGAAAGTAGTCCGACATTTTGTCAAATCGTATGCAACATGGCAGAGTTGATTAGGAAAATCCATAAAGTAACAAAAAAAAAACGCACAATGGTTAAAATAGTAGAAATTTTGAACAAAAAAGTTTTAAACTTCTCCTGAAGATACATTAAAATTTTTAGTAAGGGAATGTAGCACCAAATAGTTACATAATTACAGTAGATACCTAAAATGTAATTCAAAATTAGTATTATTGCTTTACCAAACCTATACGCATTTTGAAAATTTATATTAAATCAAAAAACTCTTTAATCTTTTAAACTTTTGGATATTGGTGCCAAAGAAATAATTCTTCGGCGAATTTACCATTATGTAGTATGTGAGTACATATATTTACTCTACCTATTGTGGTACCCCAATTGCATGAGGTCACACACAACTACCTGCGTCTTCATCATAAATGAAGTAATCTGTAAGAAGACTAGTCAAAAGGACTAGTCACACAATTCCTTCCGTGTGGGCATAAGCTCAAGGGTCAACCTTTTTCATTACTAAAGGAGGTCCTGCACCTTCAACTGTTTCCAGGCACTCACCTTCAATGTCTGTGCTCAGGGAGTGAACTTTGTTTAGTCAGTGGAAAGAAGTACTGCCAAGCCTAGAATCAGCTGTTCGTTTTTACCTTCGGGTCTCCCTTTATTGGTTAGCCGAATTGATTGCAAAGCAAGACCGTTTATCGTTTGTTGATAAGTCAGAACTTTTTCAGCATAGTAGGTAAAGTACAGTCATCTTCATTCATGGCCACCTAAACCTCCCAAAAGTGATCCTCCCGCAGCAATAGTGTTTCTTCGCTATATCCACAAGTCACCAATCGCGTAGGAAAGTTTATACAAAACAGTATTCAAACCCCTGAGCAAATTCTCACAGGTTCTTCCTTCATTTAAAGATAAATTAAACACTATGTCATCTAAAGGTGTTTATAGAGTTCCTTGCTGTTGTAATGTTGTATACATTGGTAAAACAGGACGTTCAGTAAAAACTTGTATCTTAAGTTGGGTCTTGTTTTACTAACGCGATTCCGGCCATAAGATTCTTTTTTTATGAAACTTTTATTATCTGTAAATCCTCACTCTTTAGCAGAAAGATTTGCAAAGTCTTGAGATTTACAAACACTAATAATCTCAAATCGGTCAAAGGCTTTCTTGTATGTGCAAAGTGCTAATTTTGAATCCCCGCCACCGTTACTTAATCACGACGACACTTGTCTATAAATTCTTGTCTTTCTCCTTCTGATCGTTAGAAAAGTTTTGCCTCTGGCGTAGTTTACACGCTTACTTACCGTGCTCTATAGTTTTGTCTCCTGATGAATCCCCTTACGAAAACGGGCGTAACGTTAAGTTCTTCAATCTCAGTAATGACAGTTTGGTGACTATTTGCCAATTTAATTGATGCGGAGCAATTTTTACTGTAGAGTTTGGTTCAGTAAAATACACACGTTTGTGGAAAACAATAACCTTCCTTTATTTTTAATTTAAAGAAATAAACAAATATACACACGTACACATTCGTTAATATTACACAAATGCAAATACGTGAGGCGTTCGCACTGATCTGGGACAACTGATGTCGAAAACTAGGCTACTCGAGTTTATATAACCACTGTTTGAATGGAAGGAGCCCCATCTATTCTTTCGGATACAATAGCATTGTCCAGCCGACCCTTTGCTCTATTGTGACAGACAAGGAATGGCTCCCGATAATAAAATTGCGTGTGCTTCTTTCATACTCCAGAATTTACGACTTTATTGTGACCAGGGTTGGTCATTGCTGCACATTTGCGTCACCAGGGTATTTACGTAACACTTCCTTTTGTCATGGGGTGCCTTTACGCTTGTGACATCTTTTACACTCCTGATGGCATAGAACTTTTTTTCTTTCTGGGTCATCTGTGAAATTGCTCTCATAATAGTTGACTAAATCGGTGGGCTCGACATTTTTCGGTGTCTCACCTAAATTTTAAAATATTCTCTTATCTCTCTCTGTTAAAATTTGGTTTAATAGTAGTTTGTATACCAAGGCACTGAAGTTTAGCTTTTTATCACGAATGTGGATTTAGTTGCCACATGAGGGATAAAAAAGAACTTCAGTGCCGAGGAGTACATTATGTTTTATTTGAAATCTAGAAATCGTGTTATTACAACATTTTAACCAACATTTCTAGGTTATGTTAACGTCGGTTGACGTTTACTTATCGCCCTGCCGCCTACAAAAAGTCGTAAAACAATGGATTACTTTAATGCCGATTTCTCTTATTTTAATGACGATTTCGAGCTAATTTAATGCCGATTTCAAATAAAAAACTATAAAACCATTCCACTCCTGATAAATTGTCTTTAAAATTAGAAATTTTATTTAGTAAAAATAAAAATTTGTCAGATTGCTAGCTGAAAGATCATGTCTAAACTACATGTATCCTTTGAAATTGCCGACCTTAAATCTCCTGTACTTGAACATCTGATGGTTAATTAGCCAATTTTGGAAGAGTAGCAGGTGGTGAACGTTAAACTCTTGGGTCAGCTACCAGCTGATATACCACTATAGTTGTCAATTGCACCTATGAATCAGTTTTAACCATTTGTCCAACACTGCCATATTGTGCAACGTACTTCGATCGCTTTATTGAAATAGAAACGTTTCTAACAACTTTTTTACAGAAATGGGAAGGCATGACGACTTGTGGAGTTTGTTCTATATGTTAGTAGAGTTTGTTAATGGCCAGTTACCGTGGAGAAAAGTCAAAGACAAAGAACAAGTAGGATTAATGAAAGAGAAGTATGACCATAGGTTACTTCTGAAGCACCTGCCGTCCGATCTTAAACAATTTCTAGACCATATACAGACATTAGAATACGCAGATAAGCCCGATTACCAAGTAAGGTGATTGCATGGGACTGGCCGTAGTTGCTAACACCGTTTTATGTTACAGATGTTAATTAACTTATTTGAAAGGTGTATGAAAAGGAGAGGCGTTAAAGACTCTGATCCATATGATTGGGAAAAGGCACCCTCGGGTGACAACATGGCTGTTAATCCCACACCCGCAGTACAACAACCCACCGCCCCCACTACCTTACCTAGACATAAACACACCCCTACAGACAACAACCAAGAGAATATCGAGCCGACAGATAATAAGGAGGTAGGTAATGTTATACGTCTGCGAATTGAAGACTATTTACACAACACTCTCTGTGATTGTAGGCACAATTAGAAGCACGGCGACGGCGGATCGAAACGGAGAATACGGCTCCACTGGTAACGGACACACAAACCAATGCTGCTAAACAAACTGTCGACAAAAACTGCAATGCCACAGCCGTCGAACAAGTGCCACAAAGTAAGCGTGCCGCAGGTGCTATTCGTTCACTTTTGTAATGAGTAACTTACGTAGTAATTTATTTTTATTGTTATTTTCTTTTAATCAAAATTTAATAGTCGTTTTGAATTAGAGGAGCAGCATATATTTTACAGCATTTCAAAGAAGTATAGAAATGGTTGTACATAACCTAAAATTATAGAAACTTTCACGCATTCAAAACAAAGAAAAATCACTGATAAAAAAATAAAAATATTGTACTCATTCACGGGAACAGATTTATTAAATGGAACACTTTAAAATGTGTTAGTTTTCCCTCCAAATAATCAATGTTGGGGTTCGAATGGAACATTGTGAACAAGGGGACCTCGACGTTTCTTTAGCTTGTTGCTTCATTTGCACGTAAATAAATAAAATACGAAGTAAATTAACAAAACTAATGTAATATTCTAAATTGGTAGAAACAACCATAGTAATTCCAACACAACTGCCAATGTAGTGAAAGACAACCCAACTTCGTAAACCCTTTTATACTATACTGCTCGTTTTCTGTTCTTCTATCGCAATTCGGTATGCTTTTAACTGCTTGGTTTTGCAGACAATGAGCAGTCACGAATGTCGACATTCTTCGAGGGATTTAGCTGTTTGTAAAGCCTGCTACATTTGTCTCGTTCAAAACCTTTAATAATAATCTTTACCTACATTTATCGACACGTTTCGTATTTTGTAACCTATCCTAACCTAACAAAATTTAACTGTAATTTAGATAGTAGCCTTAATAACCTTTATTGGTTTCTATACATTGTTTGTTCACTTTATTAAAATTATATTATTGCCATGTAGAGATTAAAAGCGAATTAATGTTCGAACCCATAAAAATTTTACAATTAATTGACAAACCAACGTAACCAAACTTTCTAAAAGCCCAAATTCGGGAAATAAGTCATAATCACAATAACAAAATTTACTCACTACAAAAACTAGTTGCAAATAACGCCTATTTTCAACAATTCCATTCGTAGGTCAACGACGACGCGCCACATCTCACTTAGAACAGACACCAGAAAAGCTAGACAACGAAGGAGCCGCCTCAGCTCGGTCAGTAGCTGACGCCAGTCAGAAGCCGGTGCCCCTTCGCAAGAGCCAGTCAGGGGTAGCCACCTTGGGTCGGCTGCGCGTGGTTACGCCTCCGCAAGGCGGCAGCGTGGTGGACTCGCCAGCCACTCCCGAACAGGAGAGGCCGCGACGACGACAGCCTTCTGCCGCCAGGAGCTCGAGGTCGGGCTTGCGCGATCAGAGTCTGACCCAGTTTGCTGTGATGGACGATGAGAATGTTAGCCAACAGGTGGGTCTCTATGCCAATTCGGCCAATGGGTGTGTTTGTTCAGATTGGTCAATTTGATTGTGTTGCCGACAAGGCGAACGAATTGGCCAATATGATCAAAACTGAAGTTGGTTGTTGTGAATAAAAATCTATTGTCCAATTTGATCAGTCCCCTTTCTGGAGATCGTTGGAGAGCTCAAATTAACTGCTATGGTGATAGGTTACCAAGGGAGGCGCGCTAACGCTTGCAAGCCAGTGGAAATCTCAGTTCGATGACAGCGAGGAAACGACTGACAACGAGTGGAAGCCAGAGAGTCCTGAACATAAGGCAGTGTTGGGAGTCACATCCGAAGCAAATGCGATTATGCCGCCCGTCTTAAGTAAAATTAGTGAGGATTCTAGGACGCGGAACAGTCAGCGAAAATATGTGAACATTGCTGGAATTGAGGATTATCCGGAGCTAATGGGTGAGATGCATTATATAGACATTGAAATGATACAGAGATATAGTACCAATCTAAACTATTAACTTTCAATTTAAGTAGTACTGTTATAAAACGTGTTTGCACTTTAGTGGAATTGCTTGTCATTGCGTCCATACGGATCTCAGAAACTGTAACAAAAGGAAATTAGTAAATGGGAAAATATAATCCTTTCGCAATATTTCCTCCTCCCAGTAAGCTGTTATATGTTTTTATTAGGTTGGATGCATTAATTATGATGGAAGTCACACTGTGACATGAAAAAACTGATATTTTTTACATTTTAATATTGAAATGCCAAAAATTTTACTGGCAACAGTGCAAGTCTTGTAATGGTACCTCTTTAACCAGTCCACCTATTGAATTGTTACGTTAAAATGCCCTGGTTTGCTAGCTTAATCAGTTGGTGAGCTATGAGGCTCTATTCACACCGTCAGTGCGGCTAAGGGAAAGCTAATATTGTTTAAGGTCAGCTCGTCGTCACCTGGAATATTGAACTCACACTGGCCAGCACGGCCAGCAATGAAAACCCAACAGTTTACATAAAAAGACATATAATCTGCAATAAAGCACAAATACCAGCAAATACACATACAGTGAGGATAATGTAAGACTGTACATGGCTGAATTATGCAAAATTAGACATAGGGAGTTTACGTAATGTTACCATGGTGTTTGTAAACAAAATAACAACACAGGGACTATAGAAATTAGTTGAAACTGGATTAAATAGGCCACCAAAGTTCGAATATTAACGCCTAGTTTAATGTTTATACCGCGAAATCGAATTGAGCTACGCGACGCTGTCGATTCTTGTAATGTTCGTACACAATGCGCAATTTGGCCAGCTTAATTCACCCAGCGGGTTACGGTGAATGATGATGCAGCAACCTTGCGTCAGTTGCTTGCAGGTAAATCCCCGGCGTCCTTGGTATGCCACCAGGCGTTGGAGCCGCGCCCAAGAATGTAGCAGTCGCCACTTGTTTTGTAACCTTTGGTAGGGCCGCCCGAGTGATCGTGTTCAAACAGCTCTTCTCTGGTGGCAGAGCCCAGATTTCTTCTACTGCAACTAGCCTTTGGCGATGCCGCCCAAGTGGTGGAGTGCCACGGCGCTTCTCTGGCGGATTACAACGCACTGTTTTAGGGCTTTCTTGCGACTCCTGCCTTTGCAGCGTATTCACGGCGTTGATGTGGTTCCCCGTAAAAATGCAACGCTGTGACTTTGTTCTCACTTGGCGTCCCAAATTGGCTGCCTTGCGTTTTTATTCACGTTGCACTTGCACGAAAACACTATGATGCGTGTCCACTTAACACAATTCGCTTGCTTATATGACGCGCTAACTTAACATGCTACGACATACAGGATACGGTTAGGCTTGTTCGCAATGTATATGATAAAAAGACAAAATATATCAATACAGGTGACACGAATCGGCCCGTTTCAGTCTTCAAAAATCATAACTACAAATTGAAAACAACATAACCCAATTTTGTCATATTAAGTTATTTTGCATGTCTAACAACAAAAATGTCAGCGTAACAGCCTGCTGGGGGAGGAAATATCGTAAATGGATTATAAATATAGTATCACAGAATAAACACCTAACTGACTTGTGCTGCGCCTGTGATGTTCGAGTAACCGATTTTAGCGATGGCGGCCATATTGAAAGAGAGTAGATCAAAAATAATATGTTGGTGACACTGTAAGTCTATGTAAAATTCGAGGTTAACAGGTTAGGTTTTGCGTCAGTTTTGACACAGGCTGATGCAGAACCTAACCTCGAATTTGACATGGACTTACAGCACCACCAACATATTATTCTTGATCTACTCTCCTTCAATATGGCCGCAATCGCTAAAATCGGCTACTTGGCGCCGCCACGAGTGTCGCTTCTGAGTCCGTTAGGTGTTTATTCTGATAGTTATGAATGCAACTATAATTTACTTAAAGATCAAATGTCAAGTTTGACATTTAGGTATAAACATAAAGTGCATTCAGAAATGATCAAACTTTTTGAATGGTCATGGTTATACAACGTATTAATAATACGTTGGTGGCACTGTAGTCTATGTAAAATTTGAGATTATCAGGTGAGGTTTTGCGTCCGAGTTGACACAGACTGACGCAAAACCTAACCTGCTAACCTTGAATTTGACACAGACTTACAGCGCCACCAACATATTATTCATATGTTGTACCGGGTGATTATATATGCCCTTCCATCAAGTTGCCTTTGAAATATTTGTTGTATGAATATGTTGGTGGTGCTGTAGGTCTATGTCAAATTCAAGGTTTGCAGGTTAGGTTTTGCATCGGTTTTGACACAGCCAAAGCCATACTAGATGAAAATAATTTTTGATCATACTTTACAATTTTATAAGATTGATTTCGCAACACCATTATGGTTGCCCGGTAACGTAGTCCATGGACTACTAGATTTTTGCAAAAAACTAAATTTTTTTGTTTTCTCTAACGTCATTTAATTTCTTTATTTACTAGCAAAATAATATTGTTTCTTTTCATCATAGATACAAAATATGAATAGCTACTCTTACCTCTCTCTCAATCTCATGGTAACCATACAAGTACAAACAACGTCTTGGCAACCATACATTCAGGCAATCCTTGATGTTACTTACGTATTCTAATTTTAAATATACTTACGACAATTTGAAATGTTATACTATTTTACTAATATGCTAGTACCATGAGATAAAAAAAAAAAAAGATTCTGAGCAGGCCTTGTATGTGTTATACGTTTGGCAGTACTGAAGTGTATTGTCAGTCTATGTCAAATTCGAGATTAAAAGGTTAGGTTTTGTTTGTTGTTTGACACAGACTGACGTAAAACTTAACCTGCAAATCTCGAATTTGACATCTACTGACAATACACTTCAGTACTGCCAAACGTATAACACATATCAAGGCCTGCTCAGAATCATTTTTTTTTATCTCATGGTATTTATGTAACACGTACGAAATTAAGGATGCAGTTTATGGCCAAGCGAGTAAGGCACATAAATAGAATTTTTTATTTTATTGTTTTGGTAGCATAATTCTAAAATGACAGTTTCATAGAGGAAGTCGAGGAGGTCATGTTTATATCAGCGTACATAAATCTAACAAGTAGCGACACTAATGCCAAACGTTGAAACCTGTCTAGAGTGCCTGGGACAGTGACTTAGGGGTTTTTCTAAGCTTGACTACCAGGTGGTAGAACTGGCTCTGCTACCATTCATGATCTGGTAAAGTAGTGGCGCCATCTGTTAGTACTATCGGAAAATACGTCCCCAGGAGTCGTTCAAGGTCGTTCAAATCAGTATTTTGACATCAAAAAATCCGACAGTGAGTATCTATTTGTTTGATTTATCTACGCTGATTATACCGCAAAATGGGAGTGGCTATTTTGATTTCGACCAATGGAAATGGTTGTTAGTTTTGGTTGCTATTGTTATTACTGTCGAAAACTAAAAGTTACTAGTATAAAAAGTAGGAGTTTTTAACCGCTAAACGCTGCTGAAATTGATATCTTTTCGATGCAGTAGAACAAAAAATATTGTATGCACCACTGGAGATATTCATGTTGTTTTTATTTGACGGGATTATACTATTTTCTATTCTTCATCATCCAATTTAATGGTTTCTATTATGATTTGGTTCTCTCCAGGAGCTTTATAGTTTTGGACGAGACTATTTCTTTCTCATTCCTTATTTCCTGTTGGTCTTCCAAGCCCTGTTTAATTACTTGACGTTCTCTTGTTTGCGGTATTTCATCATTTGGTCTGTATTATTCGGCTACTGTACGATTCTGTATAAAGTACTTTTGTTATTTCTATTAGCTTTTGTTTTGTTGTTTCGTGTCTGTTATGGTCTTGAAGTTTCTTTTCTTTTCTACTTTATGCTAGTTTTTTGTGCTCCACCTTTCTACTTTTGGCTTGGCACAGCTTGAAGCGGCGACTGCAACAGCTGAGTCGAACTTACCTTTAGTGGTATCAACTTACAATCGTCTGGTTTCCTGTACATTGAAACAAAACACAAAGTGTACATGCAAACACCAATGAAAACCACAAGTACTTAACAATGAACGCTATTGAAATAATAAAATCTGTAAAAGGTGACAATGGACATGAAAAATGTTTACTCGTTACAGTTAAAAATATGTGCTTAAGGGGTTAGTCAGGTTAAAGTGCAACGTTTAAACTAAACACAGCTGTAAAATAACAATCAAACGACATGGATACATTTCAAAGAGTATGTTTACTTGACTTTCAACGCAAAACAACATGTAGACAATAAAACATCTCACGATTTAATTCAACCAATGGCACAATTTGTCAGGACAGCACTTTACTATAAATGTCTATACATTACAAACACTATTAAATCAACAAATACCTAGTAGGAAGTCAGACGTTTTGGTTATTATTATTATTTAATTTACAATAGTAAGCGTGTAAAACCCCGATGAGACTATTGATTTAATTACAATAGAATGTCACAGTATTTGTCTTTGTCGATCATCACAAAAAATTATCAGTCATTTATCGCAGTAGCATCACATATAACACACAAGATGATTTGACCATTGTTGCATTTCGATATCTAGTCTATTCTTAAACTAGTTCAATGAGGTCACATTCACAGTGTCCTCCCCTGTTGGGTCAGAAAATGTCTTCGCAGCAACTTGTTACATCGTTCTTTATTTAGTTTTTTGTTGTGACCTTTTAAGGTGTTGTACATGACCAAGGTGAAATATATTCAGGTTGCACCCGTAGTTGCCGCTTGTGATTTTGAATGTTTTAATAATGTCACCTCTCAGCCTTCTCTCTCGAAATGTAGTCAAATTTCGCCTGGTACTAACCACTATGCACAGAACTCGTGGACAGCGACAAGCGCCCGGAAGTCTCGGAAAAGTTTTGGGTCATCAGGCAACAGTGAAATTCTTAGAATGCTATGACTCCTATTGCGACATCCAGATGCCACGGGGCAATAAAGAATACGATAAGCGGGCTACGTCATTTCAACCGTTTCATAAAATATATCCAAAATTAGAACGCCCATAAATGAAATTGAATCTATGATTCTAAACAGCTTGCAAATCCTTAGCATTTAAAATGAGTGGAAATAAAGATCGTATGGAGTAAAGGTTTGAGTCTTCACTTTATTACTTTCTTCTGGTACTAAAATGTCTGTCGCTCTTCATTTTTTGCTTTTGCGTGAACTGTACATTTCGCCAATTGTTTATTTTTCGGTATGTAAGTGCTACCATATCGACTTTAAATCGTTATTTTTTTTTTTTGGATGTGGAGTGAAGGTAGGTTGAGAATCGGAATTTATTCCAATACTAACACTTTGAGAGACAAATAACCAACACTTTTAAAATATAAAAATATAAATTATTGAATTTCTTCATGCATAATTTTAAAAGTACAAATTTAGTTATCTTACTGTTACTCTACGTATGCGCACGACTACACGTAAAATATATCTAACAAAAGAAACAAACAAATACATAAATAAAAGAAAACTTGTAAATGTAGCTGAAACAACACACAGGCTTACTTGCAATCTACCGAAAACAATACCCTTCCTGCCTACGCAAAACGCAAATAATGCAGAATGTGCAAGAGGCATGTGCAATACGCCGGACGCTGGTGAATACCTGCACTAATTATCTGATATCCAGTATACGCACGCATGTTGACATGGTCCTCGGACTTCGTCTGTGCTGACTGTGATCCCGGGACTCGGTTTTTTTGGTAGAATCCAGGGAAGGTCCCGGGGCCGGATCCCGAACTGGAAACTCTAATTATTTGCATTCAGTGTCGCACCAGTCTGAAAAAGACTTTCTCACGACTTCCTGATGGTATCTAATGCTGCTCCTTTTGGTGTTAAGTTTCGAATCTATTCTCAAAGTCTTGTTATGTTTTTACATTTATCTCCTAAATGTGTTGTGTTACTTAATTTTACTCTCTTTTTCACTCAATATCTTATTTCTAATTTAGTCGTTACAAGACAGTGGTCTATATGTAAATTTTCTCCTAAATTATTTGTAAAGATGCCTCCCTTCTTTAATATCAATGCTGGATCTATCTTTTATGGCCTTGATCAGTCAGACTTCCATTACTACCGTCTGATTGAAAACTTTTACTTACTCTAGAGGGCTGTGAATTTTCTAAGAATGTTTAATACTAAACACAAAGTGGTGCATGGAAAGCGGAGGAAATCACTTTGAACAGCTGCAGTTGTTTTTCTTATTAACATTTTTATGTATTCAACAAAAATGTTTGTATTTGTTAAAATGACATTACTGACATAAGCTTAAACTGACAGATATAAAATGGTGACTTTTACTACCACGACTGCCAACGTAAATGTTTAACAATACAATTCCACAGCCCACTAGAGGATAAAAGTTTTTGATCATACGGTACTTTCCTGTATCAGCCATTTCATCTTGTAAGTAGGTCGCTTATGCGTGGAGTGTTGTCCAGTTGCTAGTATTAGCGTGTTGTGCTTTTGTCACTTACTCTACACAAACAAGTGCTGGTAGAAACTGTTTTTATTTGTAGAATTTTGGTGATGCCAAAATATCATTTCTAGTTGAAAATTGTAGTTTTATTATGGGACGTTGTTTATAAAACACACACACAAATAAACGTGTGTAGGTCAAGGCATGGACTAGTTCATGCAGGTGTGTGTGTGGATTGTATATGTGCACACAGTGATTCTAGCAGTAATTATAATTTCAAGGTATCATTTCTAGTCATGAAGAGATTTTATTTAAACAAGCAGTAGTTTTATAACAGTAATATTTGAAAGTCTTGTCGTAACTTATTGTATGAATTGTGTATGCACACAACCTCACTTTGACAACAGACAGCTAAAGTAATCGAGCATGTTGAATTCTGAGTAGAGCGATGTAATAATTTACGTGTAAGCACATAACCTCACTTTGACAACTAACAACTCAAGTGACTCAGCTTGGATAATAAATTGGTACTATGTCTAGTTATCTATATATACCGATGGGGCCACAATTATATATAACAGCAATGAGATAACATGAACAAGAAAATAACTCATATTGCTTGAGTAAGAAAGAGAAAAACATAGTAGCAAATATTCGAGAAGGCTTGACGCTTAATTTAATTATAACATTTGTCAACTAAACATGCCTACTAAAATAATTTTTTCGTATGGCCATCTCTTTCTTACTCAAGCATTCTATTTTGTTATTCATGTTATCTCATTGCTGTTATATATAATTATGGCCCCATCAGTATATCAACCTCATCTAATACATTGCAACATATTACTATATAATAACCAAACCCCACCATTATATTCCCTTCCTTACATTTAGATGAGTACTGCACTGAGTCTAAACCTCCAAATAGGGCGCAGGCATAACTTGTGTGGCGGTCCACTTGCATGTAGGTACCACTTCCCTTTACTATTCCACAACTTCAACCCTTTTGCTTAAAAACAACCTTAGGTTCACTTCAGTACTCCCTAACACAACCAATTGTTTGCACTCATCAATTCGGACTAACTCGAATATGCGATTCCATCGTTAGGTGGACTCCCACGTGCTTGGTCAACTCCGTCATTGGGTCCTTCTGTGCGTGCAGGTTTGAAGCCGCCCCTTTTGCAGCAAGCAGCTTTTGACGATCTGGTGTTTAAAGTAGACGTGATGCGCAACGTGGCATCTAAGCATTTGCAACAGCCCGAGGAGGAAAACACGCCTCCCAATTCGCACAAGTGGGGAAGCATGCCTGCTCTCACGTTAGGCGAGTGTGCAACGGCTAAGGCCAACGAGGAGGAAGTGAACGGGGATGAGGGTCTGCAAGAGGTGAGTTGTCAGTTTCTGTCTCAAGTCTCAATATACTGTGTGTTCGTGATCGGTATGACGATCTCTTAAACAGTAAGATACAAACTGATTAAAATTAGATTAAATGTGCGATTTTTATTCGACTAAAATTTAACATTTAGTTTTTTTTTTGTATTATTTAATTTTTAAAGCAGTATTTTGTGGATAATTTGAATCTAAACTTGCATTTTTTATGTGGTTTTTTTACTTTAACTTATTTTTTTAAATGTATATCGAAGGCTGCAATGTCTTCAAAGGGAAAGCTATTTGTGTCGTTTTCAATAATGGTTTGATGGATTTGGAAGTGAAAAACAAGTTCTGTAGGGGAACAGAAGCTTATAATCAATGTTCGTAATTAACAATCATTTTGTATACAGGGTGATACAGAAATAATGCGAAAACTTCACTTTTCTTAAATGTCTCCTTTCACAGTTACATCCCTCTAAAGAGGAATGATAAAACTAATTTTAATTTTTTTTTCTCAAACTTGGAAAAAGTAGAAGAATGACATTTATTTATTAAAGGATTTCCTATAGTACGAGGTTTGTACCGTAAGTGATGTCTGTTAGCTTGGCAAAGCCAAACAAAATAATCAAGGAAGGCTTTGATCACTTATTGTTTTCTTATGATAGTTGTTTATTAAACTGACAGGTTCATTCTTGTTGAAAACTATTTTCAGTATGGATAGTAAATTAAGACAAAGAGTAGTTATTGAGTTTTTGGAAAAAGAAGCTTGTTCTGCTTCTGAAATTCATGGACGGCTTTTAAAAGTATTTGGTGAGTCGACAATTGACGTTAGTAGAGTCAGTATGCCTATCATGAGATCCCTGCGTAATATGAGACCCCGGCCTACAAGACGTAGGAAATGCTGCCGTCTGGCTCCAGCCGCATAAGACAATAATCTATTAAATCAACAAGCATCTGTGAGTCACTGGAGTGTTGCCAAGCTAACACAACAGTACAGTATTTTTTCCCGTGAATTTGTGTTTTTTACATCTGACCTTTCATCTGTTGTTTTCACCTTTAAGGTAAGACTCCTGTTAATACTCTTAGTGTAGGATAGGTAGCTATTGATATGGAGTGTAAACATGCCGGTCTGTTTTAAAGCTAGAGTTAATCCTAACCTCAAAAAATCGTTCGCGTTTTTATCTACGTGGTCATGCCTAAAATGAGACCTTTTCAACTGTTCAAAGATGTTTACGTTGTTGTTTTTTTTTTTTTAAACCAGTTAAAAGCAAAAATGAGATATTTGCACTGATGATGAAAGCAGTTCAATGGATGATGATGAAAACATTTCCCTCCACGATAATAGGGATGATAATGACGCTGAATGTCTTTTTTGTGAAGGTTTTTACTCACAGGACAAAGGGGGGGGGGCAGTGGCGACAATGTCGGTGGTGTTGTAGGTGGGCCCACGAAGATTGTGGAGTTGATGAACTGTTTCCAATGTGAAAATTTTGAACATAAAAACAAAAACTGTAGTAATATAATAGCTATTTATGCAACAAGTGCTAAAAGTTGATTTTTATGCACGAGACATGTCGAGTGCAATAACACTTTTAGCACGAGTTTGCATACAATATTTTTTCTACGACCTTAAAGTTTCTGTTATTAATCCATAAATGTCGATTTAACCATGGTGTAAAGAATACAAGGTGAAACGCTCCCGGGATGGGCAATCGTTCAGAAAGTAGAGGGGAAATGTCAACCAATCCTCGATGGTCCTGCTCAGGAAATCCTTCACGGCCGCGATCATGGTGTAACCATGGTTGCGATCGTATATTGTTGCTGGCACTGTCAGTCGATGTCAAATTCGAGGTTAGCAGGTTACGTTTTGCGTCAATCTGACACCAACTGACGCAAAACCTAACCTCGAATTTGACATCGACAGCGTCTTCAACAATATACTTCAGTACTACCAATCGTGACATTTGTGGGACCATGTCCTATTGGTTGAATTTGAGGTACTACGAAAATTATAAAATTTTAATATTTATTTAAAAATTCAGTGGCAGGATTGAACAAAACGCTATAAAACACTCGTGAGAAACTAAATCACTCACTTGTTTGTCTTTCTTCACTCATCCAGTAATATACTATTCTGTCAACAGCATGTACAAAGTATTTCTGCAGCGTGCTCATGTTAAAGTTGGAGCCATCAACAACTGAAGAGGTTAAATACACATGTTGCTATCGCAATATCAAACCCAAATTCTGTTTATTTTTCTCTGCTTGATAGATTTTTCAATGGAACACATTAACACTGTTGCACCCTCGTCAGCATTGCCATGTATGATTTATAATGTTTTCCCATACCCACTCACATTCACCTGGTCGTTATCATAACAAACGTGTCTGTTATGAAAAACTGCACAATTCACAGCTACGCTACGCTTCGCTTCGTTTCTCAAATATACTCGCACGATAGGTATTAGTATAGTATGTCGCTACATCAGTAAAATGTTAGGTTAGGTTAGGTATGGTATTAAAATTTTAATACACAGTACAAAACGTGACCTATTGATTGATTGATTGAAATGTGATATGATGGCAGGGTTGGGTGCCTAAAACACTCAAACCTTGGGCTTATTGTGTTGTTCATCCTATCACTTATTCAGTGAAAAGTTTTGCCGTCTTTATTGGGTTTAATAATATGTTCACTAGGTTTTCTTTAATTAGAGTTTCTCTTGTATTGGCCTCCTCCCAGGACCGTATGTCTCCATTAGGCGATGGCTTTACAGCCAAAAATTATATGAGAGGCTGTTTCGTCCTCTTCATTACATAGTCTGCATATGAGTTTGTCGTTTAGGATGCCCATTGTATGCATGTGCTTGCGTAGGTTGCAGTGTCCAGTTATCAGTCCTGTCACTAGCCTAATTTGGTGTCTACTTAGTAGCAGTACATCATCTGTTAGTTTTTTCGATGGTATTTTTAGCATGGTCTTGCTGTGTCTTAGCCCTTCCACATGGTTACAGTGGGAAATGTATTGTTGGTGATGCTGTCTCTGTCAAATTCAAGGTTATGTTTTGCATTAGTTTTTGGCGAACTGACAAAAAATCTAACCTTTAACCTCCAATTGACATGGATTGACAGTGCCAGAAGCAATATACTTCAGTACTGCCAAACGGAGAACATGAATCGTAGGCGTTGCTAAGTGCTACCAGCCTACGCCATAAAGACGTACCTACCGGACTTGTTGCTAAGCTGGTAGATAGTTTCTACCAGACCAGTATACAAAAATAGTTATTTATTTCATTAGTACAAAAAATGCATGATTGCGGGCAGGACAAGTAAGACAAATCGCCAGACGACGCGCAGCGGAATCCGGCGAGTCTTACCAATTTTTCACATTGCGGTTGTTCTCATTGACCACGACGCATTGTGTGCAATGTGAAAACTGTCACGGTGCATTCTGGACGATTTAGAAGGCTCACAGAAAGCACAGCATCTTTTTGAACCAACATTTGCACTTATTGCACTATTTTTATACTAGACCTGCAACTCGTGAACTGTCAGAACGCTGTCAAGTTGGTACCTTGTTTCAATTCTGTTTTGAAATTTCAGCTTGCTGATTTTGGCAGCACTGAAATCTTTGAAAATTAAAAACTTGACTTATGTCACACTTTCTCGTTGTTCAAACTTTTGTTTGACCATGAATTTAACATAAAAAGTGTAAAACGAACTGAAATTGTGTAAACCCAAAAGTGCATGCAAGTAGGTTACAAGAACTAGTGAAGCGTGCCAATTAAGTGTTTGTAAACAAAGACTCGGCAGTTTATCAAACGCACTAGATCATATTACAAATTACTACAGCGAGCATTCAACGACGTCGGCATTATGCGATGTGTATTAGGTCGAATTGTGAACAAATGTATACAATTTAATGTACCGGGTGTCCCAATAAGAATGGCTCTCGGCCCTATCTCGAAAAGTATTTGTCGTAAAGACTTGGGGTAAAAAAATTTATGACTAAACGGCCAAGAGAAAATGCTGGAAATTATTTATAAGTTTCTAGAATGGCCGCCAGGGGGCGTAATCGCATTCTTGAATTTTAAATCCCGTTTTTTGAGAAATATTCTTATATTACAGATAGCTAAAATGGACACCGTTTTGCGACAACCCTACAAATGAAATGGGTTTTCTCAAAAAAATTAAATGCAACGATATCACACAAGATAGCCAAATAAGGATCTAACACGCTAGTGAAAACCGCATTTCGATATGTTCTCTAAAAAAATTTCGTGTGGACAGAAGAGCAATATTCAATCATATTGAATGAGTATTAAATATTATTGACATTTTAAATATAATGTTGGTATTTTAACAGTAAATTTATCTATATTTTGCTAAAAGAACGATAATTAGGATTTAATAATGGCGACATTATTCGAGTTTTTACTAACGTTTTAGAACCTTATTTGGCTATCTTTTGTTGCAAAAAAGTGATATCGTTGCATTTAATTTTTTTGAGAAAATTTATTTCATTTGTAGGGTTGTCGCAAAACGCCCTCTAGCGGCGACACAAGCAATCTAAATCAATCCGCTCAAGGCAGCGTTGATATCCTAAGAAAAGCCCTTTTCAACGACTCCAAGTTTAACAAAATCCGTTCAGCCATTTTGAAGTTATTGACATTTATTTCCGAAAATGTTCGGACACCCCCCACCACTTTCCTTTAAGAGATAGAGAGACATTCCCAAAAAAACTGTAATTTCCAGTTACACTCAGCAAATATTTAAAAAAATTTACATTGACAGTGCACGAGTTTTGTGAATGGATAATAAATAATTTGTAGTGTTTTGAACAATCCTGCTAATTGCTGAAAGCATATCTATTTGTGAGCATTCTATATCAACCAGAATGCATTGTTGCCGTTTTTCCATTGGATGCAATGTATAGTGGTCAATAGGAACGACCACAAAACAAAAAATTATATGATGTAATATTCCTAATAACTTTACTTCAAATTTTCTTTCTTGATGTAACATGCCCCTGAGAAGGTGTACCGTCTCTTCTTCTATGTCTGTGCCACGCAGTCATTTATATAACATTTTGGTGGTCTGCATCACTGGAACTGTTATGATATGTATTACACATTGTTCACCACTGTGGAATTAAGTTCCGTAAAATACAACTGTTCATGGAAAACAATAACATTCCTTATAGAACATAAAATATTACAAACATGTACAAATTCGTCAATATTGATTTAAATACAAATACGAACAGAGAGTAGCCTGACAGACCTTGGAATCCGACCTTGGTCCTCAACTGCCCAAAATGAGTCAAGTTGGAATATACAGAAGTGATGTGATCTCGAAAACTAAGCTACTTGCGCGTGAATGGAAGGGATATTCCCTATTCTTTTGAATACAATAGGATTGTCCAGCTAGGCTCCCTCTATCTACTGTTGCACAAGTGGTTGAAATAATTTCGTGTTGTTTACGGCTGTATTGTCCACCCGGGTTGACTTTCCCTTTTCGCCCGGACTATTGTTAGTCAGGGCAAAAGGGTATTTACACAAATCTTCTCTTTTATTGGACGATATCCCTGTGTCGGTGACATGGATCCTGCTGTGGTAAAAATTGCATCTTGACGTTTAGAGAAGTTAGTTTACATTGTTTACTCGACTACACAAACCAAACTTGACATTACAGATCTTTCTTACTGCACGTGTACAATTGACACTTGCTCTAGAACAGTCACATTGCGAACACTTTTACTAGCTCATTTAGTAACGCGCTATACAATTACATTTTACATTTGGTTTATGGCCTATGATGTTTTCAGGCCGTTTATGCAGCTGCGCTACAAATATACATCACAATAGCACTCGGGATGCCTCACATTTGATCTAAGATATCAGGTCCTCGTCTCTTACTGTTTATGATATCGTCATCCACATACATTTATGATAATAATAATATAAAAAATATTTTATGCACTATTTCAGGTGGCAGGTAGACTGGAAATTCGTGTTGTGCCAAAAGAGGTGGTTGCAAAGCCACTGACTACTAGCAATCAGCAGAGTCCCTTGCACCAAGCAGAGTGCCTTCACACTGACGTTGAAATTGGGGACGGTCTGCAGAACGGGACTCACTCGGCGGAAAACACAATTCAGGCGAGCAATAAAGACAGCACTAACGTTGGCAAAACTGCACACAATCCTGTACAAACTGAGCAAGCTCAACCCAGGGTTAAGCTGGAAAGAACCAAAAGTATTCTTAAGCAGAGCAGCAAAGAGCGGGGCGAGAATCCCGAGCAGCACAGCCCCAAAAAGGAGCAGATCACTTTTGCTCCCGATGAGAAGTACGAACGACAGCACAGTTCGGAGCATAGGAAATTAGAGAAGCGTGTTAGCATAGAAAACGTAGAGAGACAGAATAGCTTGGAAAAAGTAAAATGTGCCGGGGATCAAGCGAGTCCGGAGCGAGAGCCGAAGCGGAAGCTAAAGAGCCCCAGCCCCGAAAGACGGAAGAATCACAATAGAAATGGATCGGGAGAATCTTCAAGTGATGAGAAGGAAGACGATGAAGAAGGAGAAGGTGAAGGGGAAAAGAAAGAAGACGCAACTCCCAAGCCTCGAAATGATCTCAAAGCTGCTAAACAATCCTGTGAATCCCCCATACGGCAAATAGAAAATAAACAAAAATTACCCCACGATGCGAGTCCTCATAAGGCTATAGCGAAACCCATAGAAAAGATAAAGCAAAACTGTATCGATTCCAAGTCGGAGAGTAGTTCTAGTAAAATCGGCTCCACGTCGGAGACCACGAAAAGCAACGCTGATTCACGGACTGCCACCATTAATCAAAAACAAGTTGCTAGAACTGTTATACAAGATGGAGATGTCAAGCCAAAGGAGTCCAAATTGGAAACGACTTTGAGTAATCGTAGGCAGTGCTCGCCATCAGGAGTGGACGTGACAACCAATGCGGGCGTTACGTTCACATCTGCTGTCAGCGTTTTGGAGCAAAGGTTTGTTTTGTAATTGTTTTTGAAGGAAAGCCACCAGCTGTTGTTTTTTTAGCAAAGAGAAGAAGTCGTTAGCAAATGGACTAAGCCCTGGTATAGAAGAACAGTCTGAATACTTCGATGCGACGGAAAACTTCAAAGACAAACGCCAGGAGCAGGAGGATGACGATAGTGGTGTCGATAATGCCAGCCAAGTTCTGCGAGAAACCTCGGTATGTCTTAGATGCTTTTTTTTAAGAATGTGTTGAAAATGTCCTAATTTCAAAGTAGATGGAAGTTTTAAGTAACAGCACAATTATTTAATTTTTTTCTCTTATCTGTCACTGTTACACTCATGTTGAAATAGAGATACTCTCGTATAATTTAGATCTTGTAATGCGACTGTGTCGAGTTTAGCAGGGAGATGCAGCACATTATAAAGGGCGTTGATTGGAATTTGTGGTCTAAGTAGCTGTGAACGTTTGTATATGTCGTAGCGTATTCTACACGCACTACTGCTACTTCTAGTAACCTGTTTTACCAACAATAGCAACAAGCGAATTTTTTACGTTAAATGACTTGTTACTATTATCAATCATATGTGTATTGTTTACAGAAGCAAATGTTGAATTAAATATGAGGTTATGTGTCCAACCATATGATGTAATACGCGACATGACTTGAGCAATCCAAAGCCAACTGGGCCACACATTTTATTGAACACCCTATACATAACCATGTTTGAGTTGATTATTTATTTTGCATCGATAGTGGTCCCATTCAGTCGAATTATCAACTGCATATCAACAGTGAAAGAAAAAATACAAAATTTTTGCAATTACCATTGTTAACCTATAAATTAAAACAAATTTGAACATAGAATTGTATATTACTGCTATTTTCATGCTTTGAATTTTTAATAACTTTTGAAATAGCTTCTACGAGTTTGTAGTTAAGTCGTACATTCAGTTTAAATTATTGAACTGAACCGTGATTTTTGATTTTTGTACTGATCTTGTATTTCCCAATTATAGTTTTTGATTAAATATAATGTGTTTTGCATAAATGTAAAAGTCCTAACCTATTAGTTTGAATCCAGTACTCTGAATTTTTGTTGGTTTTTAATAGCTTCTACCGCCAACCTGGTGGCACAGTAGTTAGAGTCCCAGGCTTGCAATAAGGAAGTCCTCGGTTCGAATCCATGAATGGGCGGATTTTTTTCTGTAGTCTATTGGATCGGTACTGGGCCGGGTGACCATTTGGCATATAATTAACATCACCCTCTTCTGAAAAGTGGTCTATGAGGTAGAGTAACAAGACTATATGCAAAACATACACTCTCACGTGAGTTGGAGGTAGCATAACGGGCTATCGTTGAGGCCTAAGTGCGCTTGAACTTTGTTCACTCTCGATCCAAAAATTCTAAATCGAAAGGTTCAAATTTGAATTGTTGAATGAAACCACAACAACCATTGTACAACAAAATAAGTTTTGCATTAAATGTACAAATTAGTTTTTGCAGTTTTTATATTATATTTTATTGCAATTTACCACTGCTGAATATAATTGATACTTACCAAGTGACATTTATGCCATAATCAGCTATAGATGGAAAAATTTTAATTTAATATTTTATCTTATCTTACAAATGAGATGTGTAGCAACTTTCGCTTGCTGTCCTGCTTAAACAAAGCAAGTTCTTTCCATCCGCAGTATCCTTGTGCAGTTCATCTGAGGTCACGACATTTCTAGCATTGAAAACTGCAATAAATACTGAATTACTGTCAGTAACAATGCTCGCTTTATCAGAAATGATTTTAACAATCGGTAAATCAAATTATGTTATCAAAAGAGTTAACACATAAAAGAGATTTATCATCACAAAGTCAAAGTTCAGTCACTTTGAATTGCAGTCTACTGTTTTTATCTCGATCTGTTTCGAGTCTTGCATTTGATTTTCTTTTGTTTTCATACCTTTCTGTTTTGTTCTATTGCAGAGTACAGTAGACTCTCGTATATGAGGGAGCTGATTATCTAATTTGTGGATTAACCTTGCCAGTAAACAGTGTTGTCAGTACCGGGTGATGCTAAACGGTTGTGATTTTTTTTCTTACGTTGGCACTGTTAATGTTGGTTACCCTGCTGTCAATTTGCAGGATAACCAACATTAACAGTGCCAACCTAAGAAAAAACATCACAACCATTTATGACCACCCAGTGTAGATGAACTGTTGCAAATTGGGCTACATAAACAGACACTAATTGGCCGATTTATTTATGTCTGTCAACACTGTTTTATCCTCGATTATTGTTCATTTTTGCAGCCCAATTTTCGACAAGTTGCTCGTACTGGCAACACTGGATGCTGGTAAGGCACTCTCCCTCTATCTATAGACAGGTACTGCCATCATGACGCACTGATGGAGGCTATTTGACCTTGAGTCCATCATATTGCCCATTGTGATGAACTCTGTTTGGTCAAGGCAGTGATTTTAAAGGGTATAGATACAAATACAGCGTTACCGATTACCGTAGTACGTACAGTTATGTGCCAAAATATGTAACATTCATTTTTCATACTATCTTCTGTAATACATCATACGTATATGCTCTGTCTTTTTCGCAATTGCGAGCTTCTTTTTTGCTCTTCATAAACGGATATTGTTTATTACTACAGCTTTTTACAAACGACACATGAAATATCAAACTACAGCATTTTTGTGGCATAAAAAACGGTGCGCATTTTGTGATTTTTACATCAAGTTGTTGTATTGCAAGGAAAAGTACATCGTTTAGTTCGTTGAAAAAAAATCATTAGAGGTGCGAAGAACTCTTGCAAATTATAGTCATAGTGCTGAAGTGTATCGCGTGTGGCCGTCACCTAGGTTGATTAACAAATACTGCGCTTTACAGTTTTTATTAACCAACACCGGCGACTTATCCGACTAATCAACCTTTAAATGAACATTTTTATAAAAACCAACACAGAAAAACTTGAAAGATCCTGCAGAAACTTTCTACACTGCGTAAGCTGTGCCTGTTGCTTTGAAATCAAGTGAAAATACAAGAGGCCTTGATGTCAGTTTGATGTATCTATTCATGACATATAACGACTGGACAATGTAAATTCTGGTGCTTTTGCTTGAGAAAAAGATCACACCTTACAGTATGTCTTGGTTATATTGGCACCATAGGGGAAGCTTATGTTTGTATCGATACTCTTCAAAATCACTGTATCAAAGTTAAACAGCTGCTGTCAAAGTTGCCTGTACTTGTAATATTGGTTGCAGGCATCAAGTCGCCGATTAAAATCTGTTTCTGTATCCCAATTTCTAAGTTGCTCACACTGGTTGCTGCAATGAAACTCGCAACAAATGTCTTTTTCTGTAGCCCAATCATCAACTAGCTCTCCATACTGGCAACACTGGTTGCTGGTATCTGATCTCAGATTAGTGTTTCATTCTGTAGCCCAGTTTCTAATAAGTTGTCTATATTGATAACACTGGTTTCTCGTATCAAATCGTCGATTAGTGTCTGTTTCTGTAGTTCAATTTCCAATGTACTAGCAACACACTGATTCCTGGTATCAAATCCTCGATTAATGTTTGTATCTGTAGGCCAATTTCTAACAAGTTGCGTATGTTGGTAACACTGGTTGCAGGCATCAAATTGCTGATTAATATCTGTTTCTGTAGACCAATTTTCAATAAGTTTTCCATACCAGCAACAGTGATTGCTTGTAAGGCACTTTATCTTTATTTATAGAGACAGGTACTGCCATCATATGTTTTTGACGCTGACAAAGGTTATTTGACCTTGAGTCCATCAAATTGCCCATTGTGACCAGCACTGTTTGCTCAAGATCAAATAGTTCCCCCTCAGTGTCAAAAACATAATGGCAGTACTTGTGTTTACAGACAGTAATGTAGTGCCTCAGTTGCTGTTACCAAATTCCCGATTAATGTCTTGTTCTGTAGCCCAATTTCTACCACGTTGCCTGTACTAATAACACTAATTACTGGTACCAAATCGCCGATTAACATCAGTTTCGGTAGCCCAATTTCTAACAAGTTGCCTATTCTGGTAACACTAATTACTGGTATCAAATCATCGATTGATGCCTGTTTTTGTAGTTCAATTTTCGACAAGTAGCCTATACTGGCAACACTGTTGCTGGTATCAAATCATCGATTGATGCCTGTTTTTGTAGCCCAATTGTCGACAAGTAGCCTATACTGGCAACACTGTTGCTGGTATCAAATCATCGATTGATGCCTGTTTTTCTAGCCCAATTTTCGACAAGTAGTCTATAATGCCAACACTGTTGCTGGTATCAAATCATCGATTGATGCCTGTTTTTGTAGCCCAATTTTCGACAAGTAGCTTATACTGGCAACACTGTTACTGGTATCAAGTCGCCGATTGATATCTGTTTCTGTAGCCCAATTTTTAACAAGTAGTCTATTCTGGTAACACTAATTGCTGGTATCAAATCATCGATTGATGTCTGTTTTTGTAGCCCAATTTTCGAAAAGTATCCCATACTGGCAACACTGTTGCTGGTATCAAGTCGCCGATTAATATCTGTTTCTGTAGCCTAATTTCTACGAAGTTGCCTATACTGGTAGCAATAATTACTGCTACCAAATTGCCGATCAATATATGTTTTTTTAGTCCAATTTGTAAGAAGTTGCCTATTCTGGTAACACTACTTACTGATATCAAATCATCGATTGATGTCTGTTTTTGTAGCCCAATTTTTGACAAGTAGCCCATACTGGCAACAGTGTTACTGGTATCAAGTCGCCGGTTAATATCTGTTTCTGTAACCTAATTTCTACCAAGTTGCCTGTACTGGTACCAGATTGTCAATTAATATCAGTTTTGGTAACGCTAATTACTGACATCAAATCATCGATTAATGTCTGTTTTTGTAACCCAATTTTTGACAAGTAGCCCATAATGGCAACACTGTTGCTGGTATCAAGTCGCCAATTAATATCTGTTTCTGTAACCTAATTTCTACCAAGTTGCCTGTACTGGTACCAGATTGTCAATTAATATCAGTTTTGGTAACACTAATTACTGGTATCAAATCATCAATTGATGTCTGTTTTTGTAGCCCAATTTTTGACAAGTAGCTCATACTGGCAACACTGTTGCTGGTATCAAGTTGCCAATTAATATCTGTTTCTGTAACCTAATTTCTACCAAGTTGCCTGTACTGGTACCAGATTGTCAATTAATATCAGTTTTGGTAACACTAATTACTGGTATAAAATCATCAATTGATGTCTGTTTTTGTAACCCAATTTTTGACAAGTAGCTCATACTGGCAACACTGTTGCTGGTATCAAGTTGCCAATTAATATCTGTTTCTGTAACCTAATTTCTACCAAGTTGCCTGTACTGGTACCAGATTGTCAATTAATATCAATTTTGGTAACACTAATTACTGACATCAAATCATCGATTAATGTCTGTTTTTGTAACCCAATTTTTGACAAGTAGCCCATACTGGCAACACTGTTGCTGGTATCAAGTCGCCAATTAATATCTGTTTCTGTAACCTAATTTCTACCAAGTTGCCTGTACATGTACCAGATTGTCAATTAATATCAGTTTTGGTAACACTAATTACTGGTGTCAAATCATCGATTGATGTCTGTTTTTGTAGCCCAATTTTTGACAAGTAGCCCATACTGGCAACACTGTTGCTGGTATCAAGTCGCCAATTAATATCTGTTTCTATAACCTAATTTCTACCAAGTTGCCTGTACTGGTACCAGATTGTCAATTAATATCAGTTTTGGTAACACTAATTACTGGTATAAAATCATCAATTGATGTCTGTTTTTGTAGCCCAATTTTTGACAAGTAGCCCATACTTTCAACACTGTTGCTGCTATCAAGTCGCCGATTAATATCTGTTTCTGTAGCCTAATTTCTACCAAGTTGCCTATACTGGTAGCACTAATTACTGCTACCAAATCGCCGATGAATATGTGTTTTTTTTTAGTCCAATTTGTAAGAAGTTGCCTATTCCGGTAACACTAATTACTGATATCAGATCATCGATTAATGTCTGTTTTTGTAACCCAATTTTTGACAAGTAGCCCATAATGGCAACACTGTTGCTGGTATCAATTCGCCAATTAATATCTGTTTCTATAACCTAATTTCTCCCAAGTTGCCTGTACTAGTACCAGATTGTCAATTAATATCAGTTTTGGTAACACTAATTACTGGTATCAAATCATCAATTGATGTCTGTTTTTGTAGCCCAATTTTTGACAAGTAGCTCATACTGGCAACACTGTTGCTGGTATCAAGTCGCCAATTAATATCCGTTTCTATAACCTAATTTCTACCAAGTTGCCTGTACTGGTACCAGATTACCAATTAATATCAGTTTTGGTAACACTAATTACTGGTATCAAATCATCAATTGATGTCTGTTTTTGTAGCCCAATTTTTGACAAGTAGCCCATACTGGCAACACTGTTGCTGCTATCAAGTCGCCGATTAATATCTGTTTCTGTATCCTAATTTCTACCAAGTTACCTATACTGGTAGCACTAATTACTGCTACCAAATCGCCGATGAATATGTGTTTTTTTTAGTCCAATTTGTAAGAAGTTGCCTATTCCGGTAACACTAATTACTGATATCAAATCATCGATTAATGTCTGTTTTTGTAACCCAATTTTTGACAAGTAGCCCATAATGGCAACACTGTTGCTGGTATCAAGTCGCCAATTAATATCTGTTTCTATAACCTAATATCTACCAAGTCGCCTGTACTAGTACCAGATTGTCAATTAATATCAGTTTTGGTAACACTAATTACTGATATCAGATCATCGATTAATGTCTGTTTTTGTAACCCAATTTTTGACAAGTAGCCCATAATGGCAACACTGTTGCTGGTATCAAGTCGCCAATTAATATCTGTTTCTATAACCTAATTTCTCCCATGTTGCCTGTACTAGTACCAGATTGTCAATTAATATCAGTTTTGGTAACACTAATTACTGGTATCAAATCATCAATTGTTGTCTGTTTTTGTAGCCCAATTTTTGACAAGTAGCTCATACTGGCAACACTGTTGCTGGTATCAAGTCGCCAATTAATATCCGTTTCTATAACCTAATTTCTACCAAGTTGCCTGTACTGGTACCAGATTGTCAATTAATATCAGTTTTGGTAACACTAATTACTGGTATCAAATCATCAATTGATGTCTGTTTTTGTAGCCCAATTTTTGACAAGTAGCCCATACTGGCAACACTGTTGCTGCTATCAAGTTGCCGATTAATATCTGTTTCTGTATCCTAATTTCTACCAAGTTGCCTATACTGGTAGCACTAATTACTGCTACCAAATCGCCGATGAATATGTGTTTTTTTTAGTCCAATTTGTAAGAAGTTGCTTATTCCGGTAACACTAATTACTGATATCAAATCATCGATTAATGTCTGTTTTTGTAACCCAATTTTTGACAAGTAGCCCATAATGGTAACACTGTTGCTGGTATGAAGTCGCCAATTAATATCTGTTTCTGTAACCTAATTTCTACCAACTTGCCTGTACTGGTACCAGATTGTCAATTAATATCAGTTTTGGTAACACTAATTACTGGTATCAAATCATCAATTGATGTCTGTTTTTGTAGCCCAATTTTTGACAAGTAGCTCATACTGGCAACACTGTTGCTGGTATCAAGTTGCCAATTAATATCTGTTTCTGTAACCTAATTTCTACCAAGTTGCCTGTACTGGTACCAGATTGTCAATTAATATCAATTTTGGTAACACTAATTACTGACATCAAATCATCGATTAATGTCTGTTTTTGTAACCCAATTTTTGACAAGTAGCCCATACTGGCAACACTGTTGCTGGTATCAGGTCGCCAATTAATATCTGTTTCTGTAACCTAATTTCTACCAAGTTGCCTGTACTGGTACCAGATTGTCAATTAATATCAGTTTTGGTAACACTAATTACTGGTGTCAAATCATCGATTGATGTCTGTTTTTGTAGCCCAATTTTTGACAAGTAGCCCATACTGGCAACACTGTTGCTGGTATCAAGTCGCCAATTAATATCTGTTTCTATAACCTAATTTCTACCAAGTTGCCTGTACTGGTACCAGATTGTCAATTAATATCAGTTTTGGTAACACTAATTACTGGTATAAAATCATCAATTGATGTCTGTTTTTGTAGCCCAATTTTTGACAAGTAGCCCATACTTTCAACACTGTTGCTGCTATCAAGTCGCCGATTAATATCTGTTTCTGTAGCTTAATTTCTACCAAGTTGCCTATACTGGTAGCACTAATTACTGCTACAAAATCGCCGATGAATATGTGTTTTTTTTTAGTCCAATTTGTAAGAAGTTGCCTATTCCGGTAACACTAATTACTGATATCAGATCATCGATTAATGTCTGTTTTTGTAACCCAATTTTTGACAAGTAGCCCATAATGGCAACACTGTTGCTGGTATCAATTCGCCAATTAATATCTGTTTCTATAACCTAATTTCTCCCAAGTTGCCTGTACTAGTACCAGATTGTCAATTAATATCAGTTTTGGTAACACTAATTACTGGTATCAAATCATCAATTGATGTCTGTTTTTGTAGCCCAATTTTTGACAAGTAGCTCATACTGGCAACACTGTTGCTGGTATCAAGTCGCCAATTAATATCCGTTTCTATAACCTAATTTCTACCAAGTTGCCTGTCCTGGTACCAGATTGTCAATTAATATCAGTTTTGGTAACACTAATTACTGGTATCAAATCATCAATTGATGTCTGTTTTTGTAGCCCAATTTTTGACAAGTAGCCCATACTGGCAACACTGTTGCTGCTATCAAGTCGCCGATTAATATCTGTTTCTGTATCCTAATTTCTACCAAGTTACCTATACTGGTAGCACTAATTACTGCTACCAAATCGCCGATGAATATGTGTTTTTTTTAGTCCAATTTGTAAGAAGTTGCCTATTCCGGTAACACTAATTACTGATATCAAATCATCGATTAATGTCTGTTTTTGTAACCCAATTTTTGACAAGTAGCCCATAATGGCAACACTGTTGCTGGTATCAAGTCGCCAATTAATATCTGTTTCTATAACCTAATTTCTACCAAGTCGCCTGTACTAGTACCAGATTGTCAATTAATATCAGTTTTGGTAACACTAATTACTGGTATCAAATCATCAATTGTTGTCTGTTTTTGTAGCCCAATTTTTGACAAGTAGCTCATACTGGCAACACTGTTGCTGGTATCAAGTCGCCAATTAATATCCGTTTCTATAACCTAATTTCTACCAAGTTGCCTGTACTGGTACCAGATTGTCAATTAATATCAGTTTTGGTAACACTAATTACTGGTATCAAATCATCAATTGATGTCTGTTTTTGTAGCCCAATTTTGACAAGTAGCCCATACTGGCAACACTGTTGCTGCTATCAAGTCGCCGATTAATATCTGTTTCTGTATCCTAATTTCTACCAAGTTGCCTATACTGGTAGCACTAATTACTGCTACCAAATCGCCGATGAATATGTGTTTTTTTTAGTCCAATTTGTAAGAAGTTGCCTATTCCGGTAACACTAATTACTGATATCAAATCATCGATTAATGTCTGTTTTTGTAACCCAATTTTTGACAAGTAGCCCATAATGGCAACACTGTTGCTGGTATCAAGTCGCCAATTAATATCTGTTTCTATAGCCTAATTTCTACCAAGTTGCCTGTACTAGTACCAGATTGTCAATTAATATCAGTTTTGGTAACACTAATTACTGGTATCAAATCATCAATTGATGTCTGTTTTTGTAGCCCAATTTTTTACAAGTAGCCCATACTGGCAACACTGTTGCTGGTATCAAGTCGCCAATTAATATCTGTTTCTATAACCTCATTTCTACCAAGTTGCCTGTACTGGTACCAAATTGTCAATTAATATCAGTTTTGGAACACTAATTACTGGTATCAAATCATCAATTGAGGTCTGTTTTTGTAGCCCAATTTTTGACAAGTAGCCCATACTGGCAACACTGTTGCTGGTATCAAGTCGCCAATTAATATCTGTTTCTATGACCTCATTTCTACCAAGTTGCCTGTACTGGTACCAGATTGTCAATTAATATCAGTTTTGGTAACACTAATTACTGGTATCAAATCATCAATTGAGGTCTGTTTTTTGTAGCCCAATTTTTGACAAGTAGCCCGTACTGGCAACACTGTTGCTGCTATCAAGTCGCCAATTAATATCTGTTTCTGTAGCCTAATTTCTACCAAGTTGCCTATACTGGTAGCACTAATTACTGCTACCAAATCGCCGATGAATATGTGTTTTTTTAGTCCAATTTGTAAGAAGTTGCCTATTCCGGTAACACTAATTATTGATATCAAATCATCGATTAATGTCTGTTTTTGTAACCCAATTTTTGACAAGTAGCCCATAATGGCAACACTGTTGCTGGTATCAAGTCGCCAATTAATATCTGTTTCTATAACCTAATTTCTACCAACTTGCCTGTACTAGTACCAGATTGTCAATTAATATCAGTTTTGGTAACACTAATTACTGGTATCAAATCTTCAATTGATGTCTGTTTTTGAAGCCCAATTTTTAACAAGTAGCTCATACTGGCAACACTGTTGCTGGTATCAAGTCGCCAATTAATATCTGTTTCTATAACCTAATTTCTACCAAGTTGCCTGTACTGGTACCAGATTGTCAATTAATATCAGTTTTGGTAACACTAATTACTGGTATCAAATCATCAATTGATGTCTGTTTTTGTAGCCCAATTTTTGACAAGTAGCCCATACTGGCAACACTGTTGCTGCTATCAAGTCGCCGATTAATATCTGTTTCTGTAGCCTAATTTCTACCAAGTTGCCTATACTGATAGCACTAATTACTGCTACCAAATCGCCGATGAATATGGGTTTTTTTTAGTCCAATTTGTAAGAAGTTGCTTATTCCGGTAACACTAATTACTGATATCAAATCATCGATTAATGTCTGTTTTTGTAACCCAATTTTTGACAAGTAGCCCATAATGGCAACACTGTTGCTGGTATCAAGTCGCCAATTAATATCTGTTTCTATAACCTAATTTCTACCAAGTTGCCTGTACTAGTACCAGATTGTCAATTAATATCAGTTTTGGTAACACTAATTACTGGTATCAAATCATCAATTGATGTCTGTTTTTGTAGCCCAATTTTTGACAAGTAGCCCATACTGGCAACACTGTTGCTGCTATCAAGTCGCCGATTAATATCTGTTTCTGTAACCTATTTTCTACCAAGTTGCCTATACTGGTACCAGATTGTCAATTAATATCAGTTTCGGTAGCCCAATTTCTAACAAGTAGCCTATTGTGGTAACATTAATTACTGGTATCAAATCATCGATTGGTGTCTGTTTTTGTAGCCCAATTTTTGACAAGTAGCCCATACTGGCAACACTGTTGCTGGTATCAAGTCGCCGATTAATATCTGTCTCTGTAGCCTAATTTCTGCCAAGTTGTCTATACTGGTACCAGATTGTCAATTAATATCAGTTTCGGTAGCCCAATTTCTAACAAGTAGCCTATTCTGGTAACACTAATTACTGGTATCAAATCATCAATTGATGTCTGTTTTTGTAGCCCAATTTTCGAAAAGTATCCCATACTGGCAACAGTGTTGCTGGTATCAAGTCGTCGATTAATATCTGTTTCTGTAGCCTAATTTCTACGAAATTGCCTATACTGGTAGCAATAATTACTGCTACCAAATCGCCCATCAATATGTTTTTTTTAGTCCAATTTGTAAGAAGTTGCCTATTCCGGTAACACTAATTACTGATATCAAATCATCGATTAATGTCTGTTTTTGTAACCCAATTTTTGACAAGTAGCCCATACTGGCAACACTGTTGCTGGTATCAAGTCGCTGATTAATATCTGTTTCTGTAACCTAATTTCTACCAAGTTGCCTGTACTGGTACCAGATTGTCAATTAATATCAATTTTGGTAACACTAATTACTGGTATCAAATCATCGATTGATGCCTGTTTTTGTAGCCCAATTTTCGACAAGTAGCCCATAGTGGCAACACTGGTTGCTGGTGTCAAGTTACCAATTAATATTTGTTTCTGTAGCTCAATTTCTGATAAGTTGCCTGTACAGATAAGGATAACGGTGTTTGTTGGTATCAAAGCGTCCGTTAATGTCTGTCTCTGTAACTGAATTTCCAACAAGTTGTCTATATCCTGGTAACACTGGTTGCTGGTACTTCAAAGACGACTAAATTCACCCATGTTTGTTTTCCTTCAAAAGTGTGGTTAATTTTTTTTTAATTGCTTAAATAATAAGTTATATGCATACCAAGGCACCGAAGTTAAACTTTTTATACTTGATGCTATATTACCTAACAGAATTAAAAATTTATTGACGCTGTTGCTATTTTAGACGTCCACATTTCGTAAACCATTAGTGACAATTATTTTTCATGCACATAAAAACCTTGCACGAAAATCAAATGGATATACAGCAAAAGGTAGATAAAACTTGAATAGTAAACTTGCTATTAATGTACTGGTTAGAAAAAGCTCTGACAAAATATAGACGAAAATAGTACGATGTGATTTAGAATTTATTGTTATGGAAAAACATAAACTTCATCTCTACTATTACTGGTGTCGTACACAACAACTAGCAAAAAATTATTGTGTGGATTCTTTCTTATAAACTCTTATAGATAATCTTGTTTGTAAAACTCGACCTACAGTTTTCAAGAACATGAACAATATAAAAATGTTAAAAGTTATAATCATATGCATATAGAAGGTCATGCAGATCAAAATTGAAATTATTCTGAATGTAATAAACTACAAATTTCTATTTCAGTATTTCACTGTTTCTTAACGTTTTCAAGGCATAACCCAAACTGCAGTAATAGTATAGATATTGCAACCCATAAGGCAAAAGTAGGGCGCTATTTTATGTAATAATAAAATACAATAGGTGTAGTTGAAGACCACATGACCTGTGACATTTAGGGATTTAGTGGATTTCGATTCTAACGTTGCATACAAGCATCGATTTGACATTTTTGAGCATGAAGGTTTGTGATGTAGTTTTGAATTCTCACATTGCCTTCATTTTCTAATGTACAACACCTGATTTCCGTTGCATCAACAACAGTTCTATTCATAGTTAAGTTACTTACTTTTAAGGCTCAGCGACACGGTGCTAGTATTCGGCCAAGTTACTAAAAGCAAGTGTTTTAGTAATATGTTTCTGTCTACACAGAATTTTAGTATTTTACATAAGTAGACAGTCCAGTTCAAGCTCTGAAATGTGTGACTACTTAAAAATATGCCAGGAACTGATAGAAATAGTGGAAGACGAATTAGTTCCAAGAAGAATATTGAAGAATATTGAAATTGCATGAGGATGACCGCAACATCTTTCCATATTCTCCTAATTAATTGGAATTAACTGTCTACACCAGTTTAGTGTGAAGGACAGTAGGGTTGGGGGTAGTTACTTACACTCCAGCAAGTAGAAATCCTGTCTACTCACTTGACTCGGATTTTTACTAAAAACAGTACTAGATGTAATACTAAAATAACTACACGAAGCAAGTAGCTGCTAGTATTACTAGTCGGCCGAGTACTGGCACTGTGAAACTAAGCCTTTAGACTGTTTCGGGTAAGTAACTTCCTACACTATGTTCAGTGTTTAATATATGGCACGCCACTCCTACTTGTCAGATTGACTATTGTAAATGTGGTTACCAACAGTGTTAAATGGGTTGCCTATATTACACAATCATGTGGTCTTCAATCTTTTCCGGTTTAGGTATCTGTCCTTAATAACTGTTTGGCAATAGAATGAGGTCATCTGAATATAGTAATTCCTGTACTGTTACTGGTTTTAGATGGTTGGCCAAATATCTATAAGTTTTGAAATCTACATTTCCTATACTCACTGTTTTTGTAATATCTTTTGCATATATATTCTGAATCTCTCTTTTCATCACGTTTTAACAGATGTTTTGTGATCCATGATTTTGAGGTCGTGAGATTTTCAATAGTAATATAACAAGGGCGAGACATACTTACCGATAATTTTGCACATGCCAAGGGTCGAGTGCTGGTTGCAATGAAAACTATCCCGAGGGCAACCAGCACGATGACTCTTGGCACGGGCAAAATTATATGTAAATGTGTCGCCCGCGTTTATATTTTGAAGACTATTGCATACATCTGTCGAACGATGTCATTTGACCAATGATCGCACTCGCTTTTTGAACTTTCAACGAATCAAAAATGGCTTGCGTCGATAATTTGTTATATAACAACTTATCGGTAATACTCCATCTTACTCATTAAAATGATGATTCGTTAGTTTTTTTAATCAATTCAAGCAATAGTCACGCAAAATATATTGCGTTCATAGTTCCTTGCTTCGATAATGCTGACCAATCCTGAAATGTCATCAAATGACTAAAAGGGAACAGAGCAAAACCGATAAAAAACATCATGGACCAAAGAGGAAATTAGAAACAACGACAAATGGAATCCTAAAAGCCTGGCAAGACCACTACCAAAACAAATTTAAAACCGAAAGAACAATTGAAGAACAAGAAGAAGAAACCCCAGTAGAAGAAGAAATCCCAGCAGAAGAAGAAACGGAAATGAGGAAGAATAAAACAATATAACAGAGGAAGAGATTCAGATAGCCCTAAGAAATACACGAAATGGAAAAGCCTCAGGAGAAGACAATATCGCCCCAGAACTGCTCAAGAACAGAGGAAAAAGAATAGTCAAATGGCTGAAAGATATCTTCCAACAAGCATGGGAAACAGAACAGATACCGACTGACTGTGAAATAAATATAATAGTGCCAATATGTAAGAAGGGGGAAGCAACAAACTGTGAGAATTACAGGGCAATATGCCTATCTCCAGTAGCGCTAAAAATCTACAAACAGAAAAGTGGTGGGAGTAGTAAGGATAAACGGAAAAAAGTCACAACAATTTAACATAGAGGGGTTAAACAAAGCAACAGTTTCAGCTCACTGCTGTGTATTGTTTACATAAACAGCATAATTAAAAAATGTAAAGAAAAAATTTGAAGGAGAACAAGATTAGGTTACCATAACCTAAATCCCATAATGACCCAAGACCTACTGTACACAGATGATATACTAATAATGGCAGAAAACATGGAAACACAACCTAGAAGACAAAGGTATGAAGATAAATGTAGGAAAAAGCAAAATAGTGCACATCATAAGAGAAGCAAGAGTACCCATTATAGTAGAAGAAAAACATCTGGCGTACCTATGTGGAAAAGTACAAATACTTAGGAGTGATAATAAACAAGGATGGAAGAATACAGGAAAAAATTAAGAACAGAATAAGCAAGGCAAGCTGGGCAAGACAAGAACGGAAAGAATAAGAAACAGAAGCATAAGAGATGATTTAGACCAACAACTAGCAAACAAAAGTGAGCAATCAGGATACTAAGAAAACGGCATGGTGGACAGACGAAATAAAAGAAAAAGTTAAGCAGAACGAAGAAAACTGGAGGAAATATTTACAAACAAAGCAGAAGAAGATTATGATAAATACAAGGAAAAAAGAAAGGAAGTTAAAGATGAGGTAAAGAAAGCAAAACAGGACGAATGGGTAAAATTTGGTGACAAAATGAAGGACAACTGTAAAGAAAACCAAAAACTGTTCTATGGCACTTTTGAAAAACATCAGAAATGAACAAGGAGAAATAGTGATGAAGGAAGAGGGCATAATGGAACGATGGAGGAGACACTTTAAAGAGGTATTGGAGGATGGTGACGAAGAAAAAGAAGAGAGTGATAACGAAATCGAACAAAACGGAATGAAGGCTAATGAAGGTATAGATACAGAGTTGATATCAGAGATGGAACTGGAAGAGGCAATAAAAAAGATAAAATTAGGGAAAGCAGCCGGAAAAGATAAAGTATATAGGAGAAGTAGGAAAAGGAAAAATCTGAACTTTAATGAATGACATAGTTAAATCAAAAAAAGCACCAAAAGAATTGCAAACGGGGGTAATAGTACCTCTGCACAAAAAGGGTGATAGCAGGAAATGCAACAATTACGGAGGTATTACGTTATTAAGCATAGTAAGCAAAGTATGGGCCAGAATCTGGGAAACACTACTCAAAAATAAGTTAGAAGATACGATAGACAATAGTCAGTGTAGATTTAGAAAAGGAAGAGGGGTGCAGGACAACATATTTATACTCAGACAAATTTCAGAGAAAGCAATAAATAAGGGAAGGGAGGTCCATATGTGTTTTGTGTTTTATAGACTTATGTAAGGTATAAATACAACAGAAATAGACATGGTCAAGAGTGTGTACAACAAAACAACAAATATAGTAAGAACCAGAAATGAGGAATCAACGGAATTTGTAACAACAAGAGGTTTAAGATAAGGATGTGTGCTGAGCTCGTTATTGTTCGCACTAACTATGGACGATATAGTCAAGGAATGTAAAAAGGTAACAAAGAAATATAAAATAGGAAGACGAAAAATGGAAATGGTACAAATATCAGAGTTATACTCTACGTGGATGACTTGGTAATTTTAGCAGGATCAGAAAGAGAGCTACAATATAATGTGGACACATACATCAGGGAAATGCAGAAAGTAAACATGAGAATAAATATAAAGTAGACAAAGACAATGATCGTGGGACTAACAGAAAGGAAACATGAGATAACAATAGGAGGAAAGACAGTAGAACAAGTTACCAACTTTAAATATTTAGGGTCATGCATTAGCAGTAACGGAAAAATGTATGAGGAAATAAACGAACGCACAGCCACAGGCGGAAAAATCTTTAATGCAATCAAAACTAGCTTCCTGGGTAAAGCAGAAATACCAAAAGATACAAAAGTGGAAGTGGTGAAAAAAGTAGTATACCCTGCATTGGTGTACGAAAGCGAATCTTGGCCAATCACAGACAAACAAAAGAAGAGAATTACAAGCACAGAAATGAAATTTTGGAGGAAAATAGAAGGAAAAACCAAACTGGATAGAATTAGAAATACAACTTATAGGGAACAACTGCAGGTGAAGAAGTGGCAGCAGAAAGACAGTTAGATTGGTTGGGACATACGTACAGAATGGGGGAGAATAGAATGGTAAAACAAATACTAGAAGCAAGAGGTGTAAGAATAGCAGCGGAAGAAAGAGGAATAAACTGGAACACAGTGAGACAAACGGCACAAGATAGGAAGGAGTGGAAGAAGAGGTGCTGGAAAAACCAAAATGGAGAAGGATGACAACCGACCGACACCAAGTCTTACACCGTTAAGGTAGAAAGGCTAAGGATTATGTATGTATGTATGGAACTAGCAAACAGTGAAATAGAAATGAAACAATTGAAGTGGTAAGGACATCTCATTCGCCTGGATAACACAAGATCAGAGCCGGATTAAGGGGGGGGCTAAGGGGGCTGCAGCCCCGGGCCACCGAATTTCGGGGGTCTCGAAAAGATTCGAAGGTTATAATCTAGTGCGGTTTCTAATCATTTATATCCCTTTGTACCCGTTGCATAAATGGGAATAGGGCCTCTAAAAAATTTAGCCCTGGGCCTCACAGATCCTCAATCCGGCTCTGCACAAGATACCCCAAGAAAATCTATCAAATGAAAGTAGAAGGAAGAAGGACCAGAGGTAAACTCCGAGTGCAATGGGAAGACAACATCAAGGAGGCGGCAAGGAATAGAAACAAAAACATTGAGGAAGTCAGGAGAATGGCGAGAGACCGCAACATCTATAAGAGATGGATAGAGGACCTAACGCCCTAGGAGAAGAAGAACAGGAAAAACCAAGAAAGGAGCCTACATAACAAGGATTATGATGACACAAATTACTACATTGAAGGGAATGAAGCAGAAACATGTGTAAATGAGGAAAAAGAAGAAGTACTTTACTGAAGAAGATATAGAAGATGTGAAAAGCTGAGAAACAGGAGATGCAAGTCTCAAAAGACATATTTGAAATATGTGTAGGGGATCCAGAATAACCAGAAAAGGAGTATAATTTTGCCTATACATAAAAAGGGCAATACCATAGAATACACAATTTTTAAGAAAATTGAGGTCAGTAGCGGTGGGGGGTGGTGGGGGAAGAAAAATCAATCATTGGAATAGGACACTAAATGCAGGATCGTATCAGTCCATTAATTTTAAAAAAATCTCGAAAAGGGATAGAACATAGGAATCGTATCAGACATTCACCTCAAAACTTTTGAACTATTTCAAATAGGAAATGATGGGAGATCCTAGAGGGTACCACGTGAAATGATAATGGTAATTAAGAGTATCTGCAAAAGCCTTAATAGTTGCGTAAAAAATTAATGCACTGCAGTTAGAACCATTCAAAATGGAAAAGGGAGATAAGCAGTAGAGATGGTCGGTATTTAACGTAACAGTTCTACCTCTGAGCCACTTCTACGGCAAGTGTAAAATAAAATATCTTAACTAAAAAATTGGATATGAGAGCCTAAGCGTAGTATATGTTCAAAGTTGTACACGATAAATGACACTTGGGCAGCAGAGGTAATCGCAAAGTTAGAACTGGAAGTGAATGTAAAGAAAAGAAACGAAGCTGATGAGCATAATCACCGAAACTGGGGAACAGATAACTAAGAAAGAAGAATTTACATTTCATGGAGAAATAATACGAGAAGTAATATCATATCACTGCTTAGGAACAATATTAAGATGGTAAAATGAACTCTCAGGAGGAATGGCTCACAGAGTTATTATCAATTACATAAAACAATTATGAAGAAAAACAAATACGTGCAAGATGAAACTGAAAATAGTAGCGGTGCCAACTATACTATATGGAAGTGAAATATGGACAATACAAGATAATTGTAGTTGATTAATGCAGTTAAAGTGAAATTCTTCAAGAAAATAGATGGTATTACAAAGCACTACAAGCCCTATTAACTGGTCTCCAAGGTCTGCATTGTCACCCAATGATGTTTTCTTATGGGGCTTCCTAAAATCAAAAATTTACACTTCACAAAGGCATACAAATTTAGAATCTCTAAAGGACTATTACGGAGGCATGTTTTAACATAGCCCCTCAAACATTACGAAATGTACAGTCGCGGAATTAAAAATCCGGGCGAGTCTTATAGAGGATTTTTGCAATTTTTGGGTAATGTAAATTGAGCTTTGCGTTTTTAGGTTAGCAATTGACAGTTAAACAATGAGGCATGCTGTCATATACGAGTAATTATTTTGACTTTGACTAATTTCACCAGGTAACATAAGTAAAGTAAAGTAAGATATACACTGAATCATTTTAAGTGCCCGGATTTTTAATTCCGCGACTGTACGTCGTAATTTTTATGACAGATTAAGCTACTGTCTACTAGTCAATAGGAATACGTTTAAACATTTAATTAATTAGTACTTGTTAGTATTATTGAATTTTAGTACATATCTGTTGTGTTTCTCTTCGTTATTTCATTACAAAATACAAACTCTTAAGCTTTCTGTTGTATTACTGAACAAGCGTCCACATTCGATCAGTAGAGTTAAGCAACGCTCTTTCTGGTCAGAACTTGGATGGGACTTTCACGGCTGCTTCTTTCGGCGCCTCGTGGTACGGCTGCTACGGAAATAGTTGGTCCTGGATGTCATAATAATATCATGACAGTTGTTAGTGGAGTTGGAAGCCCCCATAAATGCACAGCGACGCCTATAATTGGCCTAACGGCTGTTGGCTGAGTGCGAATAAATAAATAAATAAATAAATAAATAAATGAAGATCATCCATATTTGTTTGTACAAAAACTAAGAAATGGTTAACCTTACTTTCTATATTATTTTTGCTTTGCGTAAATTCTAAATACTTATGCTTTTATACTGAATATTACTTACTAGCTGAAACCCGCGGCATATGCCGCATTTAAAATGTACGACAAATGTAATAACTTTTGTTGCACTAAAGAAAGTTTTAAAAGCACGCTAGAGATTACGCCGTTACTGTTATTGTTAAATAACTTGATTAATTATTATTTCTTTGTCATTTTAAACTGGCATTATTATTATTATCTCTATAATAGCAACCATAAGTAACTGTTTATAATGTTTATATGCTAGCGAGTTGTTCTTAAATCGCTAGTGAATTAATAGTAACAAGAGATCAATTAAAAAACCAATTAGGGTAGGCTGTGATATATGTTATACGTTTGGCAGTACTGAAGTGTATTGTCAGTCTATGTCAAATTCGAGATTTGCAGGTTATATTTTATGTCAGTCTGTGTCAAACAACAAACAAAACCTAACTTACTAATCTCGAATTTGACATAGACTGACAATACACTTCAGTACTGCCAAACGTATAACACATATCACAGCCTACCCTAATTGGCTTTTTTATTGACCTCTTGTTAGATTGTTCTACAAGTTAAGAAAAGTGAAAGTTTTCCAGCGAATGTAAAAGTTTGACGTGAGCATGGAAGAATCACTTTTCCAATGTGTTGAACATGCAATTTTTCCGTGTAGTTGACAAAAATATCTTTTTAAATAATTTTCGTCAAAGTATGGAAGCGCAATGTTTACTGTACTGTATAAATACAGAGTCCGGCAACGAAGCAGGGGTGGAAGATATTTCTAAAACTCAATATGATTTTGAGCAGTTATGAAAAGTATCAAAAAGTCACTTTTTTAATGTCACAAATGGCAATGTGAAAAAATAATACATTATAAGAAAAAGAAAAGCATAATTTTTCCCAAGATGTGAGTTTGCAGCTCAAGGGCGATGCCGAGCACAAATACACAGAGGGAAAAATGGTGTTCTGCCCTGCCGTGTATATACAATTTTTTCAACCGTCAGGATCAGAACCATAAGAAACATATGCTGTGGGTGATTGGGTGAAAAGAATGGTCCAATAATGTAGGTACCTAATATGCCTGCATAAATATTTAGCGCAAACCGTTGCTGGAAACCTCTTATGCGAAATACATTGGGGTTTTCAACTGCCCAGTAATGATTGTTGTGCTTGTTAAATAAGTACCCCTCAAGTAAAAGCTGCTTCCTCTGTCCATAATACTTTTTTTGTAAAATCTTCATCTGCTTCAATTTGCTGTAGCAGCCACTGGCTAAAATTCGTTCTTTGCAGAAAGTGGTTTTCTTGTAGAGCATGAACTTTTGAATAATGAAAAGTGTGATAATTGTCCCCTTTTAAAATTCTATGCACTAAACTGCAATTTATACCAAGCTCTTGGGCGATTCCATGTTTGCTCATACCTGGTTGATTTTCCACGACTGCAACAACTTGATCTTCTAATTGAGCAGTCCTGGTTGTTCGTGGTCGCCCATGGTGGTTGTAATTTAATTCAACACGACCAGTTTCCCGCATACGTTGCTCAAGCCGCTGAAAAACATTTTTATCGGGATGACGACGATTGGGATAACGCAACGAATATTCTAGAGCAGCATTTCTTAAGTTTCCATTGCATTCACCAAGAATGAGGTACATGTCACAATATTCGTTATTACTAAACATTACAAATGATCTTTAAATTTTGACATTAAAGTGACATTAAATCATTGGCACAAAACACATTTGGTCAATACTTTTTGCAAATTATCAATCTGATATGTTGCCAGCTTCATTTTATTTCATATTTTAATAATTTTTGAAACATTTAAAAAATTGTATTTAAAAACTCTAGCAACTTTTGGCAAAATAAATTTATTTTTACAAGATTATACTGGGTTTGCAATATTTTGAATATAGAAATTTATAAAATATAGTTCAGCTTGTCATTTTCAATCTGCCCACTTTGAACCCCCATATCTTATCAACGGGGTCCCTGAGATATTTTTTGTATTTAACGTACGAATATAACCAGGTACCTAAATAGCAAATCTAAAACTTAAAATTGTTCTTTGTACAGGATTTCGTATGAAACTTGATGGAAAGCACTCGTGAAAGGTATCGGTAGTTCAACAGCTGTATCCACATGATTTTGGACAACGGATTCAATATTGTCAATGGTTTATGGTCCTTAACTTTTAGACTGCACATTTATGTTGAAACCAGTTTGCACCCGCTCAAAGTTGGAGTATGGGCAACTATGTCACAAAGGCGAATTATTGGCCCAATTTTTTTCCACGATACAATAAATGCAAAAAGAAGTAATAATATTTGACAACTATTTACCATTTGCCATTTCAGAATATATTATACAGTGTGTCTCACCGACTATGAGATATAGCAAAATTAACATTGGGAATTTACGTAAGGATCAACTATTGCTTTGGCCGGATCGAGAATTGTGATTGGTCAGAAGTGAAACAATCATTGAATTATTTTGTTGTCACAACTGTGCTTTCGTTTCTAATTGTGGATAACTTTAAAATTTTCCCAATACAAATTTTATTAATATTCATTGGACTGTAAAATATTCCTGTTGTTATCAAAACTGCTGTCTGTTGGTATGCCTAGAATTCGTTCACTAATCTTACTTTCTCATTTTTATGCGCGCGCAGTAAATTTGACACTGTCAAATTTGCGTGTGTAACTTTCCATAAATAAAGAAAAGAGATAACTTTCGCCTTATTTGTTTACATTTTATTTAAAATCAGCCATTTTCAAGAATAACACCATACTTGGTGAATTTATTTGGTAAGAATTCATATTGCTATATTTTATTTTTTAATAATTGTAGCACGGCCTTGCTACTTTTAGGTTAAGCTGAAAAAATGGTTTTCTCTGATGAAGGCAATAAGTTTATCGTAGAGGCTGATTTTTATTCTGGAGAACGTGATGAAAATTGTGTTTGGATATATTTATCTCAATCTTGTTATCAACAATTTGAAAAACAGTTCTCTAACATCGTAGTGCCACGTTCCGTAGAACATGTAGTAACGGCAAATGTAGAGGGACACCACTTAATCTGCGGTCACTGAAGACATCTTGCAAGATATTTAAGATCGAATAACCACGAGTCCTAATAAATCTTTAACACATTTGTCAGCTCAAACAGGTAAATTGACATGCAATGGTGTTCTTTAATAATTAAATTATTGTACATTAATTTTTTGTAGGCGTTTTGTACAGATCCTGTCCTGTTAAAAAGGTGTGCAAAAAATGCTGCATATTATGCACCATTAGATGTTCCGCTAGACAAGAGCTATTGTGATTGCAGTAAATACCATCACACCAAGAATATTGGCCAATGTGTTTAACGATAAAACGTAGGGTTAACATGTATTTAGAACATGATCGAAGGCAATTTGAGAAATTTCTGTGAAAAATAATTATGTAACTGCTGAAATGATTAGTTTACTAACAAATTTACATGTTTTTTTAAATGTTACTTGAATACGTATGCTATTGTAATTAAGCAGGGTGCCTGACGTGTAGTAAACGGACACACGAGAGAGGTTAAGTATTTATGTATAACTGTAAACAATGTATTTTATAATAAAAAGTTTTGTCTTGTATTCTGTGGTTTTGTTCAAGAAAAAATTGTTAATTTAAAATAAGATAAACAATGGTATATCCAAAAACTATTTTTAAAATAAAATAATGGAAAGAAATTACAAATATGTTTTACAAATTTTATAACAAAACAGATTTAACTAATTAATTAAATGCTCAAATATGTTTCCATTCACTACTAAACAGTGACTTAGTCTGCCGTAAAAGTTGCAACGTACATTATTTAACATTTGAGGCGTTATATTAAAATATGCTTCTGTAATAGTCTTTAAGGAAATCTAAATTTGCATGTCGTCGCGAGCTATAAATTTTTGACACATCCAGTTTCTCGGAATGGTTTTACAATTCGCGCTACTGTGTCCTTGGAAGGAATTGGCCGATCATTGTAGTACACACTAACAGGATCTGAAGTTCTTCTCAAGCTGTTACCGGCTAAATTCCACGATTTTCTGTATTTTTTAGGCAATCTTCAAAATGTCGCTATAATAAAGGAAACAAATTGTTATTCTTCATCTCATCTTTGATCGGCATACCTGAAAATCAGCACAAATCAAGGTTTATTACCGACATCGGGGTACAATGAAAACTCTTTTTACTGCAACGTTTCATGCTCTCAAAGAAAGTAGATGTCTTCCAAGCGTTAGCATTCAGGATGTTGCTGAGCAGCAGTTGTTGAATTATGTTTTCTGTATTTCTTAGGCAATCTTCAAAATAATAAAGAAAACAAATTGTTATACCTCGTTAATTCTTCGTTGATCGGCATACCTGAAAAACAGCCCGTATGCAGGGTACAACGCCAACTCTGTGGTATATTTGCAGCGCAATCAAAGCAATGAACAACAATTTGCAAAAGTTTCGTAGTCAAAATAATTTATAGGTTATGTGTAAACATCAAAGTCAGAGACACATTTAATATGCTTAAACGTAGAGCTTCAATATTTCTTTGCTTGGGCCGTTGGTTGCATTCAGTAACTCTCATTATTATTAACCAAAATTCACTTGCCTTTAAAGCTGTGTCAACAGTTTTAAAAAAACACAAGTAATATGCATAGTAAATAATTGTTTTCTCTGATAATATCGCTATTAAAAGTTAAGGGAAGTTTGTTTACAAAAACCCGAAAATAGAAATGGTGGAACGCAACCATAGTACTTTTAGTTGTGTAAACACGGCTTTTAGTCTTCTGCATTATTATAAGTGATACAAGGTAATTACTATACCACATTATTTATCCCTAAATACTTTTTATTTGCAATAATAGTGATAATTCAATGGTGATAGTTGTGTTCTCTGAATGATGTCATTTTTGACAGTGGTCTATTATGAGATGTTGTATTGGACTTTTTCACTGTGTCGGGTGTTTACCACATGACGTAGAGGAGTTTTTGGTCTACTCCCGTCCTCAGGTGAATGACCTCCTGGTTAGTCCTGAGAAGGACTGATTTTTGTACGTCTTTTTCAGGTGAAAAAGACGTATAAAAATTAGTCCTCAGGACTAACTATTCACCTGAGGACGGGAGTAGACCAAAAACTCCTGAAACGTCGTGTGGTAAACACTCGAGACAGTGGAAAAAGTCCGATACAACATCTCGTGATAGTTGTATTGTGTCAGCAAATTCTAAAAATAACAGCAATCTGACAGTAATGTAAATTTGGTTAATTCAACTACCTGCTGTTTCATTTGTGGCAATCACATTTTCACAGCAATAGTTGATCTTTACATAATTTCCCAATGTTAATTTTGCCATGTCTGGTAGTCACTGAGACACACTGTATATACAGTATATGTGTCAACAGAAAGCCAACAATATATAGGAGAGTACCGCCATTCTTTGATCCGAGAAAATGCCGCCATAGCTGAAATTGGCTACTTGGCGCCGTCGAGTCCGTTAAGTGTTTATTCTGTGTCCATAATGCTTCTCTATTTTTTTTCGATCTTGAAGTTGTATAAGAGATTAAATGAAAGGTACAAAACTCTTCCAACCAGTCTGCGGACTGAATATTTAAGGAGGAGAATTAATAGGGCCGGTTATGGTTATTCAAACTGACTCCAATTTTATTTTCAAAAATAATGTACAATTTCTCACTCATATTTCAATTACTTTCTTCTACAATTGGACATGTACAATGGCGGGCAATAAATTTAGGCCGGCCTGTCATTCACTTAGCACTGTTTATATTTTTGACACTGTAAGTCTATGTCAAATTCGAGGTTAGCAGGTTAGATTTTGAGGCAGTCTGTGTCAAAACTGACGGAAAACCTAACCTGCTAACCTCGAATTTGACATTGACTTACAGTGCCACCAACATAAACAGTGCCAAGCGAAATGAATCCATTCCCGACCGCTGTGTAGGTAGGGACACTGGAAATATCGTTCATCCATTCATGCGCGATCCATTCCTGACCGCTGTGTAGGTAGGGATACTGGAAATATCGTTTATCCATTCATGCGCGATCCATTCCCGACCGCTGTGTAGGTAGGGACACTGGAAATATCGTTCATCCATTCATGCGCGATCCATTCTCGACCGCTGTGTAGGTAGGGACACTGGGAATCTCGTTCATCCATTCATGCGCGTCGCAACCTGTCGTATCATAATATAATAATTTTTCCAATTATTGTTTAGAATAAAGTGGTTGCGCATAAAATAGTATACATACCACGGTGAATAGTTTCCTTTCTGTCTCGAGATAAAGTTGACCTCGACGCTACGCGTCTCGGTTAACTACTTAATCTCTCGACAGGAATGAAACACTTTCCACCTTGGTATGTAATATACTATTAAAACATCAACAGCAGTACGATAATGATTTACATGATATGCAATCTCTTTCAGATTAGTCCAGCACCTGATGGTAGCAAAACTTCCCGTATTCCAGTAGCTGTTAGTGGTCAAAGACTGGCTAAATGTATGTCATGGTCGGGAGACCTAACTCCGGGCCTGCGGAGGCGTAGACTGACTGAGAAGTACGTAAACGACCCCAGCGAACTGAATCTCAGGTTTAAAAGACATTCGACGGCCGGTGGTAAGTTCAATTGTCTAGGCCAATGATCCGTAACACCAAATCTCATTGCATATTTTGACGAAAGCTCGAGCAACCCAGATTGCGTATTGGCAGTGCGGTTGTCAAAATATCCGTATGGGGTTGGTTATGGGTTGCTTATGTTCTCACCCTTCCCCTGTAGTGATCAAACTATTATAAGCCGACTATTGAAGGTGCTAGAGTAAGAGGTGTCCCCACGTGCTTGATCGGGGCTCCGGAGAGCTCCCCCGACACCTCGGAGGGCCCTCCCCCGCCTCCCTCAGGCGAACCCTTGCCCGAGAGCCAGGTACGATGCAGAAGGTACCGACCCGTCACGTAGTAGTTTTCAGAACTTAGTATTCGACACTTCTCTTGATCAATACATGAACGGCACGGTCGTATTTACATTGAAGAGAGCATTGGTCAGTTCTGGCGGGTTCCCACGAGGGTTATTGCTTGTTGTGTTTAAAGACGCATGTGACTAGGATTATTTATATGAAGGGAATTTCTTTAAGTTAATTTCTATTAGTATAAATTTTATATGAAGTCTTAATATTTTGTACGTTTGAAATTACTAAATTGTAGGTTTAAGGTTTACTTTTGAATATTTACATAATATTTAGGATGGTAAAAGCTTATAAATGTGCACATTTTGAAAGGCTTTAAAAATTGCTAACTTCCACGTTCACCCCTTTTCCCAAGCGCTAAAGCAATCGTAACCTCAAAAGTGTTTCTGCAAGACTCGATCGAGTGAATTGTATTTGATTTTAAATCGTCTCGATTCTCTTCAGTGTAGATATGATGCGCTGAAATTGTGATTCAGTAAAGTATATTTTTGCCGCTCTCTATTATATTTTTCGTACGCAATTTATTTAGGGCGCAAGCGACTAGAGTAAGAGCAGATTAAATAATTGTTGGAGTCTCGACGTAACTTACTGTTGATATTGTGATTCGATCCCTACATGTGAATATTTTTTTACGATTTTGTTGTTTTCCGTTTTGACATAGCCCGTTAGAGTTATGACGTAAATCTGTAGCGAAGACTCGTATATGACATAGCTGTCGATTCTTAGAAAAACAATTAAGAAAGGTAGCTGATATTATAATGATTTAAAAGCAGAGTTACTTACACATAGACTTAGAAGAGAGTAGTTTTGATTGGCGATTATTTACTAAAATTAAAGTGGGGAGACTTAGTCGTGGCAGATATGTGTCTGGAAAGTTCCGTTCTCGCTTGGAACCGGCCACACACATATCGGTCAGCAGCAAAATTGTTATTAAAGCAAAGGGACACTGCTTGGTATCCGTATATATCAAAAGAATAATACTTAAATACTTTAATTTTAATATAAGCCATTTTTCTAGTCTAATCAAGTCTGTTACTTTTAATAGCACTTGGAAGGTTTTCTAGTCATTTATTTTAAGCCGGAATTGTAAATTAATATAATGAAATGCTTTTATAAACAAATATGATATTATTGCCATTATTGTTCGAAAATTTTATTGTTGTTTACTATTATTATTTATTGCATAATTCTAGACTGCTGTATACCTATATGGTTTTTATTTTGTTTTACGATATTTTAATTGTTTTTATGAAAACAGCGCTATATAATTTGTATATTATGTAGTTATTATTAAACAATTAATAACAACTTTGTTTTGTTTGCTGCTGCGACCTTTCGACGTCGCCATCAAGGAAGGCCTCCTGTCATGACCTCTTGTTTTGTACTGGATTCGCTGATCCCCATGACCGGTTATCAGAAGTGAAAAAAATTTAAAGCATGTAGAAAACACCACGATGAAGTAAGATTCCACTGGAAGCACGATAAAGAAAAACAAGAACATCTAAAAATAAACTGGAACTTCTGTTTTTCATGACTTCTATATATTGTGATGCTTTTACTGAGGGTTTTTATAATTAATTTACGCAATCACAATATAGGGTTCTGTAAAGTGCCCGGCTAATAATTTTTATATCCTTAATTTTTATTCTAATTTCATAATTATGACCCTCAATCTACATGGTTAGGTCACTACATCCAAATTCAAATTAATAATTTACTAATAATTATTTAAAGTTTAAAATACACAATTATTTGTACGCACTCTGTATGCTATGATATTTAGCTAACGGAAATTTTTATGCGCGATATTTGTACCTTACGTTTCTGACACTAATTTCAAGATGGTCGCCTGGTGTCGAAAATTGGTAAACAACTCCGGGTTTTATTTAAATTGTTTATGTCCACGCAGTGACTGCTATTGCTATGCGAGAAAAATTTACTATAAGTGCATTGCGCCACAAAAACAATTGACATCTACTGATGCCACACTGCCGGAAGTTAATTGCTAACCAAAGACATTCACTAAAGATACTTTTTAGCACGCATAATCTGACCTTTGGTGGCTTCTACGATGCTGGGGTACCTGGAGTCTCATTGGATGTCCCACAATGCCCGAGACAGGAAATCGTAACCAGCCTGCTGTTAGCCAGACAGGAATCAGCTCTGGTTTGCACCTCAATATCGACTTACACTTGAATGATCTTTTGGATGGCTCTTACTAAAGCTAGGGGCCCCACTGAAGGGTTGAGCTGCACCACAGGTTCATTGCTCGCTTAGGCACCTAGCACACGCACTACAAAACTGGTTGGACCTTTGTAATCCACCTCAAAATACTCTGGCTTGCACCTGACAAAATGACGTGTCGTTCTGCTTGATGCAAAAGCTCAATATCATTGAAAATACGTTTACAAATCACCCTGGGCACACTCTCTGAATAAGAACACATTTTTTTGTAAACTTGGGTATTTTTAATTGCACATAAATATCGTTTATTGGGGAGTTTCGCAAAAACACAACTGACTCTTAAAAGAAGCTGCCCCCAACTTTTTTATGTTTTAGTTTATAGTGTTTTATTTTAGTTGCATGAAATGCTAAGCCTACTTTTATTTTAATTTGTTTTTACACAAAAATAATGCACATCTTACTGTCAATTATTTACAATGTTTGCTATTTATGACATCTGAAATCTAAATTATTACCTCTTCTGGACATTTTTACAATAAATATCGGTATTGTTGGTTAAGTTATAAATTATTAACAATTATTATTTTACATATGAGGCTACTAGAATGTGATCATAGCAATATATATTATATACAGGGTGTTTGTAGATCACTAGACAGCTCGTAACTTCGTTAATAATCGATATATCGAAAAGAGCTTTCTTTTGTTTTGAATTCCAGTATAGAACCTAAAAATTGACGTAGGTAAACCAATTTAAGCCATGGCCTCCTATTTTTACGTAGCGATACACAACTTTGGTTTTTTAAATGGAACACCCTGTATATTTTTAGACATTTGAAATCAGCACTAAAAGTGCTTTATGATAGCATTCTTAAATTTAAATTTTGGAACTTACTATTTTTCAAAATTAAAAATTTTGCTTAGCCAAAGTAGGCCATGAATTACGCAAAATCACCAACAATCGAACAAGAAATACAAAACAAACACCACTTGGCTCTAAAAATTTCTCATGACCGAGTTATAGCACCAAACGTACTAAAACAATTGAAAACTATGTTTTTTTAAATGGAACAATATGAGTTTCATTAAACAGTTGAACTACAATAAAAGGGCTTTCCAACGATGTACCATATTAACCATTTCGTTTAGAAGTAGCTTTTAAAAAATCAAAAATACGTAAAACAATTTAAAAATAAATGTTATCGTTAATGAAACTCATATTAATCCATTTAAAAAACATAGTTTTCAATTGTTTTAATACGTTTGGTGCTATAATTCAGTCATGAGAAATTTTTAGAACCAAGTGGAGTTTGTTTTGCATTGCTTGTTCGATTGTTAGTGATTTTGCGTAATTCATGGCCTATCTACTTTGGCTTTAAAAAAAATTTTAATATTGAAAAATAATAAGTTTCTAAATTTAAATGTAAAAATGCTATCATAAAGCACCTTTAGCGCTGCTTGCAAATATCTAAAACTATACAGGGCGTTAACATTAAGAAAAATAGGAGGCCATGGCTTAAATCTTGTTCTTCATTGAACCTATGTGGTAACTGCTTTAAGTTATCCAACTAGTATTTTGACTTACAATGTTAATGTAAGCTTTGTTTTTAGTGCCACCAAATGTTTTTTAAACACTACTTAGATTACAGCTTGTTTCATCGTCACTTTCATTTGTTAAAAAATTGGCATAATCTGCAATCCAGTTGTGTAGTTGCAGCAAACTAACAATTTAAGAATACATTTATAATTCTACAGTGTGCAAAGGGAAATGTTATACATTCGTTATATACATTTGGCAGTACCAAAGGGCACTGGTAGCACTGTCAGTCCATGTCAAATTTGAGGTTTTCAGGTTAGGTCTCACGTCAGTCTGTGTCAAATAACAAACAAAACCTAACATGCTAACCTCAAATTTGACATAAACTGCCAGTGCCACTAACAATACACTTCAGTACTGCCAAATGTATAACACGAATCTGTCGTTGCGCAGACAATAAAACAAACAACGGTGCTATGTTACATCACCGCAGATATAGTCAATCCTTCGTAATTTTTAACATTGCCTTTTCCCTACGTATGACATTTCTGTTTACACACTGTATAAGCAAAAAAATTTGCACAGAGCAAAATTAAAGCACTTAGAACAGATTTATGTTTTCTAGTGATCCCTGTAGAAATTTCAGTGCTTTTTTTTTAATAATCAGAAAATTATTCTGTAACTTTTTATTATTTAGTACATTATACAATATGTTTTACTATTTTTATCATTAATTACATAATTACAAATGCTAAAAAATATTTAATATTTTATTATCTTCTCAAAAATATTCAGTGCATGTCACTGAGTTAAAGGTTTTAGCTTTAATTTATTTGCTGGAAAATGCTTGTCATTAATTATTTCCGAACCTTACAAATTATTAGAAAATATACAGGGTCCTTCAACTTCAATGCTCATTACTGGGATTTCAAAAATGGTAAGAGATAAAAGGTCAGTTAAATTAAAGCAAAGTTGCAGATTCTAATGCTGAATAATATTTAAAAAGGAATTGCACCTAGACGCTTTAGTTTTTGAGTTAATGGCCAAAAAACAAAAATTGCTACTTTTGTTTTTTTTTAATACGTTAATTATTATGTCATTTAGAATAAAACCCACTTGACATTAGGACACTTTAAAGAAGAGTTAAAACGTGATTTTAGATTTATGTTTGTTATTACAGCTGGGTATTGTAAATAACTATGTTTACCCAATTAATTGTAATAATTGCAATGCTAAATATATAGGACAAACGAAACAAAATCTTAAAAAAAGAATAACTCAACATAGAAATTCTATAAAAACAAAAATGTTAAGCCCAAATAAACCAAATACTGCTCTCTCTGACCATGCAGTTGATAATTATCATAATTTTAATTTTGACTCACCTAAAATATTTCAAAAAGGAAATATTCTACAAAAACGCCTTATATATGAAATGATTGAAATAAAAAAAACTTCCAAATTCTATTAATTATAAAACTGACATAGATAATCTTCATTCTATTTACTATAACCTTCTCTAAATAATCTTATATAATTAATTTAAAAAAATATATTAATATCAAGATATCCCTTACAATAGAAATAAATTTTTTTATCAAGATATCCTTCACAAATGTTTAGATTTCAAAATTGACATTTGACATTTTACAAATTTAATTTCTACATACATTTTAAATATCTTTCCAATCGATATTGTAAGAATTGTTAGTTTTAACCATTTATATAACATTATAATAAAAAAACAAATCAGTTGATATTACATGAGGTAAGAATAAGTATGCATTGTTTTAACTATCTAACCTAAAACTCATTTTCGTTTTAGCTTATTATATACTAATATATTGTGTATTGATCCAACTTTCTTATCGATACCAGTTACTTTCTTGTAATTGTTTTTAGGTCAGAAATAAAGATTTATTTATTTTTGATTTTTATTATTTTAAATACACATCTGTTACACCATTAATAAGAGTTTCTTTTCCTCTTTTCATTGGTATAAGTATACACTTATTTTCATAAATAACCAAGAATATGTTTTTTTATAGTAGATAGTAATTGTTTAATCAGAAAAGAAATGAAATATTTGTCACATATCTAGGTGATTTATGAAAATAAGTGTATACTCTACTTTTTAATGCCATGAACAAGTTATACTTACAACCCATTATTCAATTATACTAATCAACCTCATATTTTTTTTTAAATTTAATTTTATGAATCAAGAATTCTAACAGACCAACTTGTTATTTATTTTTTATGCCTCTTAAATTTATTAGACAAAAAATGTCTTCAAACGAATAAAAATGTCGAAATAGTCATAAAATATAATTTTGTTTTGTTTTCTTTATAATTACCATTAAACAAATCTCTGACATTAATGCTGTCGTTGCAAATAAAGAACAACCTACAATATTGATCCTCTCATTTTATTGTGCTGCTATCTACCAATGTATGGACAAACTGGAGTGTTCCAATGTAAAAATTTCTCCCTCAGCTATACAACTTAAGTAAGGGTTTGTTTCTCTCCTGAGCAGGTGCTGTGTGATTCGAATGCATGCACGGACGTCAGATGATTCAGCAGGTGGGCAGGTGATAATATAAAAAATATAGGACTTAAAAAGTGTACAAATCTGGTAACATTTTTAACTCCGATCAAGTGCCAGGTATCCATCTTAGCCACTAAACCATTTCGGATGTTGCTAATGCTGTTACAAATATTTCATTAATGCAAATGAAAAACTTGTACTTCTACAGATAAAAATTAAAGATGACACTAATTTAAAAAACTATTGGTGAATCGAATCCGAGCCTCTCAGGTTAGAGTCAGATATCCTAACCACTAGACCATACCGGATAGCTACAATTGGGCGTTGCCGTGACCGAGATATATTCGATCAGGCTATTTCCCAAATGAGATGACAAGGAAAATAATACGACTCGTTTTGATGCCACTTCAAAAAACTTAAACTGTCAAACAATTGTCATTTTTCCAATGATAACTGTGGAAATGTATTCGTGCTGGGCTATTGTCAGTTAAATAATTCCAAGGGATTTTTCTTGTTTTTGCCACTTTAGTTCTTTGTCGAAATTTGAGAATTGTATATCAAATGATTGGTGTATTTGATACGAGTCAGAAAAAGATGTTCCCCATCTAGTTATTATTGGCTTTTTTTAAATTTAATGCAACTAATCGACTGCTGTGGACCGTAAAATGTGGATGCTTGTAAGGTCCGAATTGTCACATAAAATAACCTAACTTCATGACACATATTTTTCATTGCCATCGTGGATTGCATTCGTTAAAAATAAAATTGTTCAATCTAGGTTTCTTTGAAAATAGTATTTTAGGTTGCATAACAGCATAAAAATATAGAGTAGTACACCATATAGCAGTGAAAAGAGGAAGCTCTGCGTAATGTTGCCATAGTCCCATGGCCATTGTTGATGTATTGAGATGGTTTAAAGCTCACAATTTAGCTCTGTATAGAGAAAAATATTGAACAAAGTCAATTACGGCACAGAGTTGAGATATTTTATTTAATTGCAATTTAAACAGTAGTAGAAATTGTTAAATGCAGTGGTAAGAAGCATTAATTAGAGGGATAAAGGCAAACATAAGCAAAGCAGATTTCAAAGGGATTGAATTTGAAGTTTGAGTAAAAGAAAAATTTAAGTAATATGATAAGTTCGAGCATATTTGAAGCCAGACCAAATGAAATTGAATAACAAAAGGTTGGTTATGTGCATCCTGAATATGAGCGTAGATTTATTAATAAAAATACAGGCCAGTGAAAAGCAAGCAAGCTAAAAGGTAGATGAAATCGAAGCAAGATAAAGGTAAAATAGAATTTGCAAAGAGCAATACAGAACAAGGGCAACTGAATTGAAGAAAAGCCAGTGACATGTTTAAAATATGAACTCAAGTGCCAGTGCATTTTAAAAACTAAGTGTTATAGCAGAGCAGTGTTATAAAAACGTTGTATGTGACGAGAAACAACAATTTTTAGAAATAAGAAATAAAGACAATTTTTAGATGTATAAACATGTTATCAAATTTTATTCCTTTTATGTGTATTTGTAACTAAAACTAATTTCCTATAAACAATACCAGATCCCGGTTACCAAGCAACGCGATGCTGTTTTGTCTAAAAATAAGAACAATTGCTGTAAATTTGAAAGCTTGGGGCAAAATTGAGCTCCATAAAATTAATGTTTTAATCCAATAAAAAGTACCAAGATAAAAAGTATACCATTTTACTGTACAGGTGACCAGGTAGCTGTGGTAGTGTTTGCAGCAGTTTCTATAATAAAAAAAAATTAAATTTTCCAAACCGACTTCGGCTGAGCAACAGTGGCAGCGGACATCTGAAGTTTCCAGTTGAGCTGCAGAAGCCAGGGGCCAGATTTCAAAAGGTAGGAGTGGTATGTTTTTAAGTGTTTGGGAGACGGGAAAAATAGTGAACTGCTAGAATACACCCTGCGGCAGAGGTCCATCGCATTTCCAAGCGTCCAGATACGACTTAGTAATTTGCATGGCGTCAGTATAATCTGCGGTTTTGCTAGAAATTTGAAGCCATCACAGGAAATAAAACAAATTAATTGCGGGCGTCGTTCACGTCACAGCTAAAACAAAACCGAGTCAGTTGTTGCTAGGCGGAAGTTTTCACTTCATTTTACCTGATGGTTCCTTGCAGAATTTCAATGTTAAATATTCAAATAAACGCTGTTGCACTAACGACGTTCTGTGTCAAGTTGTGAGGTTATGAATAATCGGAGAGTGTAGATCTAATGTACCAAAATAAATCGTGCATGTGTGTGAGCTACTCTGAGACAACTTTTCTATACGACAATAATTTCAAATAATACTCGGATCTGAACCCAAACTGAGAGAAGTAGTTTTGTGTTTTGCCGGAGCTAGCCCAGATTATTATTGCAGTTCGATAAAATATAGAAAGGGGCATTTAATCATTTTATTAGAGTAGAATAAATACATTTCATTTTAATTAACCTAAAATACTGACGGGCAACGTTAGCACAATAAAAATGCCCTGAGCATTGAGGTGATATTGCCCTATTTAATTATTTACATTCTAATTAAACCCGTTAACAATACAAGGTATCATTCCACCGCAGTATATATTGTACTTAATTGGCGAATTTGGGCAATAACCGAAATTTATACCCACAACCCGTTGTGGACTTTGCAATATGCTCAGAACGCGTTGTGGGTAAATTTATTAGCATTGTTTTGCCCATTGAACGAAGCGTACTACTCACAACGCGTTGTGGGTAAATTAACAATATCCACTACACAATTTAACGAAATTCATCGTATTTTGTATTGCAACCTCATAAATTCACAATAGGGAATAAAACCGTGCTGGTTTGAAGTTAATTATTTAATAAAGTATATATGATTACAAAATGTTGTAACTATGTATTATTCATTTTTGACGTCAGTGGACAAATATATGATTACATAATATGGTATTATTAACTATGTATTATTATATTATACGAGTATATAAGGGCCCTGTAGTTGGGCATGCCCCGTTTTATTGGTGTAATTAATTACATAAATAAATAAATAACATGAGAACAGATTTGTTGTTCTTCCATTTATTAAGGCAGAGTTTGTTACAAATTCTTATGTTCCCCTCTCTTCGTAAGCTTGAAATCGTAACGTTTAACGCTATGAGACATAATTGTACCATTGGTAATGTCCGTGTTGAAGAGTTGTTGTCAAACCTTGATATATTTCAAAGTCTAAAACCATTCCTTTCGAGCCAGCCAGAACAAATTTTTTACCATCCCGTCTAGGTTTATTTTGTACAAACTAACGAACTGGACATTGAGCAAGAAAAGGTATCATTTGTTTATCAATTGAATAAGGCACATTCTATTTTCCTTGAAGTGCTAGACAGCGATTTCTGACAAAATCTATCATATGTTGCACTTTCCACAATCTGCTTTTATTCTGAAGGTCATCGTCTACAGCAAGGTTGTCTACGATGTGATAGTTCACACACAATAAGTAAAACCGAAACAAGAGGAAATTTAAATTTCGAATTATTCCAATAGAAATCAATTCTATAAAATTGCATGCAACTCGTGATCACAAGCATTCCAAAAAACTTTGTTACCGCTTTAGGTGTACATTTAATATTTATTCAGTTGTTTGCAAGTAGTATTGAGTTGTAAATTTTGCCCTACTTTCAAAAAAATCATCACATATACTCTGTTCACATCTTTTTTGCATAAAGGTTGGCCATGACTGTTTCCCCAATTTAGCTGTGTAAAAAATTACTTTGTTATGTTTAAACGAGGTTTACATTTGAGGTTATGGTTACCAAATACTTTTAGGTTGGAAAATACATATATCTAATACTTCTATAAGTATTGCTAGCGCCTGTAAGTGTAGAGTTCAGCGTAAGTGAGACAGACAACCAGCTCTTTCCACGAACTTGATGCATTGTGCGCAAGCATCGTCCGTGTAAATTTGTTGGAGGTTATGCAGGTTATAAAACAAAATAAAAATTACGGTTCGGTTCATGTCCAACTTAACAACAAAAATGTCTTCAAAGATGTCTTCAAATGGTTCAAAGAGAAGGAAAAGCTGAAACAAACATGTAATTGGAATGACAGTTGATAGAATAGCACAGTAGAAATGGATGGCCACCTGGAAGATCACCTGTAGACCACTTTGATGATCAATGGAAGGTTGGATGTCATTGTCCATAGTATGAAGAGTAAATGTTTCCTTGTTTTTTTTAAATTACAGTTATGTCAAACTATATTATCGAATAATCTGGAAATATAGCAATAGCAATAAACGTTTCCAATGACCACAGTTCTTCTATTTTTATATTGTTACGTTTTTACCGTTCGGGCTATTTAAAAATTATACGACGCTTCTTGTATTAAACATTTATTTACACGATTAATTACGACTATTTACAAATACAAGAATTATCAAGGCAGAACACAAATTACTTAAACTACGAACTATTTCTAACAACGATACACTATTTATTTATATGCGCTGGATTAAACATCAACTAATTTATGTGGCAATTTATTCACGACTTAAACATTAAGGATTTATATGGTTATATTTATTTGTTATTTATTTCACTGGGGTTGTATACACACGGTTAGTTTATATCACGCGCGCTTCGAGTCTGATGAGAACTGACTTCTTATTCCTGTGGCGCGTATTTATATATCCGAATAATTTCCGTCTAGAACATTCCAGATTTCGCTCGTACATCCCGGTATTCGCATGTGTTGACCTCGAGCGAGTTCCCGAAAGCGTGAGTCACCCGTTGCATCTGGTTGCAAGGTCGCCTCTCGAGTATTCGACCGCGGTGACTCACATATATCCGCAGCGGCCCAGCTGCTCCAAGAAGTTCTGGAACGCTCGGGGCTGAATCATATGTCCGGGGCAACGACCCGGCTGTAGAATCGTTACAATATGAAGTTTGCAGGAATTTATACTAAAAGCAAAATGTACATTTTAAACATCTGTCATTATTTTGTTCATTGTTGTGTAGCAGAGTAGTGCGAAATGTTGAGAAAGAATAATTTATAAGACGCCATTACATTGTACCAAAGTCAATATATAATGTGGCATTGATGCATGAAAGGTGATTGGCCCATATTTTTCGAGCGCATGATAACTCAATGGTGAACGCTATAGAAAATTTGGATTAGATCATGGATTAGACAATATATGGTTTCAACAGAACGGTGCCACATCACACAGCCAGGCAAACAATAAGGATTTTGGAAGAATTATTACTATCTTACGTGTTAGCAATATGCACTAGCCACCAAGATTACCGATTAAACGACCCCAGACTTTTTTTTGTAGGGTTATTTGAAAAACAAAGTGTACGTTAATAAACCACGGACTTTGGGACAGCTGGGAGAGAACGTTTTCCAAGAAATCGAGAATCTACTAGCCGAAATATTTGACAGGGACGGGAAATGCTGTCAAAAGGCCAACTTTGAGCAGCAACCAGTTGGCCGATATAATTTTTGAAAATTGACAATAAAATACTATAAGGACGAAATAAACAAGTTTTAAAAAATCCATTGTTTTTAAACTATTTTCAAATTATAGACACTAAATCAGATGACGACATTTGCACCACCTTGTATTTTGTCTTGTTCGTTCACTTTCAAGAGCTATAAAATAAGAATAATAATGATTATTTCTAGTTGCTTACAAAATACAGGGAATTCATGAAAGTAGGGACATTTTTTCAGAAACAATGCTAGACTCAAAAACAAAGAAGTTCAAAAAGTAACAAACGACTTCCGGGATTGGATTCATCAGGATGAAGCCGCTTACGAATATGGGCGAAACGTTAAGTTCTTCGATCTCAATCATGACACGGTCCAATCCCGGAAGTCGTTTGTTATTTAATGACAATGAAAATGCTTTGGTTAAGGGTTATTAAGTATCTAATAGCTGGTATGTTAAGAGTTGAAACTGCATTCTTCCCGCTTGCGCATGAATCTTGCTGATTGAACTGCAGCCGGAACCAGCAATCATGCAAAAGCGGTAAGAGCCCTTTTAGCTCAAAACATACCTACTATTTTTTCGACAGCTGAGCATATTATTAAGGCGAAAATAATCATATTATTTTATTTTATTAAAAAAAATAATGGACATTTAATTTAAAATTTCTGGCGTAGTCTATGATATGTGACACGATTATTTAAACAAATAACGAGCATTGTCCTGACTATTTTATTCACGTGGAAACCCAAAACGCTCGTCGAGCAGCAAAGTGGTTTTCATCACTTCATGCTCAGCGGTGAATGTCAACTTTCTGTTGCCAAATGACAGTGAGAAAAATCTACTTTCGATGTCAGTCGTCGAAAAACTAATTTTATTCGCAACCATATATGTAATACGATCATTACTGACTTTGAAAAAGTTGGAAAATGAGCCATTCCCAACTTGTAACTTTCCAACCGGTCGGAAAAGTGATTGCCGGTTGGAAATGAATCCATTCCCGACCGCTAAGTAGGTAGGGACAATGGGAATCTCGTTGATCCATTCATGCGCGATCCATTCCCGACCGCTGTGTAGGTAGGGACACTGGGAATCTCGTTGATCCATTCATGCGCGTCACAACCTGTCGTATCATAATATAATTTTTCTAATTATTGTTTAGAATAAAGTGGTTGCGAATAAAATAGTATACATACCACGGTGAAAAGTTTCATTCCTGTCTCGAGATAAAGTTCACCTCGACGCTACGCGTCTCGATTAACTACTTAATCTCTCGACAGGAATGAAACACTTTCCACCTCGGTATGTAATGTACTATTGAACATCTTTGGTAGTTAAAAATTATTTAAATTCAATTTCATAACTGGTTGGTAATTTTCAATAGTAAAACTTGTTTTTGAGTCTAGAATCATTAAGAACAAATGTCTTTGCCTTTATGAACGCCCAGCCAACTTGTTTATCTAACCAAATTAATTTATTAGTTTTATACCTCCACTTGCAACAAGTGCCTTAAGTTACACAATGATCAACTGCATCAAAGATTCATAATCTGTTTAGTAAATAAAATTTGAATTTTCTCTTAAATGTTTCTAATGGTAATGATTTTAAACTGCCCAGCAAACTGTTGTAAACTTTAAGTAAGTTATAAGAAAATGACTGTAGGACTTTGACCATATGAACAAAGCAGTCGGTGTGTAAGCTACCTGGTACTCCGCATGTGTAGACCTTGTCCATAACAAACAAACAAGAAAATGACTGCTCAAACCTTGCAGTTTTGTGTAGGTACAGGAGCAGTAGTAATGAGTGGGGGGTTGCTTTGAGATAATTAAAGCAATTAAAGTACAGACGCTCCAGTAATACAACCCATTAGACATATTAAGGTAAGTTAATACATCAAACTCCAAAAATGAATCTAATACACGATTTTTGACTTTTTATTTCACTTGTATCATTGCTAGTGAATCATGAATATCATGACTCTGTGCTGAGCTGCAGTAATTAAATTGAAAAAGCACAATTTTGAGCTTAGTTGGCAAATAATGTTAATAAAATAATCTCAATTTGGCATATGCTTGCTTAATATATTCATGATGTGTTACATGAATCGAAAATTTGTCAGGCCATTTTTAAATTCCATAATTACGCTACCATTTGAAGTAGTTTTGGTACAAAGATGACGAGTTCGCTTGTATATAGGTTTCTTTTCAGTCATATGTTTGTCACGCACGCAACTTTTGGTTTTCTAAAAGGTTCAGCGTAGCAGCTCTGGGCTCTAGTCGTCTTAGTTGCAGATGCATTTGTTTGGCCACGTTTACGAGCGCTTGATTCCAACAATTTCAAAACACAATCCATTAGAGCAAGCGAGATATTTTTCCTAAAGTTATAAATGCCGTCGCTCTCGCTCGTCCGCGGGCTGCCTCGCCCGCCGTAAGATGCGAGTTTACGCGGGATTGGTTGCAGGTGTGAGCGCGACAGTGCGCATTTGGCGCGAAAAGCTGGCGTGGCGTCAGTTTAGGGTTAGTCAGTCACCGGCCGTGTCCATTAGCGCGTCTTCGAGCGTTGGCTTTTGGTAGACGCCCGTGCCTTCGAGCACGGCGGCTCGTGTTTGTGCTGTTACAGCTTGGTTCCGCTTTTTGTTGTTGGAGAGTTCTTCACGGGCCGTTGAGGCGTAAGTGATGTTGTTTGGAGTGAGAGTGTGTGCCTTGATTTGTTCGTATGGCCGCCAGCTCTGCAAAAATTTCGTGGGCCGTAAGGGGCCTTCTTCCGGATAGCTTTGGGGATCCAATCTGCAGAACGGACCCATCCTTCGATCTCGCCAGCTTTCCGTTCCGATTTCCCGAAAGGGATTTAAACCAGACCCTGCCAATTTGGGGAAATCTTCTTCGGGGCCGCACGACACCCACGTATCCGCCGACGGTTTGTTCGTTGCAGTGGTCGCGTTTCCCAGCCATCGTGACGCAATCGCCTGGCTGACCCATTCAGGTAGTGTGTGTATTTAGTAACAACTAATTAACTTTTATGTGCTTATTTGCTGACTCATTGGCCTTGCAGAGGCTGTTTGTTAACTTAATCGATTCAACTGTTCACGCATAATTTATGTGTTGATTAATTACCGCCTTGCCGAGGCTGTTTGTTAATCTAATTCATTCAACTGTTGACGCATAATTTATGTGTTTATTTGCTGACTCATTGCCGCCTTGCCGAGGCCGTTTATAAACCTAATTTATTCAACTGTTCGGTCATAATTTATTGTGCTTATTTACTGACTCATTGCCGCCTTGCCGAAGCCGTGTATAAACCTAATTCATTCAACTGTTCATGCATAATTTATGTGCTTATTTGCTGACTCATTGCCGCCTTTCCGAGGCCGTTTATAACGGAGGAGGCCAACTGGGCAAAATGGTCAGTTTGTCCGTAAATCCTAGGGGTCAACTGGGCAACAAGCAAAAAATTTTCGTACAAAGATACGAATTTAGGTTATTTGGAGATTTAAGATTTGTGTGTAGTTAGTACAAACATTCCTGTGTAATGTAAAAAATGTGTGTAGGCCCTAGCGCGAGTCCCTTGCCCAGTTGACCCTTATATTTACAGGTAAAAATTAAGTAGCGGGATTATAGAGTTGACCGTTTGCCCAGTTGGCCTGCACCCGTTTATAAATTTAATTCATTCAACTGTTCATGCATACTTTATGTGCCTACTTGCTGACTCATTGCCGCCTTGCCGAGGCCGTTTGTTAAAAACTAATTAACTTAGCAGTGTGCTAGCTAGGTAGTATAGTCGATTAGAATTAAAGTGTCCCCCAGCTGGGCTATATAGTTAGTCAAGTTAGTCTATGTATTACTGTTTACTTTTGTGTATAATTGATTTACACGTGTGAGACCAATAGAACGGTTTATTGAACGAGGCATTATGATTTCCTAAGAGTTTGTGCATGCTTACTTTCAGGTTATTGTGTAAAGATAAATTTACGGCGTGTTTAAGCGTTACAGGTAGGTTATGACGCTCGTCGCTGCAGTGTCGGGACTCGTGAGGCTGTGCACATCTATATTCTATTCCCGTTTCGCCAAGGTGATAAGTCGAAAGGTAGGCTCATTTGATTGTCCGGTTTCACTCTGGGTCTATCTTTGCATTTTCGTTTATGACGATGAAACCGGGTGGCGCTCAATGAATTTTATTGTTGTTTACCGTCCCTTAGGCCATTGCGCGTAGGTAGTCTCGTGTAGGACCACCCCTCGCTCCACTGATGTCTAGTCGGCATATCTTGTTGCGGGTTGGGCAGCGGCCCTAGGTGAGTCATTGTCCCGATTGTGAGAATTACCATCCGCGCCGGCCATCTAGCTTTTACGTAATATTTTGTATGAGCCGACGCGGTGTCTTAAAAGTAGTTTTAGACCGTAACAAATTGTTGTCTATTAATAAGCCTAAGTTTTCTTTACTTTCCACAGTCGGAATAATGGAATCGTTAATTGTTATGTTTGGAAGTCTAAACGGTCAGTGCTTAAGATTTTGAGGAATTTAAGAATGAATTTTGACAGGGCAAAATCCCTTATAGTCACTGAAGTTGAATAAATAATGACATTGGGTTTCATCAGCATAGGTTTTTGACGTTTCCAGTATTCAGCTTTTTTTTCAATACAAGAAGTATTAACACTGAACAGTAGCGCACCCAGAACTGATTCCTGTGGCACTCCTAATTTTAACCGTGTTGGATTAGAAAATGCGAGTGGAGGAGTAGCATGTCTTATAAAAAGAGATGTAATAGATAAAATAATCAGATGGCAATATACAGTGTGTTTCACTTTACATGGAAGCACCCCTGTATTTTCTTTGTTTTTGTATAAATCGATTTGAATTTTTTACCAGTTATACAACTCACCAAGAGGCATCTATTCATGTCCTTGAGCGGGTATGACGTTTTTAGCCTTGCCTACTACGATCAAGAACGTGGGTCGTATTGTTAATATTTTGCATCGCGTTAGAGTTACAGCAAAAAGTTATTAAGAAAAGTTGTTTAGAATCAAAAGAATACCCCAAATACCGATTTCGTTTAATAATTCGAATTTTTAATTTTTATCCATAAATTTGTCAAAGTCCCAATTTTCAACTTTTAATTTGGTATTAAATGGTGCCATGGAGAAACAACATTTTTATTATTGTTGCAAAAGTCATTAGGTCTTAATAATGGCTGAATTACGTTTAACTGTAGCTGAGAAAGTAGAAATAATTGGAATTAATGTTGAAAATGCAAGATCCAATAGAGAAGTAGCTAGAATATTTAATGGAAGGCATCCAGGGCGTGCACCTATTTGTCCTGGCACTTAGTTTCTGAAGATGCAAGCAGCGGAAAATTTTCGATAGTGCAATATCTCAGGAGGATTAGCGTCATAAACCGCCAAAATCATTTCCTCCGAGGGATGCTCTCGAACTATTCTTCTTGGTCTGGGCTTAACAACATTTCCAGTTAAATTAAAAAGTTGATGAATTTCTGAAACAGTTCCAGGATAAATAGGTGCACGCCCTGGATGCCTTCCATTAAATATTCTAGCTACTTCTCTATTGGATCTTGCATTTTCAACATTAATTCCAATTATTTCTACTTTCTCAGCTACAGTTAAACGTAATTCAGCCATTATTAAGACCTAATGACGTTTGCAACAATAATAAAAATGTTTTTTCTCCATGGCACCATTTAATACCAAATTAAAAGTTGAAAATTGGGACTTTGACAAATTTATGGATAAAAATTAAAAATTCGAATTATTAAACGAAAATCGGTATTTGGGGTATTCTTTTGATTCTAAACAACTTTTATTAATAACTTTTTGCTGTAACTCTAACGCGATGCAAAATATTGACAATACGACCCATGTTCTTGATCGTAGTAGGCCAGGCTAAAAACGTCATACCCGCTCAAGGACATGAGTAGATGCCTCTTGGTGAGTTGTACAACTGGTAAAAAATTCAAATCGATTCATACAAACACAAAGAAAATACAGGGGTGCTTCCATGTAAAGTGAAACACACTGTATCAACCAAAGATTATTAAAAGTAAGTAGTAATACAAAAGGAACGAAATGAGATATTGACACTGGTGTTTGTGTATGCCCCAAATGAAGATGCTAGAGCGAAAGAAAAGAATATGTTTTGGATGGACCTACAAGAAACAATACAGGATTATGGAAACAAATTAATCCTATTAGGTGACTTTAATGCTAGAATTGGCAATTAGCACAATAAGTGGCAAGGGGTGATAAGACAACACGGTGAACAAACGGTGAATAATAACGGAAATCGTTTTCTAGAATTTTGTAATGATAACAACTTAACGATAATGAATACATATTTTAAACATAAAGAAATACACAAAATTACTAGAGAAGTGCCGCAAAAGAAAGAAAAGTCAATAATAGATTATGTAGTAACTTCAAGAGAAAATAAGGATATAAAAGATGTACGAGTTAAGAGAGGATACGAAATTGGCAGTGACCATTATTTCTTAGAAGCCAAATTCAGACAAAATCAAAACAAAGAAATTAACCAAATGCCTACAAATACGGAAACCAAGAATAAAATAAAAAATTACAAATTAAAAAATAAAGAACTACAAGAAAAATATTGAAGGAAGTTGATAAAAATATTGAACACAATTATACCACGGCGACGGGGCAAAATAACGTAAATGACATATGGGAAACCTGCACACAAATAGTAATCACATAAGTAGCAACAGAAATCTGTGGAGTAACCAAGAAAGGAGACAATAGGAAAAAGAAGAAATTGTGGAATGAATATATTAAGGAATAAAAAAAACCATTTAAAATATATCTACAGAGCAAAAATCAGCAAGATTACGAAATGCACAAAGAGCAAAGAAGCAAAGCGAAAAACTTGGTAAAAGAAGCTAAACAAAAATTCTGGGACTAATTTGTACAGAAATTAGAAGAGAACAACAAAGAAAACCAAAAACTTAAAAGTGCTTAAAAGTCTGAAAAATAGGCAAGAAGTAAAAGTGTGATCTATAAAGGACCGAAATGGACAACTGTTAACAAACGAAAAAGAAATCATGGATAGATGGGAAGAATATTTCTACGAACCACTCAACAATGAAAGACGCGAACAAAAGGAGGTCATAAGAAACGAAGAAACAAGAAAATTAAGCCACCCACAAGAAATAAGTAAAATTATAACAGAAAAAGAACTACAGGAAGCGCTCGAAAAACTAAAAATAGGGAAGGCTGCCGGAGTAGATTAAATAGATTCCGAACTGTTAAAATATATAGGGCCTACTGGAAAGGAAAAACTTGATGATGGATTAGATGTAACGTTTTTGATATCTTTACAACAAAAATTGGTTATGATAGGTTTATATAGTTACCCACTTTTTTTTAAACCTGTGATGACAGTTCAACAGTTCTTCATGGCATAGTTTAATTACGAATTTTATGGCATCCTCTGGGTACTCTTCCGCTCTTCCTTAACATCAAAACGGAGATATTCTTTTTTCTAGAATTCTGTTCAAATGTCTCCATATAAACAACCAATTATTACATTTAATGAATTTTATTTAATTAAAAAATACTCCCATTATTCCCAATGTGGACAAGGGATTTAATGAAGGTCATCAATTCATTCTTTATTTAGGGTGTGGAAATTTACTCTTATTCATTGACATCTCCTCTATTTCTCCAGGATGACCCGATTTTCTTTTTGCTTGTGGATCCCACTGCAAATTATTTTCATGCCTTTTCTAAACGTATGTCCCAACCAACCCAGTTTTTCTCTTATTTCAGTGTTTGAAATTTATATTTAATTTTGTTACTAGCCACAAACAAGCGCTGATTGTACCATTAAAGTCTCTAATTTTAGTGTACACATTGATATTATTTGCACACCAAACATAAGTTAACGGAGACATTTATTTAATCTTGCTTTGACGTCTTTAAAAACATCTTCCATAGAAACAACATTCCGAAGGTAAGTAAACTCCTGCACCTACTCCATATCCTATTCTAATATATTAGTCAGTGTTGTACTTGCACCCATTAATTTAGTTTGTTGATTTTTAACTTCTCTTCTTACTGTTCTATATATTATATTGCAAGCAACACATCTTCTACTGCACTTTATTATGTTTTTCAAGATTTCGTCCGGGGCTATTAAGAACAAAAGTGGAAACGTTATACACGCTTGACAGATTCCAGTTTTACTTTCAAATTCATGTTAGGTACCTTTGAAAGCAGACAATATGCTCAACTCTCAAGCAGCTGAACTGGGTTTGATTTGCAGTAACTGCAAAGGGATTTCAAATATCGTACACTGTCCTGCTACCATGCAGGTATTAATAAAAAATCTTGTAATTAATGACCGTAAAATCTCTACAGGGGTTTCCTTAACTATCTTCATCATCTCTGCTATTAGTTCAATTCCTTCTTTTTCTATATTCACTGTTTTGTTAGAAATCTCCATTCGACATTTCCTTTTTGTACAATAATCTTGCATGGTTTATTTTTGAGCGATATCTGGTTCTATTTTACCTAATTTATTTGCCACATTTTGTACTTTTTGTGGCAGGTTTCCTATGAATCTGTATCCAAATTTATTTTTCTACTCCTGTAACTAAATTTAGTAATTTAATTTAGTAAAATTAGTAATTTACGTGACAAGGCCGGAAAATGACTTATTAAAGTACGAGTTTAGATGTTTACGGACGAGGCCAGGAACGAGCCGAGTCTGGAATTTCTAAACGAGTATTTTAATAATATTTTACGGCCGCCTTGGAAAGTGGCGGAGTCCCGAGGGCCCCCTTGGAGAGGGGCGGAGCCCCGAAGGCCCCTTGGAGAGAGGCGGAGCCCCGAGGACCCCCTTGGAGAGAGGCGGAGCCATGAGGGCCCCCTTGGAGAGGGGCGGAGCTCCGAGAACTCTCTTCTTTGGTCAGGTGAACGGCAGGGGCGTGGGAAGTGTTATGATAATTTATGAAGTTTTTTGTAAAAAAAGACAAGAGTGATACTTTCCGGCTTTGTGATGTAATGTTCCACTTTCCGGACTCAAATTAATGACGCAAAGTCATATTTTCCGGACAGTATGAAATAAATGGTATTTAACATACTAACAAACACGTCGCTAAGTGACCTTTTAATCATGCCTTCATAATCTGTGACTAAAAGAGCCTCTTAGTCACGAGCTGAAGTTGGCAACGACGTTTTAGTCGTGATGTGAAGTTAGGTTCAAACAGTATTTGCTTTATTAGCCACAGCCAAAACCAAAATCAAGTTAGTTTTCAACTTTTAACAGTCAATTTTGACGTTTGTCAAGCATAAGTTAACCTAACAATATTCAGAATCTTAATGAAATCATACTATGTTATATTGTCTAAATTTGTGGTCGTAGAAAAAGTATAGTATGTAACACATTACATAAACTCGTCTAGACACTCGTTTATTAAACACTCGCTGCGCTACTCTCCGCTGGTGCCTAAAAAAACTCGTGACTAAAGTGACGTTTATAAAACTTGTTACATAATATACTATTACCTACATGAATACTAACAATTAACACTTAAATTAGTTACATATTCACAGTATTTGTGCTAAATATGCATATGTAGAGCTAGGAGTTCATTAAGCCATAGACCAAACTGGCCTGTAGTACTGTTAGATGATGATGAGGAGCTCCATTAAGGCGATTATATCAGTGTTATCTTCTAGTGACACTTGTAGTACCTTTGTTGAAATGTGCTATCACCATCTATGTTCTCGTCTTTTCCACATCACTATTGACAATCTGGTCCGGGGTTCCAAACTTTCTCTGTGAAACTTCCTGAGGTTATAAAATAGACGATCTGATAACATCTTACATCTCCCTCATGCTAACGAATATGAACGTAAAGAAGCACGAGAATAAAATGATTTGTTTGTGCAATTAAACCATTGCTTCATACCATTTTGGCTTTATCACGATTTGATTTATTATTGTGAAAGCTCATAATAGTAGCGTCCCACTATCAGCAGGGTTTCGATTAGCGTAATTCAATGTTATGATTTAAAATGTTAAGTGCTACGATTTTGGTAAATGCTCAGATATTTGAAGTAACGTAAGACACGCTAATCAGATTGTGTTAGTAAAAAGGCTGGCGAGGCGTCACAGAGCAAAAGTGCAGTTAGTTTGCATTCAGTGCGACATGCTAGGCTGTTTGTCAATGAAGATACAGGTAATATACCTACAGTGATAAGAATTATGTAACATGCCTAAGCGCATAAAGCAACCTGTAGCATTTAAGAGTGGCGCAGTGCTTCAAATCAGAAAAGTGAAAGTTGTGAATTAAAATAAATGTGAGGTTAGCGCAACAATATTTGACAATTCGAGAAAACAAACAATTAATTTAAAAGATCATAGTAGGTGTACTCACAAATAGCAGAATGTAGTAGGTTACTTAGCAGCACTTGTAAATAAGAACAAAGAAGGCTCGGCCAAGCGAAGCCCAGAAGGAGGTTGTGTGCTGGCTTCCAAGAAAGAATGTTATATATCTTCGTGTATTTAAAGTCGTTTTAGTGCAGTGCATCTGGTAGTTAGTATAATTATTAAGATTGAAGCAGCAATACTCCGCACTTCGACACACAACCACGATTTGAAGAAGCCAGTAACGAGTTGGAGAAGCGCATCGACGATTTGTACCAGCAAACGAAGCCTGAGAGCAGGTACGAGTAATAGCAGCTACATCGGGAGCACCAGCGAAGGCAGTTCAAGCAGCAATGCAGTCGAGGGAGCTACGAGCATATTAGATCAAAGCAGTTCCAGCGACAGACGACGGCGCAGAGTGGAAGAAAAAGGCGCATTTTGAGCAGTTTCCAGCATCTGGGAGCCCAAAAATGCACTGAAGCAGGTTGGCGTCCTTTTGAAATTCGAATCGATGCAGCATTGGACCGAGCCGGCGTCCCTGGTTACCGATAAACAGGTTTCTTAGTTACGGAGTTCCATTTATTTAATTGTTATTTACCTGTGACGTAATTATCAACAGCTTGCTTTGATTAGATTAAAATTGAACGTAAATTTTTGTGTCCTTTCGTACCAATTATTTGGGGTTACATTTATTAAGAAAAAATCGCCGTATTAGAGCAGTTATCATACAATTGCGTAAATTTTCAACCCAGGGATGAGAGTTTTGTGAACCAAATGGCTAATCGGAGCAAAAGTATTAATTATCGTGATTTATAAAATATGAAGGGGCAGCATAACTGAGATCTTCTTTACGTATTCCCTTATACTCTAAGGTGTCGGGTCCTCTATCCATTTCTGGTATCGCTTTCTGTGTAGCGCCGTCCTCTTTACTTCTTCGAGAGCTGTAACATATTTTTGATGTTGTCTAACCACTTTGTTCTGGATCTCCTCCTTCATCTCTTCTCTACTCTTCTTGCTTCCATCATCCTCGTTGGGAGTCTCTTTTCTTCAATTCGGACCACATGTTCGTACCATTGCATAACCGAGATAATTTTTATATTTATTTAGAAGGAACAATTTTTATTTGGCCAATTTAAGCTCAATTATATCCAGTTCAATATATTTTAGAAGAAATAAATATTATTATATTATTGACGCACGCTAGATGAATCATCGTTACAAAATATAACATTCTTCTTCCTCTCTTATTATAGGCCAGTGGCCTGTTCTAACCACAAAGTGTTCTAAGAGCCCTCTTTACCCTTAGGCCAGGTAGGTGGCTAGCCTTGCCCGTCGAAACTGAGGAAGAGTTTCCTTGTTAGGGGTTAACGACTACCACAGTCGCCGGGATTCGAACCCGGGCCGGCCGCTTGAGAGGCGAGCATTTGCTCGCGGGGCCATCCGCTCACCGAAAACATCTGTTTAGCCAATTTAAAATTTGTATTTGTATTTTACATTATTTCTCTGTGTTTATTCTTAAGCGATTAAATTAACAGTTTTCAATAAAGTTATTTGTAAATAGTGTTTTACGTATATAATTTTAATTAACATATACAGGGTGTCCCTAAACTAATGGGACACCGATTAGTCATAGACTCCTTAGGTCATAATAAATCGATTAAACGTAATATACCTTAGTACAACGTCCCTTCAGTAAGAAGTTATAGGGCCTCGAAATTAAATTTTTTATTTTTTATTTTTTTGTTAATTTACACAAATGTAAAGATGTCGATTTGAATTTTGGTATACATGCTTACTATTTTGTAGTGCACTAATAGGAAAAATTTCATAAACTAGCCTTGACTGTAAGGAGTACTTTACCTATCTTTCAAAACTTTTATTAGCTCTAACTTCGTTATCTGTAAAATTTTTCAAAATTTTAGGTTATTATTTGAAATAGAATTAAAATACACAAAAATAATGTACTCTTAGTTTATAAGCGTAAGAGCAACCGTTTAGCTTAAAATGCCCATCAAAGGTTTTTGGTTGTCATTAACACCTGCAATTATCAAGTAGCCATGATCACAAAAACAATGGGTAATGATTGTAATCCAGTAAACAACAACAAGAAATCAATTAATGACATTGGTGACATAAGCTTTTTGTCTTTTGTGCTTACGAAAATGCTGCGACATAGCGAACCTTTCAGCATTGGAGAATTCGTTATGTAGGGGCATTTTCTTAAACATAAAAAAACAAATTCTTATGTTACTAATGTCAGTAATTGTTTTATCATTGTTTTCTACTAGATGACCATTGTTTTTGTGATTATGGCTACTTGATAATTGCACGTGTTAACGACTACCAAAAACCTTTGATGGGCATTTTAAGGTAAACGATTAGGCTTAAGAACTAAGAGTACATTATTTTTGTGCTTTTTAATTCTCTTCCAGATAATAACCTAAAATTTCAAAAAATATTACAGATAACGAAGTTATAATTAAAAAAAGTTTTCAAAGATAGGTAAAGTGCCTCTTACAGTCAAGTGTAATTTATGAAAAACATTTTTTTGTTAGTGCAGTACATAATAGTAACCATGTATACCAAAATCCAAATCGATATCTCTACATTTGTAGAAATTAACAAAAAAATAAAAAATAAAAAATTGAACTTTAAGGTCCTATCACTTCTTACTGAAGGGACTTTGTACCAAGGTATATTAGGTTTAATCGATTTATTATAACCTAACTAATCTATGACTAATCGGTGCCCCATTATTTTAGAGACACCCTCTAGGCGCTTTCGATTTGGTGTTTGTATCTGCAGGAGTAACTCGCTCTAGTGCAGCTCGACGTAACTTAGAGTAGTTTTAAATAATACACGTAAAATCACTTCATCACAGGACGACAGAATAGTTTCGATATTCTATGACGTGACTTAACCTATTTTATGCTGTCATTTGTTGTAATTTACAGCACTAGGAAACCGTTAAATACTAGCGGCAAGAACAGTAGGCAGTTTCGTTTGTTTATCTACTAAAAAAATTACAATTTCCCAAAATGTTAGGTTATTCATGTAAAAGTTCACCAAACAAATGTCAAACTAACCTAACTAATTAACGGAGCAGTTGTGGAACAGTAAAACCCCAACTATAAAGCAGGTGCACGAGGGGAAGAGGGAAAGTAAAATTGAGCAGATCTGGAGCAAAATGTTCTTGCAAACAATACGCGTAGTCATCTACCCCGAGTTGCACCTAGCAGCTCGTGTGTGCAAATCGAAAGCGCCTCCTGTATATAGCCGCAGGCACCCTCTGAACTTTAGACATGCGAATTCCTAAGTTTAGATTATAGTATCTACAGAGTGTAGCAGAAAAACACGTGTTAATTTTAAGGCGCAGTGGAGCTCGCTGAATAATAAAATCTATCAGTATTGTTTTTAAAACGCCCCGAACACTGATTTTGGCTAGAAATATGTGACGAAAGATACCTCAGTTGTGATAGAAAAGGAACGTTGTTAAAAAGTGTAATTGTTGAAAGGCATGGGAATCAATCAACTTAGAAAACGAAAGACTTGTTAGGTCAAAATTATGGAGAAAAAAAAACGATTTTTCCAAAATGCTATAGAGAAAAGTTATTCAACTTGGTGAGTTCTTCCACGTGTTAAAATTAGCACACATATTTATGATACACTATGTATAGAGCGCTACTTAATCTTCAGTAAAACATTAAAAATTCCATTGTTAATATTCCGTAGTCTAATCAACTGCTATAGAAACTAAAGATGTCTACCCATATATAGTCATAGGTATGCTAGAACTTAAGGAGGTATACAATTTGATACATCCAAGTTGCACTAATAGTAATTTATTATACAAGACGATAAAGTTAAATTTTATCCACGAGTGAATCGTTTAACGTCGAGACGAAGTTGAGACGTTAATGATTCAAGAGTGGATAGAAATAACTTTATCGTCGTGTATAATACAATATTTTTTTCTATAGCAAGAAATTTCACAATTTCAAAAGAAAATAATGACATTTCAAAATGTCAGTAGCTAGATTGGGTTGCTACGATAATACGAAACTGTCATATTTAATTTAAACAAAAGTTAGAAAATTAAATTACTTTATCTATCCTTGATGTTAAAGTGCTACTTTATCTACCCTTGCTGTTAAAGTAAAACTTGACCTTTTGTTTTGAGTTGATAAAAGCACACTTTAACATGTGCTATAGAAAAAAAATTCTTATTACTATTACTTCAAAATTACAATCTATGTTATTTTGAAATGACTTTCGATCCTTTTTGTATGTATCTATGTATTATCGGTAACCTCATTTTACCTTGCGGATGAAGTTGAAGTGCGCCTTTTATGCATAATCAGCAACCAGGTGAGTGTCTTGGCGATGTGTTGATCTTATTACTCTCTATCTATTGATCTATTATTCTTAGGTCTGTGATTCTGAATAGAACACAGTTAATTTGGTACCCAACTATGATTGGTCTAACCGAGCCCGATTCCAATCGTCAAGGCTGCGGAAAAATGTCGGTGGCCGCTGGATTCGAACCGAGGACTTGCTTAATGCAAGCCTACCGCTTTCCCAACTGCGCTACCCGGCTTCTTTTGATTCTTTTTGTAAATAAATTAATTTATCAATTCACAGGTCTAAATAAACCACTACAGAAGAAAGGTTTAACACAACAAAGAAGCTGACCTGCGGTTAATTAATTAAAATAATTAACGGTGATAGCAGAAGACCGCAGATTAACCTGCTTGCTGCGCTTACTACACGGCAAATACAAGAATTTCCCGACACTCACCGCGTAGGCCGAACTAGCTCAATTTCGACGACCTTGGATCGTAGATTCTTATCAACGGTACTACCCTGGAAATACTGCAAAACAAAAAATGGGCGCCAGGAATCATAAGATGATTCCGAAAATAATCAACCAACTACTGTTTAATAAGGTTTATTAAATATTTTAAAAAATTAAAACGATGGTGGTCAAAAGTAATGCAGTATAAATATTAAAATCAATATCGTAGTCAACAAAGGTAATTTATGTAATTTGTAGTGTATTCAAAAATTTGCTAAAATACACGCCAGCTAAATGAAGGTGGCCACACGCATTAATACAAATAACCCCTTTTGTGGGTCGTTACATTAATTGAAATTGCAATGGTAATCGAGTGATATGCATATCGCTGTCATTTAAAAAAACCTTTCTGTCTAGGCTGTTGAAAGCAAAAGACGTGGGTGCTCCTTTCACAAGAATCATAAAAATCAGTAGCTTTAAATGCTAAATTTAATTAACTGTACAGATTTAATGAGCTATTAGATTTGCAATAAATTTAATTAATGGTATAACCAACCCGTGTAACTGTCCACAATTAACCGAAATCACTAACCTTTGGAGCACAATAATTCCTAGGGACCGCGCTGTCAAAGGGTCGCTACTGCTTGTTATTCAGCTGAATCAACGCCTAACGCGATGCAACGGCTTGCCAGGGAAGCTGACAAAAAGGTCGAACGTTTTGCTCCTGGCAGCATCGACGCTGAAGGCAGATAACGTTCTTTAATGAAACAGGACACTTTTTTAAAAGCATCGAGTGAAACTGTCGGTTAAGAGCTAAAAAAATGCAATTAATAGGAGAATAGCAAACAGAAAAACGCCATCGTACCTGATTATAGTCAGCCATTGGAAATAAAATTCTTTTAAAATTGTTTGAGCGCACGTAGTCTTGACTAATAAAATCATCAAACCTCAGTCGCGCCAAACGCGTCGGCCGGGGCGAAAAGGACGAGTGCCCGGGCCCGAAACGTTCGGTTCAAAAAGAGAACTCGCAGTCCAACGGCCAGCGATAACAAATAAAGCGGGTTAAAAGTGCATCGAGCGAACGACAGGAACTCAATACAGGTACAAAATGCGCTGGTTTGGAAAATTTAAGAATTAGAAATGCAATGAATTATAATTCAAATAAAAATATACAGGTTAGGCCTGAAATAATTTGGTAAATGGCGAAACAATTAAGCGGAACCAAAAAATTGTTTCAGGTTTAAGTATTAGTATTTTTGCATTTAAGATTTAGAGTTACAAAAAAGTTTTCACTTCACCTAGCACGTAAAGGTTGGGTGTAGTACATAATTCTTAAAGTTGAGAATTACTTGTATCAACATGTCAAGGAGGGCAAAGCCTAGTAAATAGTATACAGGATGTTTCAAAATAAGTGGAAACAATTTTAAAAGGTGATTTCTTGTCGAAAATTAATGGAGGTTTTTCATATAAACGGTTTTTCTTAAATCTCTCCCCGCCGAGTTACACCTTTCTAAAAACTTGGTTCTTTAATTTTACTGAAAACTGGGAAAGGGTATTAAAATGAAAATTGGTAGATATTTTATATCAATAAAAAGCTTATTTATGATTTTTTTATATTGATTATAAAAAATATGCCTTAGAAAGCCTGATATTTAAAAACTTTGTTGTTTCTTTATTTCGTGTGTAAAGAATTAAATAGTTATACCGTGGGTTATAATCTATTCTGTTTTTTAACACAAAAACTGTTAGTTTTGCGAAAAAAACTAAGAGAGCTAAGAAGTGATTAAATAAATTGGGTTCTCCAGTACATATTTTTGTATAATTAAATTTGTGTCCGTTAAAAAAATTCGAAGCTTTAAGAGGGTGTAACTCGGCTGGAAAGGACTTAAGAGTTTATATGAAAGCCTCCCCTTAATTTTCGATAAGCAATTGTTTCTACTTATTTTGAAACGTCTGTATTTTGCTTAGAATATAAAGAGTATATTTTATATTCTAAGGCTAAGGTATTTTGTTGACCCATAACAAATGCAAGTTGAGTAACAGATAATAATAAAAATCTGTTGCTTTCATTAATCATTATTATAGATATATCTATTGCAGAACCGTATGTGCATCCAGTTAATCATGTATAAACAGCAGCAGTTCCGCAAATAATGATAACAATAAACCAGTTGAAGTGTTCCAGAAGAGTGAACTTCTTTTATCGTTCTTTCAAAAGATAAGCTGGTGCTGGCCCCATACCACCAAAAACTAGTTTAGGTTTGATATGACCTTTCTTATCGAAAAAGGAGATTGTCATTTAGGAAATTTTCCATTTCTTAAATACTTAGGCTAACATTCTCACTCAAGCTCTGGAAGCTGTTAAATTATATAAAATAAATTGGAAATGGCCGTTTTAAAAAACATAACTATTGTTTGTCAAAATATTCTCCCTTAGCCATTGTTTGAAACCAGTTCGCGAAATTCTAAGTGAACTCCATTCTAGGAAGGTCGGTAAACATCCCCTAAAATTCAACAACCGCTTCATTTGCATGAAGAAATTTCTTGGTATTGATGTTTTTTAATCTTTGGAAATAAACAGGCTGAGGGCAAAATCTAAAATGTATAAAACATGAGCGAGCAGCTGAATTCCAGATTTGTGTAAGAAATTGAAAGTTTTGTATGCGGAGTTGTATTATCATGGTGTAACAAAATGCCATGTAAACCAGATTTGCGGCGATCACTACAAATTTTTTCAAATACCTGAGGCAAACGCTTTTACGTTCGTTAAGAAGTATTACTGCAACTGGACAGCTGAGTGACGAAAGCTGGAACCTTTTTGCACTTTGCCGCGAATAACATTTGTTGTCGTAGCCTCATTTTCAAGTACTTGAACACTTTATTGTTGTTTAGCCTTAGGGTCATAATTATACATCCAAGAATCATTCTTCACGACAATATTAAACACATGCTTTGAAAATTTAGCTTGGAACTTTTCTTAACAAAAATATACACAAATCTACTTGTGCTTGTTTCCGTTCTTCGGTTAACAAATGTGGAATCCGCTCATTTGCCGGCGTCCTCACACCTTGGTGTAAAATATCTGTTACAGTTGATCCAATACCTATAATTCATTAACTCCTTTGCAAACCACTTGCTATAATAACAAGAGATCAAATAAATTTACAATTAGAGTCGCCTGTGATATATGTTATACGGTTGGCAGTATTGAAGTGTATTGTCAGTCTATGTCAGTACTGCCAAACGTATAACACATATCACAGGCGACTCTAATAATTGTAAATTTATTTGATCTCCTGTTATTTGGCTTGTTAAGTTGCATGTTCTAGGCCTCTAGGGTATTAATTATTATTTTGTTGTACACATAACCTCTAAAATATTACTGTGAGTGTAAGGCGAAGCACAACGTTGCCAAATTAATTATGTAATAGGAATGCTTTCGTAACTATGTTGCCTGCTCGTTTTTAATTAAGAAATTCTATAATAAGTTTTCAAACAAACATTAAAATGTCGAAAATAATAAATGTTCATATTAAAATGTGCATTAAAAATAACTAAAAATGCAGTTTTTGGCGTATGTAGATGTGACAACATTGTAGCTGTCAAACATTCTAATCTAAAAACGAAACGTGTTTCAAGGTCTCTAGATGACGAAAAACAGGTTTTTTCAATTCCGCCTATGTCAGCCTGTTGCAGGTATAACTAAAAAACTATTTGTTTGAGAAAGATAATATTTTGCATGCGGATTATATGCCTATCCGGCATAAAATCGAGAAAGTTTCGGTAAAATATATATAGGGTAAGCACCTTAAAAAATATAATTCGGTCTATTTTTGCTTTAATTCAAGACCTATTACTTAAATGAAAGTAAAATATGTATTTTTACTTTGACTGACAATAGATAAAAGTGATAATTTGCACATAGCTCAGGCTTTACCCTTGACTAAAATGGGACCCAACAGACACAGGGTAAATCTTGTAAGGAGTCCTCGGTGGCCGAGTGCAGCGAACGGGCGGTTTACTTGCGAGCTACTGCCAGTCATTAAAATCGCATTCGCAGGCGCTGAAGTTCTAATCCCACTGCCGGTAATGTTTTTCGTTTAAAAATTGATGTAATTCACATTATCAAGTGTTTCCGTTTATTGTTTCAGTATTATTACGAGCGTGAAGATATTTTGCCCCTATTTTTCTTTGATTTTTAAAATTGTTTAGTGTCACAACGCCACTTGCGAAGGACGTTCTGAGTAAAGCCCTTTGCAGATTTTATTTAATATTATTATTAACACATTTAAACGCCAATTTTTGTTATTTCCGCTTAAACATGCCCGGAAAAACTAAAAACTGGGTATGTATTGCAATAACATGAAGTTCAGACGAACTAACAAACTTGACACCAAAGTTTTCACTAGACGGCGTTGCCAATAGTAATTATCGAGGAGAATGCGACCTTGGTGGTTTTTTAATTTTTGAACAGAACATAGGTTACATGTTGATTGGATGACATATTAAATATTTTAAATTGTAGTTCTGGCTATTATAAGTTAAAATTGTCCTCAGTCCTACCTAGTTAAAAACAAATTATAAAATCACATTTTAAGTTGATAATATCCAGAACTACAATTTAAAATAATTAAATGTCAACCAGTCAGTGGCGTAGCTATCGATGCGCGAAGGTGAGCAAAGGTGCGCAACGTTAATTTTTAGTAATACTTTGCTACATTTCCATAGTTATGTTGTATTTATTTTTGTTTATTTATTAAATATGACCTATAACTGTGGTAAGATGGTTTTTTGTTAACTGTAGCAGTAAGAATGTGGATGTACTAGCCCACCACATAGATGGCTTTATTCTAATTAAAATAATTTTTGCATTTTTAAAATTAAATTGTAAATAAAAAAGTTACAGAAGAAAATGTTTTAAAGTTTGTAATAAAGCAAACTCACCGCAATAGAAACAACTTTGCTAGATCGAATAACTTTTCAAGAGCTTTGAAAATTATGTAAAAGGTAGGTAAAAACATCTTAATATTTCTAATAATACTGAAACAGTAAGAGGAAACCCTTATTAATGCGAATTACGGTAATTCACAAAAACCATTACAATCAGTGGGATTCGAACCTGCGCTGCCAAAGGGAATTCTATTGCTGGCCAGACGCTTACCTGGGCATTATAAAGGACACGGTGACGACTAGACCAATGGCGACAAATTGTGCCCGGTCGTCGACAATAAAAATATGAAGCAAATGCGCAGACACGCAGACACAGCACGCGGCTATCTAGTGTATAAGTGATAAATGTGTATCCCCAAATGTAGAAGATATTGCAGATGTTTCGAAAAAGACATTTTGTTCCAGCTACTTGCTCCTACATTTAGTAGCACAGAAATAAGAAATGCTAGTACACATTTTCCATTGACTTCATGACATATGAAGTACATTAATTGATTACTTACATATTTACCTAACTATTAATTTTTATTTATGTACTTCAAATTAGGTTCTTTACGTAGTCAAGCAATAAGAAGGTTCTCCACATACTTTGTAAATCGTTTCCACTGTTACAATCACGAAATTGAAAAAAACAAATCCTATATTTATATTGCTATGATATTCGTTTGTATGTTCCAGACTTTACAAGTAAATGTAAGGAATAACTAATTAAATTTCAATTGCACAAGGAAAATTGCTGGCACAAACAGATTCCTTGTAGTAGGTAGAATTTATTTGACCAATATTAAATAGTCACATTTAAAGCATGCAAAGTGCATTTCACACAACACCAAGTAGCAAAACTAAGCTAAAATACACATTTTAGCCACATAAAAAGCCAGCCAAAGTATAGGGCCACATTTTAGCATAAATTGGCACAGAATACAACATTTTGGACACGTTTATATGCGATTTCAGTCATGCAGTGTGCTCACGATTAACGTGCCTGTAAATCTGGGTCCGAACACCAGAAATTATACACTCAATGCACTGGTGAAGCAGATTGGGCTGTTGGTGTACGCCTGAGTGCCGCTGGAAGCCGAGGGCTTTCGGCAACACAAAATTGAGGCCGCAGAATTCAAGGGCCGTGTGTCCCAAAATTGGAAGCCTGCAAACAGAGAAAATTGAATATTATGCACATTAAAGCTGTGAATTTACATACCAGAAAATTAGAGCTGTTACGAACCAAACTATTGCACCAAATATGCTCAATGAGGAGTCCGTGTAGTTTATATAGCAGGCACATACTTAGAGGAGATGCGAGTGGACATGTTGATGCCTTCATCCACTAGCAGAGCTGTTGGACTCAACAAATTCGTGCGACATTGCAGGATGCAAGGTTCACGTCGGCATATGTGTGCAGATCTTCGTTAATAAAACTTCCACCTTCCAGACATCACATCTGGGTGTTTGTGTGGGGCGAAGCCCTATTTATGCTAAAAACAGTTCAACGTGTGATCAGAACGGATCTAAGTGATATTTGGAACATTTTTGCACTGATAATATGAGCTGAAGACGGTGTTGTAATTAGTTTTGCGTTTAGGCACCTCACCTTTGTTGTCGTCCATTTTTAGATATTAAGTTGATTGGTTTGAATTGAGGTCTGTGTAATTTGTTTGTGAAACATTTACTTAAGTGTAAATAAATATCAGTCATTTGTGAAGAATTATTTCTGAGGCTTTCACGGCCATTGTCATTAAGTAACAAACGACTTCCGGAATTGGACCGTGTCATGATTGAGATCGAAGAATTTCTTCGATCTTAATTATGACACGGTCCAAGAAGAACTTCTTCGATCTCCATTATGACATGGTCCAATCCCGGAAGTCGTTTCTTACTTAATTTGTAAAGGGTGTTTTAATCCAACTTAAGTGCGTAGTGTATCCTATTTGATACAATTATACAACTTCTTCGAAAAAAATTGGTTTTGGATGAGTTGCAAGCAGCGGTCATTTTGGAGCCATCGAGGACGCAGCGGCACACGGTTGCAGATTTCAGAAGGTTATCGAACAGTGGCGGGGGAAAACAGGTTAGAAAACTTATTCTGTGCTATAATTCAAGTTGTAGCTCGTGTAATTTCATTGTAATGTTGAGCTCTATAATGATAATTAAGCTGGCAAAAATGGGTGTTTGAAAAAGTCAGTAATAAAACAATCCTCAAATAATTTAATTATTGTTTACTTGCATGAACCCACGAATCTTTTTGTTATTGTGTGTTATATTTTATAAACTCTGAGTTGCTATATGTGTAAAACAAGAGTCTCATATAACATTTGCTTGTGAAAAACTAGTTACGTGTGCCCAGAATAATTAATTTTCTTGAAAAAGGCAGGTACCAAAATAAAGTCAGTTCTCGTTTAACCTTTAACGAAGAAAGTCGTACGGTTTACGGGCTAAGATATCAACAGCGACCTCCGATAACGCGAGTTTATCGTCGTAAACATTAATAATCCCAAAATTTTATTTCTAAAAGTGCATTTATTTTTCAATCAAACTTGGATAAAAACCTAGCGCGAAGGCCATTATGGCCTTCCCTCCACCATTCGGGGCACCCCAATACCCACAGCAACTACCCCAAATGACACCGGCTATGCCTTTGATGACACCAGAGCAATCACAGTTGTATTCAGGTAATTTTCCACAACAACCACAATTTTATTTCCAACCTTACCAGCAATTGCAACTCCCCAATCAGAACCCAGCCTTTCCACCCCTACCACAATCTAATAATGATTGGACGCAAGTTTCATACAAAAGAGGACGGAATTCACAAGACAATGCTGGTATGCATACTAAACATCCAAAAGTAAATAACTATTGGCTTGATGCACCCTCAACCTCTAACACCTATTCACCTCTTGAAACGGACGAAGTCAGTGAACAAGTTCAAGACTCAAACACTGAAAAACCATCAAACACTGAAAAACCATCCAAACCCCCTCCAATTTATGTAAATGGTGTCAAAAATGTTGCACCACTCATACTGCTTCTAGATCAAGTAAGCAAACAAAATTACGATATTAAAGCTCTTACTGATAATCAAGTGAAAATACAGCCAAAAACGGCAGAACATTACGGAATAATTATAAAAGCCTTAGATGACAAACAAACTGAGTTTCATACATACAAGTTAAAAGAAGAGAGATGTTATAAGGTAGTTCTCAAAAACATGCATCACTCCATTAGTAGCGACGAGATTAAAGCAGAAATCGAAAAACTAGGACACAAAGTTACCAACATATGGAATATTAAACAATTCAAAACCAAGCTACCGCTCCCCATGTTTTTCGTTGAGTTAAAACCCGCTCCCAACAACAAAGAAATTTTTAACATAGAATTCATTCAGCAGTGTAGAATTAAATTTGAGCCTCCTAAGTCTAAGAGAGAAATAGTTCAGTGTGCAAGGTGCCAAAGATACGGGCACACTAAAAACTTTTGTCATCTAAGACCGAGATGTGTAAAATGCACAGGAGATCACTCTACGGTCGAGTGTCCAAGAAAAGAAAAATCTCGCGATGTCAGATGTGTGCTATGCGGGGGAAACCACCCTGCTAATTACAAAGGGTGTACCATATATAAAGAATTGCAAAAAAAGAAATTCCCTTCCATTAGGCCTAAACTTTATACCTCTCCAGAGCGGTTCAATCGCTTTCAACAGACTCAACCCGGAATATCTTACTCCCAAGTAACTAACGGACAAAATCAGCCGTCTTATAATCCTGTCCAGACACAAATTTCTCTACAACCACAACAATCAAATAACGATATACAAGAATTAAAGAACATGATGAAAGGGCTCTTTGAGCAAATTGGCACCATGTTAAATCTTTTAACAACAGTCCTTTCTAAAATCAAATAATGGATAAGCTCCTTCATCTAGCTTTATGGAACGCTAATGGCCTATCACAACATATTGAGGAAATTAAAATGTTTATTAAGAATCATAACATAGATATATTTTTGATTTCTGAAACGCACTGCACTGAAAGAAGCTACATAAGAATCCCCAACTACTCTGTTTATAGTACAAACCACCCAGCTGGGACTGCACGAGGTGGAGCAGCCATCATAATTAAAAATTCTATTAAACACTACCAAATGACCGAATACAGTAAAGATTTCCTCCAGGCGGCTAGCGTGTCGATAGAAGACGTAACAGGTCCATTGACGATATCAGCTGTATATTTTCCACCAAGGCACAACGTGAAACAGGAACACTATGAAAACTTTTTCAACTCCCTGGGACGCCGGTTCATAGCGGGTGGCGACTATAACGCCAAACACATAATATGGGGATCCAGACTCGTCACTCCCAAAGGGCGTCAATTATACAATACCCTGGAAGCGAATAACTTGAAATTCCTTACGACCGGTGAACCCACGTACTGGCCAACAGACAGAAACAAACAGCCCGATCTTGTTGATTATTGCATTACCAAAGGAATTCCTCAAGATTCCGTAACAGCGAAATCATGTTTTGAATTGTCAACTGATCACTCCCCAGTCTTAGTCACGTTAAATGCAACTATGACAAAAAAAACCAAAGAATCAAATTTAAGCAGTAAACACACAAACTGGGTAGCCTTTAAATGTTACATAAATGAAAACTTAACTCTCCAAGTTCCGCTTAAAACTGAGCAGGACATCGAAGACGCTGTCAAATTTTTTAATGACACCATTCAACAGGCTGGCTGGACTTCAACACCTGACTCAAGTACACAATTAATAAGCTGGGATTGTCCAATATTAATCAAACGAAAAATAGAGGAAAAACGTAGACTACGAAGGCAATGGCAAAGATACAGAACACCAGAAAACAAACGATTACTCAACACCGCTTCAAGGGAGCTAACAGAACTACTCAACGAGAACAAAAATGCATGCATCGAAACTTTTCTCAAAGGCCTCACCCCCACTGAAGCTACAGATTACTCCCTCTGGAAAATAACAAAGAAGATTAAACAATGCAAAAAAGCTTCCCCACCTATTAGGACTCTACAAGGAACCTGGGCAAGAAGTAATATCGAGAAAGCCCGCTCATTCGCTGATCATCTAATGAATGTGTTCCAGCCTCATCCCTCAGATAATGAACCAGAGGATGAAAATGAAATCCTGCAGTCGTTAGATGCACCTTATCAACTCGAACCACCAATCGAACGCCTCAAGATCAATGAAATTCAAGAAGTCATAGCCTCACTAAATCCCAAAAAAACACCAGGTCACGATTTGATTACAGCCAAAATTCTAAAACAATTGCCCAACACTGGAATGAGGTACCTCACTCAACTGTTTAACTCAGTATTACGCACAGGATATTTTCCACTGCAGTGGAAAGTGGCACAAATCATCCTAATCTTAAAACCAGGAAAATCTCCTGCTGAATTAAAATCTTATAGACCTATAAGCCTTCTACCAATTTTATCAAAAGTGCTTGAAAAACTTATTCTTAAGAGATTACTTCCAATCCTCGAGAATAACGAGGCAATTCCCAGTCACCAGTTTGGATTTCGCCAAATGCATTCGACAATAGAACAGATCCATAGAGTGGTGGAAAGAATCAACGTAACGTTTGAATCCAAACAATATTGCTCAGCAGCATTTCTAGACATCACTCAGGCCTTCGACAAGGTCTGGTTCACTGGTATATTTTTAACTGCTTAATAATGAAATCTCGACTATAAAAAAACAAAAGTTTCAAAAATGCGCCATAACTACCTCACTAAACTAAGGATGTTTTATTAAATGATTTGATCGTTATAATATAATGTCATACATAACAACATAATCTGAAACCTTTTATACCGTTTACAGAGTGTCGAGGTGCCGGATTCACCGAGCCGCTATTATATCACAATATGGTTATTTTAGATAGTTATGGTAGTCTGTCATTATGTCTAAGAAATTTCTCTCGTTTGTCGTTTTACACAAAAAATATTTCTTTCTAATCGGTTGGGGGGTGAGGTGAAAGTGAGTGGTTGATATCAGAGTGGCGGCATAAAATACGGTTTAAAACTGTTTCAGTGAAAATTAAAATATAAAAAATAGTGGAAATCTATAATGATAAACATAAGGACTTGTAACTTCATTAAATACTTAAGAAATATAGTTATAACCAAAGATTTCGAAAGAAATTGAAGTTACATTTGAGGTTAACAAAGATAAACAAAATCGGTCAAAATTTATACAGACCAAAAGTGTTACTACAAAGATCCATAATAAACTAATAGAGCGGTGTTGTCAGATCTAGCAGAAGTCTGCAAATTCGCAGAAAGTAAACTAATGAGTGCAAATAAAGACGGAGGAATGTATAGATCTAGAGCAGAGAACATAAGGCAAATAATAAAATCATTTTAAGCGAAAATAGGATAAAAGAATATCAGAGAGGAACAAAGAGACTCTGATATTGATATAGATATTGAGAAAGCTTTTTAGAAAAATAGAAAAACATCGCAATCGCAAGTAAAAAAGAAAACAAAGATATAACCTATTCAAAGAAAATACAGAGCATATATCTAACGAAGAGAAAAATATTGAGGACGAGAAAACGCGGAATAAATAAAACATACCAGCGGAGGAAAGAAAAGTAGACAAGAAAAAAGAGTCTGCAGATATGGAGGAGCTGAAGCAGCTAATACTAAATATGAACAAGGATTTATTATCACGCATAAATCTGAAGACACAGGAGTTTAGGAAAAATAATGAGGAGATGAGGAAATTACAAGGAGAATTAAAGAAATATGATGAGAAAATCAGAAGGCTAAAAGAAGACATAATCCGTAAAAAAACTAACTGGGAAAAAGAGAAGATACAATTGATTAAAAGAATAGAAGTCCTGGAGAATCGAGAAGTGCAAGATAAAATTACAACGAGGGATAACATAATCATAAAATCATCATAAAAGAAAAACATATACTTACATATAATGTAAAAACTGAAGAAACAAGTTTCATGCAGGAGAAACTAGGAATCTACCCAGAAATTAAAACAGCATGCAAAATTGGAAAAATGAAAGAAAAACAACTTACATTGGTCGAATTAAGCGATTGGAATCAAAAGAAGATTATAATGAAAAATAAATGTAAACTGAAAGGAAGGAATGCGTACATTCAAAGTGACATGACAAAAATGAAAAGAAAAATTCAGAAACAAAAAAAAAGAAAATACAAATGGCTACAAAACAAAATAGGATATCAAAAACTAGAAGTGGGGGAAAATTATATGTTTGGGACCATTCTAGAAAAGAGTTGAAATTACAAAATATAAAACGCTAAAAAACTACTAAAAAAGATACCGGAAGAATTGATGAAGACCCAGGCAATGAAAAGTTTAATGAATAATTAAAATAAAAGGTGCAATAAAAGAAATTATAGACAAAAAGAAAATGAAAACTATAATACAAAGAAAAATAAAAGAAAAGTAATATTATAAGAACAGGAACGTGGAATATAAGAACCATGTTATTACGTTATTACTAGGAAAAATTAATGAAGTCATAAATTAAATAAACAAAAATTTTATAATGTTGTATAGCGCGAAAGCAAACCAAGAACGAAATGGTACTGGTTCTACAATAAATAACAAGTTAAAAGACAATTAAATACACTTCCAACCAGTAAATGGAAGAATATCACTCTTGAGACTAAAGGGGAAGGTAAGCAATATAAATGCATACGCACCAACCGAAGAGAAGAAGATACTGATGAGGAGAAATTTTATGAATAACTATAAATAACAAATGAAAAAGTACAAAAACATGATACTCTAATAACAGTAGGAGATTTTAATGCACAGTTAGGGAAAGAAAAATATATTAAAGAAGTAGCCTGGAAAGAAACAATACACGAACATACAAATGAATATGGAAATAAACTAAGTAACTATGCAGAGGCGATGGGAATGAAAATTATCTCTACAACATTCAAACATAGGAGACTACACAAAGAAACATTGATACACCTCGGAACAAAAAAGGGATCAGATCACGTACTGATAACAAAAAAATATATAAAAAGATCTAAGAGATAAGAATAGCTATAGAGCAGCAAATGCTGACACAAATCTTTACTTAGTATTGTTAGTAGTGACAACAATGAAACATCAAATAGCTGCAGACAAACAAAGACAAAAAATGAACAAATGAGAGCTAGAAAAATTCAAGAAAGATGAAGAATGTAAGAAAAAGTCTAAATAAAAACTTACAAGAGAAGGAGATAACCACAGATATTAGTCAAGAGGGAAAAAATATAAAAAAGCAACACGCGATATAGCTGAAAATACAATTGGATACAATCAAAGGCAGACGCATAGAGAATGGTTTGATAGCAAATTAAAAAAAACGTATTAAAAATAAAACAAGATTATAATAGTTACGCTTACGGTGGAAGAAGAGAGTATTATACCAATGCATAAGAAATAGAACATTAACAACTTCCGTGGAATAACATTGTTAAACACAGTTTATAAAATAATTGCAATAATACACCAGACGCTAGAAAAAATACTCAGAAGAAGAACTTGGTGAATACCAAAATGGATTTAGGCCTAGAAGATCGACGGTAGATGCATTGCAAACAATGAATCAGGTTCTAGAAAAAATGTATGAATTTAATATAGACCTATATTGCAATGACCCTGTACGTATAATATTTGTATGTTTATAATTAATGTGATAAATAAAAGAGTCACCACACAATATTTAATTTACTTCTACCACTTGCTAAATCAAACTAACTGATTAATTAATTTCGTGGGTACGCCAAAATTGAGAATTACTCTTATGGTAGTTTGTCCTTTTTCTAATCCATTCATCTGATTTCCTAACTTCGCTAGCTCAATTTTAAATAGAGACATGAAACTAAAACTCAAAATCTCGGGTGTTGGGTTCCTGACTTTCCAAGTTAAAATTCTACGGTACGCCTCTGAAAAGTAGGCAGATTGACCTGAAATGTAGGCGTAATGTGCCGTTTGTACGTCAAATCTATCACAACAAGTTCTAGTTATTTTCAACTCGAGTGTGAAATTGATTTATCAACAATCAAATGAACAAATTTTGATGGTAAGATTTTGAATAATTGCCTTCAATCGGCTTCTAGGCAATCTTTTGTTTTTCCAGATCGTTAGCTATTGGTGCATTCTTAAAAGGACGCCGTATTCGCATTTGTTTCTTGGTGCCTCCAATTGACAATTTTAATTGAAAATCCTGGGAAAATACCTCGCCATCCACGGGAACTCACTTTCGTAGATTCGGGACCCCCTTTTGATGGTGAATCTGGCTGTAATCTTCTCCCCGGGCTGCTCGTGATGCTGGATTATGTTCTGGCCTGATGTGTGGAGCTGCCGGAAGAATCCTGACACCCTATGCCTTCCCACGATGCTGCAGATTGATGCTGCGGGAAATCGCCTCCAAGCCGTGGCTGCCGTCGTCGCCTCGGAACGCCAAAAACTCAAATACCTGGAATCTCTTGCCTCCAATTGTGCTGATACACTCGAATTCGCTGATTACGATGGTGCTATTTAATTTTTTATACATTTATGCTTTCTATGAAATTTTGGTAATTAAAGATAGAGCAAAAACCAAGCACTTTCACCAATTTATTTAGAACAATTGCTCCCTCCTGTCGTAATTGACAAAACACTGTCTACAGATTTGAATTGTAGGAAATCAACCAGGTACAAAAACATAACTTATAATCTAATTTAGCAAAATTTTATCAGTTAATTACAATCTCTTATGTACTAGAATTATTGTCTTTTGGAATTGTTTATTTCTCAACGTTTTTTTATGCGCCACTCACTTGATTTTTTTACCACACTTAAATGCCCATTGTTTATCACTACACTGACTAGTTTTTTAATCCACCAACATCGTCTAATTTCTTGCTTATTTGAATTCCATCTAATTTCTTGCTATTTCAATCTCTTCAAATCCCCAAGTCTTGTATTTTCATGTAATAAATGACTTGCTGGCTTTTCTATGTTCTTTGTCTTATTCTTCTAGTCATTCTTGTTCTCACCTTTATTAAAAATGTTCATTTGCTACCCATTCTCTAATGACTTTACTTTCTACGCTTCCATTTTTAAGCTGTGTCTAACTTGAACTTTTTGTGACAGTTCTTAATTAATTTAGATTCGGCTTTTAGTTTGTGCAAATCTATTATATTACGATTAAAATTATATTGCTAAACCAATACACGGAATTTGAGCTTCCATATTTCTGTGCCTATTCAAATATAATCAATGTCATTGGCGAATTATACCAGTGTTATTATGATTTGGCAATTTATGTGAATTTTCTCAGATGCTTGCATTATTACAACTCTGTGCTTTAATGATTTAATTTGCTATTTGCTTGTACTGCAATCAGAGCCGATTTGAGGGCTAAATACCATCGCAATATATACCATATGTTGGATTTTAGTTTTTAGTTAATTAAATAGCACGTTCAATCCATTTCTTAAGTTTATAACGTTTTTATCCTAAGGATCCAAGGTATGTGAACCATCAATAAACTTTTGCCGACATTGCGTTTGTCCGTGAGAAACCCCAAAATTTTAGTTTCCATGAGAAAATTTACTGGACGTTCTGATTGGCTATTTGCGCATCCCCACTGGACTTGCGGGTAGGATACAAAATTTGGAACATAGTTTTTAAGGAGAATCATGTTAACCATCTAACAACGCAGACGTCACTCTTGAGTGCTATTCTATATATTATGTGAATATAATATAAAACTTTAAAATCAACAGTGCTTTAATTTATTCAACTATACCATCATATAGTGTGGGGGAAAAAGCTACACTGCATCACCAATCCACCATAGGTACATAGATTCCGAACAAGCTTTTGACAGGATAAATCGAAAATGTGTTTGAAGCTATGAACAAATTGAAAATACCAAGAAAATCAATTAGATTAATAGACATAACATTAAAAGGCTCAAATGCAGTAGTTATAACACACTAGGGTATAACAGAAAACTAATAAATATGGGAGTACGTCAAGGGGATGCTCTATCGGCAGTTCTTTTAAATATAGTATTAGAAAGTGTAGTAAGAGAAATAGAAGACCAAGGAATTATTAACACAAAAGGGACACGGGTTATAGCATATGCGGATGACATGGTCATCATAAGCAGATCAAAGAAAACATTAATAAAAGCTTTCAGAGAAATGGAACACATGCAAATAACTCTTTTACAACAAACTAATTAATAAGATAATTGCTTCAATATTATAATGCAGAAAACAATAAATATTATAGAAAATTCTTAGACTTAACCACTTGAGATAATTGTTTGTTACTCAATTGCAGATAAATTCTTATCAGAAATTCCTGTGGCATTACTATGTTAAATATCAATTTAATTCAAACTTCTTGGAAAATTTTGATTCATTAAAACTTTCCCATTTATCACTTTGATAAATCAAGCTGTTTATAATATGGTTGTTGTTTGTAAATTTAATAATTTCTTAACTGTAACGTATATGAATTATAGAGACATAAATGCTTCGATCATAGAAATATACTGCCTGGTAACTTTTTTAAAGCAGCATTTCGAGAATTCTTTAAATGTAAGCCTGAACTGATATAATGGTATCATTAAAAAAACAGAAGATACGAACACCTACAATTTTGACATTGCTGGCGTCCTTTGAGTGTAAAGTTTATAATGGACTTGATTATTTCATCTAAACAATGACATTCAAAAGTTTATCAGTATTTCACAAAATATGAAAGCAAAATTTTAATGTCATAAAGAATTGAACCTCTTCTGAAAACCGGTCTATCAGAGAGGGTAATAAGGCAACATACAAACGTATACACACAACTAATACAATGAATTTGAATATCTAATGTAATTTTCATGCAGCCTATTGTCTATTCAATCGTCACCGAAGGGTAAAAGAGGTAACGATTATACGAATGAATGAAGAATTAAACCTGAATACTATAAGAATGTCCATATTTTGTAAACAGACAATGATAATATCCCATTCTCTTTCATTGTTTTTTAACACTTGCGCTAATGATAATGATAGTTAAAACGGTTAACAATTTTTAAAAGCAATCACCATGTAATATATTGTAAATATCAGTAATGGTCGCGTTAAGACCAATTTATTTAAAAATTACAAAATGAATAAATGTTTTGCAATTTTTAATATCTTGCAGTCTTTAACTTTTGAACTTAAAACGTGCATTTAATGCTCTCAGTATCGATTAAATAAGTATGATCTACATTCCAAGTGTTTACTACAGTAGGTGTATTGTAGTGTTTGTTGCAGTCTATAATAACTTACACGTCCTAATCATACTATTAAAATGAGTCATAAAGATTAAAGTGTCTGAGCGTTTTATATTATATTATTTTGCAGTCATTAATCATTTTGAGGAAAATTTTAACCTGAAAATTCAACCTGGTTTGTTTATTTATTGTGTATAGTCTTCTAATCTTTTGTATGTAGCTGAGTGAGTATGTATTTTTGAAAAATATGTTTATTACGATACCAACTGCATTAGTAACACTGATACAACACAATTATAAAATGTTAGGTAAGTACAAAACAACAACAGGTGCACGAGTTTTAATGTAGGTAACCTTCACTTATAATGCCATTATATAACAATTAACATTTTTATCAACAAATTCAAATCGGAATTTCCAATTGTGTTTGTAAACATGTTCCTAGAAATATTTTCAGTGTTTCCTAGATTTAATGCTAGCTAACAATTAGGAAAACACAAACAAAAACAGCAGATGTAATAGAGAACAGTTAGGGTAAAATGGGTTAAAAATGCCCAAAAAACCAGATTAATTGAAATAATTGAATACTGAAACAACATAAAGACTATTACAAAACATATTCGATTTAAGATATTAATTCTAACGGAAAAACAATAAATCAAAATAACGTGGAAAAGAATCACTTTACGTCGTGCATTGGGTAAAATCATATATCTAATACTTACTATATTGCTAGCGGCTATGAGTGGGAAACTTGCCAAGGAAGTGAGACAGACAACCAACTCTTCAATGTATAATGATGAGCTGTGTGCAAGCGCGGCGGCGTCGTTCGGCCAATGGGGAAGTGGGCAAGTTTAAAATTCGCTTCTAGAGGCGGAGCTCGAATTCTCACGCATGCGCACGAGACCCGTTATACTCTAAGTGAGACTATGTCGGCGCCGTAATGTTTTCTGAAGTTTCCAGGCCCTACCAGCAATATATGTGTATTATATATATGGGTAAAATGGACCTATACCGTCTCAAGGTGAGTTTGCAGTACAGTAAGCATTGGGCAATTTAAATCTTATGGGAGTTATTGCTCCTGTGTTGCCAAGTCTGAGCGGCCGACCAGCAGGTAGGTTAGTTTAGCATTAAAAAGTTACGCCGTAGGTAAAATATTGCATGTTAACAACGATAAGCTGTCCGTATAACAAAAACAGGATTGTTTTATAGCTGACAGGTGCGTGTCTACTTCAAAACAATTTTGTGCAGAGATGTGGCATCGCTGCTTTCCATAAGAACGTGTGCTGTAAACTCACCTTGAGACGGTCGATAGTAAAGGAGTGAAATGGCCCCTAAAGACGTTGGCTTGCAAAAGCCGCAAACGTACCATTCCTGCTTCCCAGTAATACTTTCAATGGACAATTCTGAACAAATACTACAAACAGTGTTGTCGTCCTCAACCCTTTCTTCTTTCTATTTTTGGACAACATATTTTTGCTTACTAGCAGCTTTCTTTGGAGTTTTGATTTTTCTTTAACCAAGAGATAGCTTGACGTGGAAGTAAAAACAGTTGCCCCTTGAGAAGATCCCGAATTTCTGGTCTAAAGAGGTGTCACAGCTGGTGGAGATATCAGATATGTCAAATGAAGTTACTAGAGCATTCTCTTTCAACGTGCTATTCAACGTTGTGGAGCTTCATACGTTGACGCTCCAATTTTCTGAAATGTCAACTTCAGTGTTTGAAAAGGCATCGTTTACAGTTGCATGTTCTGAATCCTCCTCATCATCAGCTTCATCTGAAGATTATCCACTTACATCTGATTGATCTGACGAAGATTCATCTCTATTTTTTTCTCCTTAGCAAAGGTGGGCCAGCTGTACTACTACTTGGGAGTGGAGAAGCACTTCTGTAGGGAGAACAAGTTCTTTCTTCACGAATAATAGAAACATCAGTATCATTTGCCACTACCAAGCGATCTGTTGTGCAGGATGGTTTATATAGGTACCTAAGCTGGAAATATTTTCGGATTAAAAGGAAACGTTTTCGTTTTCTCAAATCCACTTCATCTATTATTGATTGTGACAGCTCTTCTATACGTTTTTCCAAACAAACAAGACATGTTATACAGTGTCACCACTTTTCCGGAATTCGCCTTAAGCCATAGAATAACTTCTCCTTTGAAATAAGTCATTAAAGGTGCAATGTGGAAGGAAAACTAGCATTATAATACCATTTTCTCTGCAATATTCTGTGGGTTGGACAAACTTGTGGTTTGAATGTCTGTTAAGTAACAGGAACATCCTTCTTCAACTGTTAAAATGCTGCAGAACCTGAATGAAGGTCTCAGGTAGCCACTTTAATTGCAATTACAAAGTGTTTCATAAGAAACATCTTGATATAATAATTCCTTTGTTCGTTTCTGAGAAAATATTATTGCTGGTGAAATAAATTGATCGGCATCGTTTACTTATACAAAAAACAACTGAAACATCTTGACCCTTTTCCGTACTCGTTAGAAAACCAACCTGTCCTGCCTGCTGCAGTTTGCTATAGACCGACTGGATACCATACTAATCCATATTGTGCAGTTTCATTGGATTGATATAATTTTACTTGCAACTTCTTCTAAAATTGTAAAAAACTTTGCTACTGTTTCTTTATTAAATCCTCTCGCTCTGGCAGCTGAGGTGGTCTCAGGAGTTCTAAACAAGATTTTTTGATTTCTCTTCAAGAAATCTCCGAGCTAAGCCGTCCCAGTTGATTTTTTATCTTCCGTAATTTCATAAGCCATCTCATTAGTTTTTTTTTGTTAGACGGAAGGGTCGGTCTTTCATCTCCAAAACATTCTTTTTGTAGATCTCCAATTCTTTGGGTAGTATTGTAGTAATCTGCCAAAACATTTCGTATGACCTGTTGCTTAGGCAAAATAAGAATTAGCTGCTATTTTTTTCCAAGTTGAGATCGAGTTGCTCAAATACAGTGCTAGGGAGTTTTAAAGAGCATGCTGTAATAACCTATTTTTTTAAAATATTTTTAAACGTTATAAGCTTCTAATCTGATCAGGTAAAATTTTACAAAAAAGGGATATCCAAACACTCGCCCTTAAGGGTAGCTACTGAAGGCTGAGGGTATATATAAATATTTGAGTAAACACAAAAATAGAACTGCGAAACAAAATACATCTATTGTTCTTCTAGATATATAAAATGTTTTTAAAATAAGAAATAATTCTATAATGTATGATATGTTTTATCTGACTTTATGTATATATAATAAATAAATAAACTTCTTCGGGGGCATAGGTAAGTCACTAATCTGGCAGCTGTGTTAATCTGGCAGCTGTGTTGGCGTGGACGGTGCGGTGGCGTCTGGAACTAGATTATCGATCTTGCTCAGGTTTGCGCCGCGTAGCGGCGGTAGTTGGAACTGGAGTATTGATCTGTAACTGGGCGGTTAGTGTACAAAACAGCCGTCGAATTTTTAAGTTCAGCGCTTTAGTGGCGATTTTAGAATTTAATACCACTCTCAGGAGAGGTTTCTCCGTTAATGACTCAAGCTCGTAGAACACTATTTTTGACTGGTAAATTAAACCTCAGAACTATTTTCGACAAAAAATATGTCAAGGCAAATCTTTCATTTTTCCCAGCGACGTGGGAACCATTGAACGAATTCTCAGGTGTATCACTACGTTACAGGAGGCGGTGAATCTGCTCTATTGGGTCGAGAACGCAAAGTACAATTTGAGTCCGGTTACACTACGTAAGTTCCGGCTGCGTGAAGATACACCTCATTAACACCGATGACGGCTTATGAGTGGATTTGCAGGAAGAAAACTCGAGGCAGATAACTGTCATGCTAACTTGGGTTAAGAGAACAACGGATAGGATTGCAGTTGAAATTGAAGTGTCGGGCTGGCGGCGAGAGCGGTGGCGGTCTCAGAGGGTGGGTTCGTTCTGCAGCGGACTGCGTGTGCTAGAGGTTTGAAACCCCTTCGGCGTTTTGAGGCGAGCTGAAGTTTAGTCTCCAGGAGCGAGACAGCTCGATTAAATACTCTCTGGGCGGCATGGGGAGAAACCGCATTGTCGTGATAAAGACGCCGGCGTACGTGAATATCGGGATGTCTATTTCCATTGGAATTTTGCCTGGCCGAAAAGGTCAAGGCGGACAATTGTGTTGGTAGTTAAATGGTTTTTTCAAATGGCAGATACTGCACAAAAAGCTTGCCACGTCCCGAAAAAAGCACTGCAAGCATTTAATGTACAATAATACTACAACATAGACTTTTTAAAGAAAATAATTGAGTTGCTCTTTAAAATATTCTCCTTAGCCATCCACGTATGTTTTCTTTAATCTTTTAAAACAAACAGAATGCAGGATCTGGACTGTATGGAGAGTAAGTAACCAGTTGGACTCCAGATTCGTGTGAGAAATTGAAAATTTTTGCGGCCGTATGTGGAGTTGCATTATCATGGTGAAATAAAATGCCATGTAACCAGGTTTTCAGCGGCCACTATAAGATTTTTTAAAGACTTGAGTATAAGCATTTTCAAACACTTGAAACACTTGATTGCTGTTTAATCTCGGGGTCATAATTATACATCCAAGACTCATCACGTCGTCACCCATAACGATATTATACACACATGCTTTGAAGATTCTGCCACCATAAATCTACAGCAGTCTACCTGTAGTAGTACCATTTGTCAGCTTAATCACACACAACGGTTGGTGTAACATTTTCTATGCTGCAGATGGTCTAATACCTATAATCCATTTCACTCCTTTTTTTGTAAACCAGTGTGCTATAATACACTTAAAAAAAGGCAAAAAAAGTTGAACACTTAATATTTTCATAATTTTGAAACAATCTGAGACACTAACAGTAAATTATTAATTTTATACAACAATGCAGTAACAGTAAAAAATTAAAAAAAACAAATTCAAGATGTTAATCGACAAACAACAAGTATCAATAAGTAATATAAATAAAAGTGTTAAATTGAACATACTCCAAAACTATATCGTCTAAAATATTACTGTCAGCACAGACAAGAGTGTAAAGTTCCTAAATGAGTTACATAAGGTGGTAGGTATAATTTCATAAATATGTTGGCTAACACGTAAAATGTTCTTGAACAAACATTAAATTGCAGAAATTAATAAATTTTTATGCTAAAATGTACAGTCATGGTCATATAAATCTAGTACAAACATATTTGTTGTGCCGAGGGCTGTTTTTGACGCAAATGGTGGAGCAATAAAATATTAGTTGTCTTTATTTCTTTTATTTTGTACTTAATGAAAAGTCAGTTGTACAACAAACACTTTTAGATAATTGCGTAACTAGACCTAAATTGTTTGTACTAGATTTATGTGAGCATTACTGTACATTAAAAATAACTGAAAATGTAGCTTTTAGTCTGTGTAGATGTGACAACATTGTATCTGTCAAGCATTCGTGTTTCGACAACTTAATCTTACTCATAACTTCATAAGATTAGTTTACACATCACAAAGTACACTTATATAAATACAGTCACTAGATTGAATTGTGTTGGTACATAAGCTTCTGGTTATTATTTTTGCAGTGAGGTTAGATTAATATCATAATTATTTTAAATTATATTTCTAGATGTTATAAATTTAAATTGTCCTCGGTACATTACCTACCTAGTTAAACCCAAATTACAAAATCACCCCACTGCATAAATAATAATCAGAAGTTTATGTATCGACACAATTCAATCTAGTGATAATGCTTGTTGTCAATAGTTTCCCTAGAATCTCGTCATTTGCATTTCCATATAAAAAATTGCCTATAGCTAATTTGGGATGTTTTCCATGACCATAAGAAGGAGTGACCTGATTATACCTGGTCGAATCACTTTTATAATTTTAAGTAAAAAAATAAAAAACTCTTTTACAACAAACTAATCATTAATGAATAATGTTATTAATTCAATTTTATAATGCAAAAAAGTGAAATAGTACAGAAAATTCTTAGATGAAACTACTTAAGATAATTGACACAATTGCAGATAAATTCTTATCAGACATACCTGTGACATTGCAATAGGTATGTTAAATATCATTGAAAACTTTCCTTGAATTCATTAACACTTCCACATTTGTCACTTTGATAAATCAAGGTGTTTATAATATTATTGTTCTTGGTGCACTACCCTTAAACGTGGGCCTTAGCTAGCTCTAACCTTCGGTAGAATGTGGCGTGAATAAGAACCAAGCAGCGGCTTTTAAAGTTACAAAAAACGTCATTAATTTTATACAAACGGGCACTAGTCGTTATACACAACGTAAACACAAAACTAACTACCAAATCAAATTACGACCTACTTTGTAAGTCTCTAACTTTAGAGCCTAAATTAAAAAAAAACTAACAGGTTGATGAAGGGTAGTAAGTATGTTAAACAAGAGATATACCAGTAACAGTAAATAAAATTTTAATTTCATCACCAGTGTCACAAATAATAATCGAAATTATTTACAAAAGACTCCAAGTCTCAGGAATAATAATTTACAAAGCAATGCAGGTAAAACGTGACGCTCTACATGAGTAAACAATAAAAAATTCTGACTGGAGTCAAACACAAATCAGAAAGTGACAATTAAAATTCGAACATCACACATGTGACAAAACAACAGGTTAAAATCTCTTACGCCAGTAATTACAATAAGTTGATATCTAGAATGCCATGCAAACATTCTCCCGAAATGTACTGACAAAAGAAGCGCGCCGACCGCCGTTATACAAACTGATAAAAATTGAAATTAATTTTTCGGACGGTCATGGTCGAACCACACTGATAACGGCATAGCATCTGTAGTTCGCTAATTGAAACACAATAAATTACTTAATCCGCGTGCGTATTTAATACCAAAGGCCTTTGTTAGAGCTACGCGTAGCCTATTGCTAGCAAAGCTGCCTTTATCGACAATGAAAAACCACGAAATTAGATAATTTTAGTATGCACTTACTGCTAGGTTCTGGAAAGCTCCTCCATGGTGTCCACAAGGATGCATGCAACCAAAATGTTTCTACAGCTCGAGCCACGCCGGAATTCCACAGCCGGAAATGGATGGGGAGCGCGGCTTTCAGCACAGGCTGCGGGCGGCATGTTGCAGGTGGCTCGGCAAGTAACTTGCATTCAAACGAATCTATCTGAAAAGGATACCGCAGGAGGAGAGATGCCTCCTTACCACGTTAATTAGTACGGCAATTAAATAATTCAGAAAAACTTACCCAATGCTTACAAGCGGGCCTTAAGAGATGCTTGCAACGCTTTTTTAAGCGTGCTCAAGCGATCGTTTGCTTAAAACAAAAAGGTAAAATGCACAGCCTGGTAATAATGCGTGACAAAATACTATTACAGGTCATGAGCGATTCATCGCATCGGCTGCCTCGGCCAAAAGCTGGCGTGAGAAGGGAGAAACTCAAATAAAAATCGAGGAACGCTCTTATCGCCAAGGTTGCGCATTTGGAAAATAAAATTCTCTCACGGCGACGTTCCAAAGAAGGAGATGCGCGCGTGACTATTTATAGTAGAGATGCGGAGGCAATAATCCCCTAATTGTAACGTATATGAATTAAGTATTAATTGTGCAGACATTCGCACAAATGCTTCGATCATAGAAATATACTGCTGCCTCAGTCACTTTTTAAGCAACATTTTGAGAATACCTAAAAGTTGAATATCTACTGTAAGTCTCATGCAGCCTATTATGTCTATTTAATCGTCACCGAAGGGTAAAATAGGTAACGATTATACATACGAATAAATGAAGAATTTAACCTACAATAAGAATGTCCGTATTTTGTAAACAGGCAATAATAATATCCCGTTCTCTTTTATTGTTTTTTCAACACTTGCCCTAATGATAATTATAGTTAAAACGAATAAAAATTCTTAAAAGCAAGCACCATAAAATATATTGTAAATATCAGAAATGGTCGCGTCAAAATCAATTTATTTAAAGATAACAAAATAAATAAATGTTTTGCAATTTTAATATCTTGCACAGTGTCTTCATCTTTTGAACTTAAAATATGTATTTAATGCTCTTTGTAGATTAAATAAATATGATCTGAATTTCAAGTGTTTACTACAGTAGGTATATTGTAGTGTTTGTTTCAGTCTATAGTAACTTACACTTCCTATCTAACTAGTAAAATGAGTCATCAAAATTAAAGTGTCTGAGCGTGTTTTATATTATATTTTGTTGTCATTAATCCTTATGAAGTATATTTTAACCTGATAAATTCAACTTGGGTTGTTTGTATATTGTGTTTATAAAGTTTCTAATCTTTTGTATGTAGCTGGGTGATTACGTATTTTTGAAAAATATGTTTATTAGAATATAAATTGCATTAGTAACACTGATACAAAACAGTCATAAAATGTTTAGTAAGTACAAAATAAAACCAAGTGCGCAAGTTTTTAATGCAACCTTCACTTAAAATCATATTATATAACCATTAACATTCTTATCAACAAAGTCAAATCGGCATTTTCAATTGTGTTTCTGAACCTGTTCCAGGAAATATTTTCAGTGTTTCCTAGTTTTAAATTTATACTATTTTGATTCATACCATTTTGGAATTTTATTAATTTATCAACAGTATCAGCTAGCTATATTTTTTTAATTTGAAACCTCAATAATGAATGTGAAAATAAGCATTTGTTTGTAGAAAACTTCCCTATTTAAAGTGGCAGTATCCAGTTAAGTAGGATAAAAAAAATGAAGGTTTTTTAAATACTTCCTTAATAAAATGGCATATCTAACGATAGATAAAGAAATGAGAATTAAAATTTTCTGTAAGTACATGCCATTTTCCTCTGACTGATAAAAGAAAGAAGAAGAAAGTAAGAACAATTTGTATTTTTATACAGGGTGCTGAAAAATTGGAGTATTAACTCGATGATACGTTGTTGAGGGATACTCCCTGAGTATGATAAAAAATAGGAAGAAATTATTTGTGTTATATTTCTGAAAATATGGGAGCCCAAAGATTGATGATTAATTTCTTTAATATTCAGTATTAGGATAGAAAAACGTTACCCACTTTAAGATAATAGTATGAATGTTAATACTTGTAAATAATTTTGTTAACTAACGTACAAAACTTAAGAAATTTTATAATTCAAAATTTAAAAGTCTTCAAAAATATTTTATTCATTTTTCTCATACTCAGGGAGTATCCCTTAACAAGGTACCATGGAGTTAATACGCCATTTTTCAGCACCCTGTATAAATACCTCTTATGTATATTTAATGTAATTCTTGTGAAAATGACATTTTTCTTAATTGTATTTAATTATAAAGCCATTAAAATATAATTAACAACAGATAAATGAAAAATTCCAATTATGTTATCAAAGAATATCTTTACTGTCTGCAAATTTTTCTAAGATTACCAACTATGAATGTTTTAGTGATATTCTAGCCATTTTGTAGTAGAATAAAACTAATTTTCATTAACAGCTTCGTTATGTATTTATTGGTTTTTTATATGAACCTACGTAATGTATCTTTTACAATATTCAAACATTCTCCATCTTGACCTATTTTGCAACACGTATAGTTATGTTTTTGCAAATTTCTACGTGTCGTTTCCTGTGTTAAAGACAAAATATTTATCTAGTGAGTATGAGAATTGAGTAATAAAGTTTGTTTTTTAAAGTAGGTACCATTGGTTGCATAGAAAACTGGTACAGCTAGTTTTAGGTTGGTTATACAACGTATAAATAATATGTTGGTGGCACTGTAAGTCTATGTCAAATTCGAGGTTAGCATGTTAGGTTTCTGTGTCAGTTTGATATAAAACTGACGGAAAACCTAACCTGATAACCTCCAATTTGACATAGACTTACAGTGCCACCAACATATTATTCATACGTTGTATAACCAACCTAAAACTAGCTGTATGAGTTTTCTATGCAACCGATGGTGTTTAGTTATATGATGCCAATTATTGATTATAGTATCTAATTTTTGCAAGTTAGATACTACTATCAGCACTTTATCTACGACTACCGCTGGGTCTTCCTCATATTGATATTTTGTTGTTCCGTTTGGAGGTCACTTTCAGCGATATGAATTTGTATTTCAAGTTGCTTTTCTTATATGCAGCATTGCTGTGTTCTCCAAAAATGCATTGTAATGGACAGTAATAGATGCTGGTTATTGAAGTGAAAATCAATCAAAGTAATGAGTCTTCATAAAAAGGGTAAAAGTCCAAACGAGATATCATACCTACTATCAGGTAACATACGAGCGCCAACAGTCGAGTTCATATCAATTGTTTATGTACCTAGTATAAAACTTCGTCATTCGTTTACAACTCATATATTCATAACAGTGACAGCTTAATACAGTTCGAGCAAATGTTGGAATAATTTCCATATAACCATTTGTGGAAAAAACCTGCAAAGCCTTCGAGCTATAGCGTTATAACTTTGTTAATATAAACCTATATTTTAAAGATGAGTTTGGATTCTGAAGCCAAGTATATTCGGGAATTTACAAAATGATCGTTCTTCAAGCCACAAAAAAATTGGACAATATGATTTTGGACCTCATCCACCAAAAATACCAGTGGAAATATTATTTCAAACAATTCTAAATGTATGATATTCTGGTTTGATAGTTCTATTCTGAGAATTTCATAACCTCTCCAAATTCGCTAGAAAAATAGGATTTACAATAACAAATATGTTGATGACATCATAACTATTCGTGAGAAGCTAAATCGAAAGATATCAAGTTTGCAACTAACAAGATAGATTGCATTAATCATGTAAAATACAATCTGCGGTTACTAATAATTGAGAAACATTACTTTGCTATGCTGATTGTCTATTTGCCAACCACTAACTCATCTTTGGCGTTTTATTCCTGACGATCTGACGAAATATAACCGAACCTAAGCTTTTTCTTCCATTTACTGGGGTAGACTAGTTACACTTATTTTTGATGATTTTTGGCTCTATAATTTGTTATATGTTTATTTTCGCCCCTTTTACTATGTTTCTTCATCGTTTCTCTGGCTCTTGGACTACTTTGTCTCACCATCTAGTCTTTGGTTTGTCTTTACTAGACTTCCAGTCTGTTATCATTTGTATGAGTTCAACCATCATCCTAATTGTTGTCTCAGCATTGCATTTAGAAATCTTACATCTCATTCTATCTTCATCTTTAACTGGTCCCAATATTTCTTTTAATATTTCTTTCGAATCTTCTTGTTCTTCCTCTACTACTACATATGTAGCTACTTGCCTTATTAAAGTGTTTTAGAATCTCAGTTCTGCATTCTTACTAATTATTTTGTATTTTAATATATTTATATATTTGCATAGTATACTCTATGCTTCGCTTGTATCTTTTCTTCTATTATAAATTTTTAGAACTATCTACGTTTTGTTTAAACTCTCAGGTATTTAAGTTGTTTACTTATTTTGTATTAGCCTTCTTTTACATTGACTACTTCCTTTGCACCACTTTTACTATTTGTTTGAAAGCCCCAACTGACTTTCTTGTCTTGACATTTAACACATCATCAGCATATGCGATTATTTTCTCTTGTTAGGTTGCTATTTGCATCACATAACCCCTTCTAAATTTTACATGTTTCACCTTCTTTCATCTATTGTACCTACTACAATAAGTTTCTTAAATTTAGTGAAATTTTTATGTCCCTCATATAATTCCACTGAATTTGCATGCTTAAACATTTGAAATTTTTAATAATATAATAAAAATGGTACTCTATCATTATTGTAAAATAATGAAGACACGAAAACTACAATGGATAAGTCCCGTAGAGTGCAGAAAATCACAACAGCAATAAAGGGAATAGAGTCGAATAACCTAAAACAAACAAGAAGGCTTTAGAAATACACGACAATTTGAAAGACGAAAACTGAAATCAAAGAATAATGGAAAATATTACAAAGCCATGGGTTTAAATTTCTTATTAAAATGTTCTTGAAAACAGCATTTATTTTTGGTGACGGTGGTAATTGCAAAAAAGGTCAAATCAATCTATTAGCAAAAATGTACACACCCACACAGCAATATGAGCACATGAGTGGTGTAAGCTGCAAATTAACTCGCAAGTCTAATGTCAGAAATTTCTAAAGTTAAAATAATCGAATGCTGGTAAAGTCGATAGTCAAAAAAAGTTAAAATCGGTAGAAAAAAAGTTGAAAATCGAGAAGCCGATTGCTAAAAAAAGAAAAACAAAGTGGGCGTATTTGCGAGCTCTTGTATAAGTATAGGCCTTTCAGTAAACACAAAAACATTTAAATTTTCTTGAAGTTGGCATATACGTAAAATTTTGTGCTAGGGATTCTGTATTTTGTTTTGCAAAGGTTTCCACACCTGCATAAAGGCTACTTTGAATTTATAAATGACAATTAATAAATGTCATTATTGTAGTGTCAAAGTACATATTATTCTGGAAATTCTTGCCTGAACTTTTATAAAATGTAATAAAAATACCTATTAATAAATGCTACATAAATAGTAGGTATCCAACACAGTATTTGTTTAACATCCTTAAAAGTAGTTATGACAAATGCTAATTAAATGTCACACTCTTAACCTATTTGTTTTAGTAACTTTCTGTAAGTACATTCCTAGGCAAAAGATGAATTTTGGAAGTACACTCATGAAATTTTAGAAATCAAAGGCCACTTTATGTTTTTATGTTTAGTGAACAGACTATATACGCAGGTTATAAACAAGCTTGTAAATCTAATGTCAGAAATATTAAAAATAAATAATGGAATGTTGGTAAAGTCGCTATACAAAAAAGTACAAGTCGATAGTAAAACAGTCGAAAATCGGTAAAGTCGATAGTCAAGAAGTTGAAAATAAAGAAGTCGACTTTTACAGAAAAGGGAAAACCAAGTGGTCGTATTTAGGAGCTCTGATAGGTACACGTAGAAATCATGGATCTATTTTTGAAACAAAACCTGCTACGTCTCTTCGAATATTATATTTGTTTTTGGTTGTTGTTACAATTGTGCAAAATTTAACACCAATCTATTAATAGTTAAAAATACGCAGAGGCATATATATGAGAATTACACACACTGTATATAACTATACAAAAGTATGTGCACATAAGTTATAAATTAACTCGTTAAATTTAGTATCAGAAATGGTTCAAGTTAAAATAGTCGAAATTTGGTAAAGTCGCTGGCCAAAGAGTTGAAAATGAAGAAGTCGACTTTTAGTTGAAAGACAAAAACAAAGTGAGCGTAGTTACGAGCTCCAATAGGTAGAAGTAGAAATCAGAAATTTGTTTTTAAAAATACAACCTGTTAATTTCTTCTAATACCTGCATTTATTGTATTAGATTAAAAGTTATACGATGTTACAACCTAACCCTTTGATTTGAGTTCTCAAATGCTAGCCAGAGCATTAATTTGAAATTAGTTGCTAATAGATAAAATATAAAAGGGTAACATACCATTATTAGTAATAATGTAATATTTATTTTATTTATTTTAATTTACAAGTGGAGTAATATTATCATAACAAATTTATCACCATACAATGTTAATATTATTATAACAAACTTGGCGCCCAACGTGAGGCTAGAACCCACGACTCTTAGATTAAGAGTCCCAATACATATATAGAATATGAGCACGTCAGTGGTGTAAGTTAAAAAATAAACTTGTAAATCTAATGTCAGAAATGCCTAAAGTTAAAATAAACGAATGCTGGTAAAGTCGATAGTCAAAAAAGCAACAGTCTATAGTCAAAAAGTTGAAAATCGAAAATGTGACTGTTAAAATAGATAAAAATCAAGTGGGCGTATTTACGAGCTCTAGTAGGTATAAGCAGAAATCATAAATCTGTTTTTGAAAACAACACCACATACTTTTTTTAAATTTTTGATTTTTGGTTGTGTTATAATTGCGAAAACTTTCACATCAATCTATTAATAACAAAAAAACGCACAGGCGTATATATGAGAAACTAACAAACTGTATATCCTATACCGACATGTGAGCACATAAGTGGAGTAAGTTACTGAATGACCACTAAGGTAAAATAAGCGAATGTTGCTAAAGTCGATAGTTGAAAAAAGTGAAAGTCGATAGCAAACAGTTAAAAATCGAGAAGTCGACTGTTAGAGAAAAGAAAACCAAACTAGGCGTATTTACGAACTCTGGTAGATACGTATTGAAATCAAGAAGTAGGTTTTGAAAACAAAATCTGCTACTTCTCTTCAATAGTTGCATTCATTTTTGGTTGCTGTTATAATTGTGAAAACTTTCAGATCAGACTATTAATAAATAAAAAAGAGGCAGAGGGGTATAAATAAGAAATTACACACACTGTATATATTATACGAAATTATGTGCACATAAGTGGTGTAAGTTACAAATGAACTCGTTAAGTCGAGTGTCACAAATGGTTAAAGTTAAAATAGTCGAAAATTGGTAGTCGACAGTCGATAGTCAACAAGTTGACAATGAAGAAGTCGATTTTTAGAGAAAATGGAAAACAAAGTGAGCGTAGTTACGAGCTCCAATAAGTATACGTAGAAATCAGAAATCTGTTTTGAAAATACAAACTATTAATTTCTTCTAATACCTGCATTTATTATATTAGATTAAAAGTTATACCGTGTTACAACCCAACCCTTTGATTTGAGTTCTCAAATTCTAGCCAGCGCATTAATTTGAAATTAGTTGCTAATAGATAAAATATAAAAGGGCAACATACCATTAC
>OW679203.1:52048321-52174740 GCA_940337035.1 Agriotes lineatus | reverse complement strand
GGCCCGAGTATAGTCTCATTCTGTAGCCCAATTTTTGACAGTTGCCTATACTAATAACACCGGTTACTTATATGAAATCGTCGATTAAGATTGTTTCTGTAGCTCAATTTCCAACAAGTTGCCTGCACTGGCTACACTGGTTCCATAATACTATCAATGTTTGTTTTTGCAGCCCTATTTCCATCAAATTACCCATACTAGTAATACTAATTACTGGTATCAAATCATTGATTAATGTCTTTTTTCTGTAGCTCAGTTTCCAACAAGTTGCCTATACTAATAACACCAGTTCATGATATCAATCGTCGATTAATGTCTGTTTCTATAGCCCAATATCGTAACAAGTTGCCTGCACGGGTAACACTAATTACTGCTATCAAATCCTCGATTAATGTCTCTTTCTATAACCCACTTTCCGACAAGTTGCCTATAGTTGTGGTTGCAGACATCAAATTGCCGATTAAAATATTTTTCTGTAGCCCAATTTCTGATAAGTTGCCCATACTGGCAACACTGATTGTTGGTATCTGATCGTGTTTCATTCTGTAGCTCAATTTCCAATAAGTTGCCTATATTGATAACACCGGTTCCTGGTATCAAATCGTCGATTAGTCTCTGTTTCTATAGCCCAATCTCCACGGAATGGGACGTTTCGCCGCCGCCGTTTTGCCACCGCCGTTTCGCCGCCAAGCCGTTTTGCCACCAGCCGTTTCGCCGCCGGGCCAGTTCGCCGCCAAGGTTAACGATTTCAAATTTACAGAATGTTAATGTCTACATTTGATATCTTCAAAACAACAAATTCCGGGTGAAATTCGGTGCACGGTCCGGTCTATTCCGTATGCGCTGCCAGCGAAGTAAGGTGTATGGTACGATCAGCGTCCGCCAAAATATTGTGGGTGCCGCTATCGTCTCCTAATTTTTAAAGTTCTCGGCGGTGGTTCAGGTTAATGGTTTATGTTAGTTGTTAGGTCTTGATGATTTTTTTTAGAGAAAAAATACGAGAGAGAGTCTGTTCAACGTTACATTTTTCTGTTCACTTTTACATTTTTGTGCATGCGCACTAGACCGGACCGTCCACCGAATTTTTACCCAAATTCCTTAACGTACCTAATTCGAAAATAACTACCGATTTAGTTAGGTTAGGTTAGCTTAGGTTAGGTTATGATCATGTGTGTATCTATATGTTATTCCAAATATTGAAATTGTTCTGGCGGCGAACTGGCTCGGTGGCGAAACGGCCGATGGCGAAACGGCTTGGCGGCGAAACGGCGGTGGCGAACCGGCGGTGGCGAAACGGCGGCGGCGAAATGTCCTAGACCCCAATCTCCAATGTACTAGCAACACTGATTGCTGGTATCAAATCCTCGATTAATGTTTGTATCTGTAACCCAATTTCCCACAAGTTGCCTATATTGATAACACAGGTTGCATGCATCAAATTGCTGATTTATATCTGTTTCTGTAGGCCAGTTTTCGATAAGTATTTCATACTAGCAACACTTGCTTGTAAGGCACTCTATCTCTATTTATAGACAAAGGTACTGCCATCATTTGTTTTTGATGCTGACAAAGGTTATTTGACCGTGAGTCCATCAAATTGTCTATTGTGACAAGCTCTGTTTGGTCACGGTCAAGTAGTCTCTGTCAGTGTCATTTTTGAAAATTCAAATTGCCCTTTGTGACAAGCACTGTTTGCTCAAGATCAAATAGCCCCCCCTTAGTGTCAAAACATAATGGCAGTACCTGTGTTTACAGACAGAAGTGTAGCGCCTTGGTTGCTGTTACCAAATTCCCGATTAATGTCTTGTTCTGTAGCGCAACTTCTACCAAGTTGCCTGTACTAGTAACACTAATTACTGGTACCAAATCGCCCATTAACATTAGTTTCGGTAGCCCAATTTCTAACAAGTTGCCTATTCTGGTAACACTAATTACTGGTACCAAATCGCCCATTAACATTAGTTTCGGTAGCCCAATTTCTAACAAGTTGCCTATTCTGGTAACACTAATTACTGGTACCAAATCGCCCATTAACATTAGTTTCGGTAGCCCAATTTCTAACAAGTTGCCTATTCTGGTAACACTAATTACTGGTATCAAATCATCGATTGATGCCTGTTTTTGTAGCCCAATTTTCGAAAAGTAGCCCAAACTGGCAACATTGTTGCTAGTATCAAGTCCCTAATTAATATCTGTTTCTGTAGCCTTATTTCTACCAAGTTGCCTATACTGGTAGCACTAATTACTGGTAATAAATTGCCGATTAATACGTGTTTTTGCAGTCCAATTTGTAACAAGTTGCCTATTCCGGTAACACTAATTACTGATATCAAATCATTGATTAATGTCTGTTTTTGTAATCCAATTTTCGACAAGTAGCCTATACTGGCAACACTGTTGCTGGTATCAATTTGTTTCTGTAGCCGAATTTCTAACAAGTTGCCTGTACTAGTAACACTAATTACTGGTACCAAATCGCCAATTAATATCAGTTCCGGTAGCCCAATTTCTAACATGTAGCCTATTCTAGTAATAGTCCGGGAGCCCGCGACACCAAATTCGCGACAATTAGTTTAAGGTTAAATCACTCTTTTTTCTCTTATTGTGATACTACTTATCCCCAAAATGGGTTGCTGCCGGCGCACCCGCGGGGCCACCGCCACCGGCAGGGTTGCAAATGTGTTGAAAAAGGAAGGGTGAATGTCAAACAAGTTTAAGGCTGAAACTTTGTATAGTGTTTAAGGGTACTGAAAAATAGTGGAAAATGCTTTGCTGCCAGCGAAATCGTGGGGTCATATATTGCTGCCACCTCCGCAAACACGTAAAAAAAGTCGGTCGGCAGGACAATTAGTTTAAGGCTCAATATTTTTTGATGTATATACTAATAGAAAAACATTTGCTGTCGATGATCTGGTGGGACAGAGGCCAGGCAGTTGCAATTAAAGATGACGCAGCGCGTGCCATACGTACATGCCGCGCGAGTAATAAAATATTATTTATTAATTAATTTACATTTTCGAAAATTACATCGTTGGCGAATAGAGAGTAGATATTGTAAAGACACAATGTCTTTTAATTTGTGTCACTCGGTAAGGGATATTATAAATGTAAAAATGTTGTATCGATGAGCGGAGTCAGGAAATATTGGGTTTTAGATATAATAAAAACACTATATCTCTTGAAGGAAATGCGGTTAACTTTCAGGGATGTATCGAATAAAATTCTGCAAAGTGCCTTAAATACTCAGGCACGCGTTATTATTGTGTCATTCGATCAATACTTTTCGCCTTCAATCAAAGATAACGAACACGAACTACGAGGAACTAATAGAAGCCGGAACTATCACATAAAAGGGCCCGATCAAATTCGACCTTCAGATTTTACTTCTGAACTAAAAAACGTTAATTTCAAAGAGGCATTGGTAGCGTTTCTTTTGTAAGATTGGACGAACGATGAAATGGCACCGTTTTTCAGAAATAAAGTTGTATACGTGAACTACAAGACTTGTTACAAATTTTACCAAGAAGATATGAAAGTTGTAAAGAGTGAAGAAGAACATTTATCTTGTCCATTGCATGAAGAGTCAGACACGAAAATTATATTTCACTGCTGCCAAGTGGAACCCAATTCCAATGGGGTGATACGGTGCTCAGATACCGACATTTTGGTCATAATTTTAGGTAACATAGCACATCTAGCAACAAATGTTAAAGTGTGGTTGAAGGTTGGCGTTAGAAATTTGGAGCGATAAATCAGCATAAATGAAATACACAAAAAATTAGGACAAAAAGTATGTGATTCTTTACGAGCATTCTACGCATTTACAGGGTGCGATTTTAACCCTGCCTTCTTCAGAAAAGATAAAATGCCCTACACTTTACTTAAGACTGACGTTTACAAGAAAGCTTTCGTGGATTTGTCCGCATTTAAAGAATCCGACATAACTTCGATTTCTTCGTGTTTGGAAGAATTTGTGTGCAGGATGTATGGATGCAAAAGAACATCTAGTGTCGACGAAGCCAGGTTTCTCTTATTCATGAAAACGTTTCAATGCAATGACATCGACGAGCAATTTCCACAAAAAACCAAAAACTTCGATGGATCGATACTACCGCAGTGCTAGTTTGAGTTAAGATAGCACATTTTAAGAGCTGCGTACATCGGATCGATATGGAGGAGTGCACATTTCAAAAGCCCACCAAACCTGTCACCATCTCAATGTGGCTGAGAACTTGAAGACGACAAATATCGTTTCAAATGATTTGAAGGTGAACAATTACCTTCGTCCGTCACCGAAGTACTGGTCCAGGAATCGACGGAAGATAATGGAGTTACTTAATGCAAATGTTTTGTATTACTTGTAAATATTTTATACATTGATTATTTATTTACATGTCTTTTACTGAAAATTATTTCACTTGCATATTTCAGTATTTCAATGTTTCAACAATATAAGTACTATACTTATACCTTTTTGTATGAAAAAATTCCAATAAACAATATATTTTCGAGAAAGCGCTTGAAAATATCGTGTAACATTAAAGTCCCTGAAATTATCATGTTTCACAATTTCTTCCAATAAAACATCTAATTTCGTTTATACTCTTGTAATTAATGTATCGCTTATTACACTTTGTACATTCATGTAGAAGATGGGACACCTGGACAACCTGAAGAAAGTGAAAATGTCTCTGAAGATGACTTTTCAGACAATGAAAACGATTCTAGTGATAGCGACGTTGATGATTTTCATTAATTATACTTTTTGTACGTATACGTCAATAGCATAGTAGAAATAATGTTTGTAATTAATATACCGGGTGAATGAGACCACCCGTATCAGTATTTTTTTTAAAGAACGGTGAGTCGTAGCGAGTTGGGATAAAAAAATTTATTATAAAAGTCATACTAAAGAATCGAATGGTGATATTATTATTTCTCGAAAAAGTCAGCATCACGAGTAGTTTTATCAACAATGTCCAGAACTCCAAAATTTTAAATGGCACCATAAGTCGAAAAACGTATTGTTGAAAAGATCGTTAAAAAAGAAGAAAGTTTTGTAGGAAAAATTATTTTACTACTACTACCCCCTTTAAGTAATATTCGATAAAAGTTATTAAATTTGAAATTCGTTGTTAACAAACAAAATTGAAAAGTCGGCTTTTAAAATCTAGTTACCGAATTAAACAATGTTACAGGTGTTCAAAATGTTATTGACATTAAAACGTGTGTGTAACATTGTTTAATTCGGTAACTAGATTTTAAACGCCGACTTTTCAATTTTGTTTGTTAACGAATTTCAAATTTAATAACTTTAATCGAATATTACTTAAAGGGGGTAGTAGTAGTAAAATAATTTTTCCTACAAAACTTTCTTCTTTTTTAACGATCTTTTCAACAATACGTTTTTCGACTTATGGTGCCATTTAAAATTTTGGAGTTCTGGACATTGTTGATAAAACTACTCGTGATGCTGACTTTTTCGAGAAATAATAATATCACCATTCGATTCTTTAGTATGACTTTTATAATAAATTTTTTTATCCCAACTCTCTACGACTCACCGTTCTTTAAAAAAAATACTGATACGGGTGGTCTCATTCACCCGGTATACTTCTTCACAATTTCTATATTTATGTTAAAGATGGGACACGTGGATCATTAGAAGAAGAAACAATGAATGTGAAGATGACCTTTCACTCAATGAAAAGGAATATACTTATAGCGACATACATGATGTTTACGAATTATACTTCCCAAGAAAATTACAAAAACATACAAGACATAGTGTTCAGTATTTATACTTTTCATAAATAAACAGTTCTTTGCAATATAACAATAAAAAAGTATGTACTTATACAGTGCAATTGCATGAATTGCAAGTTGGAAGTCCTTGTGCGGCATGTACGTATGGCACGCGCCGCATCACCTTTGATTGCAACTGCCTGGCCTCTGTCCCACCAGATCATTGGCAGCAAATGTTTTTCTATTAGTATATACATCAAAGTACTTGGAACCAAAAATTTAGCCTTAAACTAATTGTTCGGCCGACCGACTTTTTTTACGTGTTTGCGGAGGTGGCAGCAATATATGGCCCCGCGATTTCGCTGGCAGCAAAGCATTTTCCACTATTTTTCAGTACCCTTAAACACTATACAAAGTTTCAACCTTAAACTTTTTTGACATTCGCCCTTCGTTTTTAAACACATTTGCAACCCTGCTGCTAGCGGTGGCCCCGCGGGTGCGCCGGCAGCAACTCATTTTGGGGATTTGTACTATCAGAATAAGAGAACAAAGAGTGACTAAACCTTAAACTAATGTGACATTGAAAAGTGTCACGGGCTCCCGGACTATAACACTAATAACTGGTATCAAATCATCGATTGATGTCTGTTTTTGTAGCCCAATTTTTCGACAAGTAGCCCATATTGGCAACAGTGTTGCACATAACTAGCAATTAGCCTGGATATTAGATTGTTGACTTAATACTATGTATTTGAATAAAGACATCTATCTATCTATCTATCAAGTCGCCAATTAATATCTATTTCTGTAGCCTTATTTCTACCAAGTTGCCTATACCGGTAGCACTAATTACGGGTACTAAATTGCCGATTAATACGTGTTTTTGTAGTCCAATTTCTAGCAAGTTGCCTATTCCGGTAACACTAATTACTGATATCAAATCATCGATTAATGTCTGTTTTTTAGCCTAATTGTCGACAATTAGCCCATACTGGCAACACTGTTGCTGGTATCAAGTCGCCGATTAATATGTTTGTGTAGCCAATTTCTACCAAGTTGCCTGTACCAGTAACACTAATTACCATTACCAATTGCTAATTAATATCAGTTTCAGTAGCCCAATTTCTAACCAGTTGCCTATTTAGTAACACTAATTACTAGTATCAAATCATTGATTGATGTCTGTTTTTGTAGCCCCAATTTTCGACAACTGCCAACACTGTTGCTGGTATCAAGTCGCAGATTAATATCTGTTGCTGTAGCTTAACTTCTACCAAGTTGCCTGTACTGGTACTAGATTGTCAATTAATATCAGTTTCGGTAGCCCAATTTCTAACCAGTTGCCTATTCCGGTAACACTAATTACTGATATCACAAATCATTGATTAATGTCTATTTTTGTAACCCAATTTTCGACAAGTAGCCCATACTGGCAACACTGTTGCTGGTATCAAGTCGCTGATTAATATTGTTTCTGTAGCCTAATTTCTACCAAGTAGCCCTGTACTAGTACACTAATTACTGGTACCAAATCGCCAATTAATATCAGTTTCGGTAGCCCAATTTCTAACCAGTTGCCTATTTTAGTAACACTAATTACTAGTATCAAATAATCGATTGATGTCAGTTTTTTGTAGCCCAATTTTTTGACAAGTAGCCCATATTGGCAACACTGTTGCTGGTATCAAGTCGCCAATTAATATCTATTTCTGTAGCATTATTTCTACCAAGTTGCCTATACTGGTAGCACCAATTACTGGTAATAAATTGCCGATTAATGCGTGTTTTCTGTAGCCCAATTTCTAACAAGTAGCCTATTCTGGTAACACTAATTACTGGTATCAAATCATCGATTGATGTCTGTTTTTGTAGCCCAATTTTTTGACAAGTAGCCCATATTGGCAACACTGTTGCTGGTATCAAGTCGCCAATTAATATCTATTTCTGTAGCCTTATTTCTACCAAGTTGCCTATACTGGTAGCACCAATTACTGGTAATAAATTGCCGATTAATGCGTGTTTCTGTAGCCCAATTTCTAACAAGTAGCCTATTCTGGTAACACTAATTACTGGTATCAAATCATCGATTGATGTCAGTTTTTGTAGCCCAATTTTTTGACAAGTAGCCCATATTGGCAACACTGTTGCTGCTATCAAGTCGCCAATTAATATCTATTTCTGTAGCCTATTTCTACCAAGTTGCCTATACTGGTAGCACAATTACTGGTAATAAATTGCCGATTAATGCGTGTTTCTGTAGCCCAATTTCTAACAAGTAGCCTATTCTGGTAACACTAATTACTGGTATCAAATCATCGATTGATGTCAGTTTTTGTAGCCCAATTTTTTGACAAGTAGCCCATATTGGCAACACTGTTGCTGGTATCAAGTCGCCAATTAATATCTATTTCTGTAGCCTTATTTCTACCAAGTTGGCCTATACTGGTAGCACCAATTACTGGTAATAATTGCCGATTAATGCGTGTTTCCTGTAGCCCAATTTCTAACAAGTAGCCTATTCTGGTAACACTAATTACTGGTATCAAATCATCGATTGGTGTCTGTTTTTGTAGACCAATTTTCGACAAGTAGTCAATACTGGCAACACTGTTGCTGGTATCAAGTCGCCGATTATTATCTGTTTCTGTAACCTAATTTCTACCAAGTTGCCAGATTGTCAATTAATATCAGTTTCGGTAACACTAATTACTGGTATCAAATCATTAATTGATGTCTGTTTTTGTAGCCCAATTTTCGAAAGTAGCCCATACTGGCAACATTGTTTGTTTTGCTTCAAAAGTGTGGTTAATTTTTTTTTAATTGCTTAAATAATAAGTTATATGCATACCAAGGCACCGAAGTTAAACTTTTTATACTTGATGCTATATTACCTAACAGAATTTATTGATGCTGTTGCTATTTTAGACGTCCACATTTCGTAAACCATTAGTGACAATTATTTTTCATACACATAAAAACCTTGCACGAAAATCAAATGAATATACAGCAAAAAGCTAGATAAAACTTGAATGGTAAACTTGCTGTTGACGTTGTACTGGTTAGAAAAAGCTATGACAAAATCTAGACAAAAAATGATTGTGTGGATTCTTTCTTATAAACGCTTATAGATAATCTTGTTTGTAATACTCGACCTACAGTTTCCAGAACATGAACAATATAAAAATGTTAACATTTATAATCAAATGCATATAGAAGCTTACGCCGATCAAAATTGAAATTATTCTGAATGTAATAAATTACACATTACTATTTCAGTATGTCACTGTTGCTTAACGTTTTCAAGGCATAACCCAAACTGCAGTAATAGTATAGATATTGCAACCCATAAGGCAAAAGTAGGGCGCTATTTTATGTAATAATAAAATACAATAGGTGTAGTTGAAGACCACATGACCAGTGACATTTAGAGATTTAGTGATTTCGATTCTAACGTTGCATACAAGCATCGATTTGACATTTTTGAGCATGAAGGTTTGTGAGGTAGTTTTGAATTCTCAACATTGCCTTCATTTTGTAATGTACGACAGCTCATTTCCTTTGCATCAACAACAGTTCTATTCATAGTTAAGTTATTTACTTTTAAGGCTCAGCGACACGGTGCTAGTATTCGGTCTAGTTACTAAAAGCAAGTGTTTTAGGAATGTGTTTCTGCCTACACAGAATTTTAGTATTTTACATAAGTAGACAGTTCAGTTCAAGCTCTAAAATGTGTGACCTACTTAAAACGCACACATAAACAAAAACTGAAAACTGTATAAAATTAATATGCCAGGAACTGATAGAAATACTGGAAAACGAATTAGTTCCAAGAAGGATATTGAAGAATATCGAAATTGCATGAGGATGACCGCAACATCTTTCCATATTCTTCTAATTAATTGGAATTGACTGTCTACACCAGTTTAGTGTGAAGGACAGTAGGGTTGGGGGGTAGTTACTTATACTCCAGCAAATAGAAATCCTGTCTACTCACTTGACTCGGATTTTTACTAAAAACAGTACTAGAATGTAGTACTAAAATAACCACATGAAGCAAGTAACTGCTAGTTTTTACTACTCGGCCGAGTACTGGTACTGTGAAACTAAGCCTTTAGACTGTTTTGGGTAAGTAACTTCCTATAATATGTTCAGTGTTTAATATATGTCACGCCACTCCTACTTGTCAGATTGGACTATTGTAAATGTGGTAACCAACAGTGTTAAACGCAAAATATATTGCGTACATAGTTCCTTGCTTCGATAATGCTGACCAATCCTGGAATGTCATCAAAAGACTAAAAGGGAACCGAGCAAAACCGATAAAAGACATCATGGACCAAAGAGGAAATTAGAAACAACGACAAATGGAGTCCTAAAAGCCTGGCGAGACACTACCAAAACAATTTAAAACCGAAAGAACAAATGAAGAACAAGAAGAAAGATATCCCAGTAGAAGAAGAAATCCCAGTAGAAGAAGAAACAGAAAACGGAAATGAGCAAGAATAAAACAACATAACAGACGAAGAGATTCAGATAGCCCTAAGAAATACACGAAATGGAAAAGCCTCAGGAGAAGACAATATCGCCCTAGAACTGCTCAAGAAAAGACGAAAAAGAATAGTCAAATGGCTGAAAGATATCTTCCAACAAGCATGGGAAACAGAACAGATACCGACTGACTGGGAAATAAATATAATAGTGCCAATATGTAAGAAGGGGGAAGCAACAAACTGTGAGAATTACAGGACAATATGCCTATCTCCAGTACGCTAAAAATCTACTGAAAATGATAGGAAAAAGGTTAAGAAATATAATTGAATATAAGCTAGAAGATGAACAAGCTGCTTTCCGCCCAGGTAAATAAAACACAAGATCATATATACACAATTAGACAGATAACAGAGAAGATGCTGGACCAGAACAGGGAGATATACCTAGCATTCCTAGACCTTAAGGAGGCATTCGATTAAGTACCAATAGAGCACATATGGAGAGCACTGGAAGAACTACAAACAAACCCAAAGCGTAGAAGAGTGGTCAAAAGTATAAACAGAAAAGTGGTGGGAGTAGTAAGGATAAACGGAAAAAAGATCACAAAAATTTAACATAGATAGAGGGTTAAAACAACAAGGCAATAGTTTTAGCTCACTGCTCTGTATTGTTTACATAAACAGCATAATTAAAAAATGTAAAGGAAAAATTTGAAGGAGAACAAGATTAGGGCACCATAACCTAAATCCCATAATGACCCAAGAGCTACTGTACGCAGATGATATACTAATAATGGCAGGAAACATATCGAAAGACAACCTAGAAGACAAAAGTATGAAGATAAACATAGGAAAAAGCAAAGTAGTGCACATCACAAGAGAAGCAAGAGTACCCATTACAGTAGAAGAAAAACTACTGGAGTATGTGGAAAAGTACAAATACTTAGGAGTGATAATAAACAAGGATGGAAGAATATAGGAAGAAAGTAAGAACAGAATAAGCAAGGCAAGCTGGGCAAGACAAGAAGGGAAAGAATAAGAAACAGAAGCATAAAAGATGATTTAGACCAACAACTAGCAACAAAAGTGAAGCAGAACGAAGAAAACTGGGGGAAATATTTACAAACAAAGCAGAAAGAAGATTATGACAAATACAAGGAAAAAAGAAATTAAGTTAAAGATGAGGTAAAGAAAGCAAAACAGGACGAATGGGTAAAATTTGGTGAAAAAATGAAGGACAACTGTAAAGAAAACCAAAAACTGTTCTATGGCACTTTTCAAAAACATCAGAAATGAACAAGGGGAAATAGTGACGAAGGAAGAGGACATAATGGAACAATGGAGGAGACACTTTAAAGAGGTATTGGAGGATGGTGACGAAGAAAAAGAAGAGAGTGATAACGAAATCGAACAAAACGGAATGAAGGCTAATGAAGGTATAGATACAGAGTTGATATCAGAGATGGAACTGGAAGAGGCAATAAAAAAGATAAAATTAGGGAAAGCAGCCGGAAAAGATAAAGTATATAGGAGAAGTAGGAAAAGGAAAAATCTGAACTTTAATGAATGACATAGTTAAATCAAAAAAAGCACCAAAAGAATGGCAAACGGGGGTAATAGTACCTCTGCACAAAAAGGGTGATAGCAGGAAATGCAACAATTACGGAGGTATTACGTTATTAAACATAGTAAGCAAAGTATGGGCCAGAATCTGGGAAACACAACTGAAAAATAAGTTAGAAGATACGATAGACAATAGTCAGTGTGGATTTAGAAATGGAAGAGGGGTGCAGGACAACATATTTATACTCAGACAAATTTCAGAGAAAGCAATAAATAAGGGAAGGGAGGTCCATATGTGTTTTGTGTTTTATAGACTTATGTAAGGTATAAATACAACAGAAATAGACATGGTCAAGAGTGTGTACAACAAAACAACAAATATAGTAAGAACCAGAAATGAGGAATCAACGGAATTTGTAACAATAAGAGGTTTAAGATAAGGATGTGTGCTGAGCTCGTTATTGTTTGCACTAACTATGGACGATATAGTCAAGGAATGTAAAAAGGTAACAAAGAAATATAAAATAGGAAGACAAAAAATGGAAATGGTACAAATATCAGAGTTATACTCTACGTGGATGACTTGGTAATTTTAGCAGGATCAGAAAGAGAGCTACAATATAATGTGGACACATACATCAGGGAAATGCAGAAAGTAAACATGAGATTAATATAAAGTAGACAAAGACAATGATCGTGGGACCAACAGAAAGGAAACATGAGATAACAATAGGAGGAAAGACAGTAGAACAAGTTACCAACTTTAAATATTTAGGGTCATGCATTAGCAGTAACGGAAAAATTTATGAGGAAATAAACGAACGCACAGCCACAGGCGGAAAATCTTTAATGCAATCAAAACTAGCTTCCTGGGTAAAGCAGAAATACCAAAAGATACAAAAGTGGAAGTGGTGAAAAAAGTAGTATACTCTGCATTGGTGTACGGAAGCGAATCTTGGCGAATCACAGACAAACAAAAGAAGAGAATTACAAGCACAGAAATGAGATTTTGGAGGAAAATAGAAGGAAAAGCCAAACTGGATAGAACTAGAAATACAACTTATAGGGAACAACTGAAGGTGAAAGCGTTAGATGAAGTGGCAGCAGAAAGATAGTTAGGTTGGTTGGGACATACGTACAGAATGGGGGAGAATAGAATGGTAAAACAAATACTAGAAGCAAGACCGGAAGGGAAAAACCGAGTAGGAAGACCAAGGAAGACATGGATTGGAGGTGTAAGAATCGCAGCGGAAGAAAGAGGAATAAACTGGAACACAGTGAGACAAACGGCACAAGATAGGAAGGAGTGGAAGAAGAGGTGCCGGAAAAACCAAAATGGAGAAGGATGACAACCGACCGACACCAAGTCTTAACACCGTTAAGGTAGAAAGGCTAAGGATTATGTATGTATGTATGGAACTAGCAAACAGTGAAATAGAAATGAAACAATTGAAGTGGTAGGGACATCTCATTCGCATGGATAATACGATACCCCAAGAAAATCTATCAAATGAAAGTAGAAGGAAGAAGGACCAGAGGTAAACTCCGAGTGCAATGAGAAGACAACATCAAGGAGGCGGCAAGGAATAGAAACAAAAACATTGAGGAAGTCAGGAGAATGGTGAGAGACCACAACATCTATAGGAGATGGATAGAGGACCCAACGCCCTAGGAGAAGAAGAACAGGAAAAACCAAGAAAGGAGCCTACATAACAAGGATTATGATGACACAAATTACTACATTGAATAGGAATGAAGGGAATGAAGCAGAAACATGTGTAAATGAGGAAAAAGAAGAAGTACTTTACTGAAGAAGATATAGAAGATGTGAAAAGCTGAGAAACAGGAGATGCAAGTCTCAAAAGACATATTTGAAAGATGTGTAGGGGATCCTGAATAACCAGGGAAGGAGCGTAATTTTGCCTATACATAAAATGGGCAATGCTATAGAATAAACAATTTTTAAGAAAATTGGGGTCAATTGCGGGGGGGGGGGGGGGAATCAATCATTGGAATAAGACACTAAATGCAGGATCGTATCAGTCCATTAACAGAAAAATTTTCGAAAGGAGATAGAACATAGGAATCATATCAGACATTCACCTCAACTGGTTAGAGTGGCAGAGTAGTAATCACAGCGATCAGCAGTCCCGGGTTCAAACCCCGGGGGAGACACAAATTTAGGTTGAAAAACGTACAATATCAGTCCTTCTCAGTACTAACCAGGAACACCTGAAGACGGGAATAGATCAAAACTCCCGAAATGTTGTGTGATTTACACCCTTGACAGTGGAAAAAGTCCGTAAAACATATAATAGACCACTGCCAAAAAATTACATTCAGAGAGCAAATCTAAGCCTCTATTGTTCACATAGTGTACATGTCAGCTTTGTTGTTACATCCTCAATGCATCAGGACATCAGCCTGTCCTCTTAAGCAGCTTTAGGTGTTAGGACCTCACGGTCGCTAAAGCCTGGAAATCGCAATGGACTCAGCAGTAGATTTTTGCGGTTCTACCTCTGAGCCACTTCTACGGCTAGTGTAAAATAAAATATCTTAACTAAAAACCTACGCGTAGTATATATCCAAAGTTGTACGTAACAATATGATATTACTTCTCGTATTATTTCTCTATGAAATGTAAATTCTTCTTTCTTAGTTATCTGTTCCCCAGTTTCGGTGATTATCCTCATCAGCTTCATTTCTTTTCTTTACATTAACTTCCAATTTTAACTTTGCGATTACCTCTGTCCAAGTGTCCAAATGACACTTGGACAGAGGTTCGGGCAATTTACAAAATTATTTGACGCTTCTTGGATTAAACATTTATTTACAATTATTAATTACGATTATTTATAAACACGAATTATCAAGGCAGAACACAAATTACTTAAACTAACGAACTATTTCTAACAACGATACATTTATTTATTTATATTGCACTTAACAGTAATGATTTATATGGTTATATTTATTTGTTATTTATTTCACTAGAGTTATATACACACGGTCTATTTATATCACGTGCTTCGAGCTTGATGAGAACTGAACTGTCTTCCCGCTCGCGAGCATTTATATCTCACGAATGAGTCTTCTAGAGCAATCGAGACTTCACTCGCTTTTCCGGCAAATGCATGACGCATTCGCGTGTGTTGACCTCGAGCGCATTTTCGAAAGCGTGAGTCACCCGTTGCACCTGGCTCAAAGGTCGTTCTGGATCGATCTGAAAGGCTGTGAGTCATATGTCCGCAGCGGCTCGGCCCAAGTTCGTTACAATATCACTGCTTAGGAACAATATTGAGATGGTAAAATGAACTCTGAGGAGGAATGGCTCACAGAGTTATTATCAATTACATAAAACAATTATGAGGAAAAACAAATACGTGCAAGATGAAACTGAAAATAGTAGCGGTGCCAAATATACTAAATGGAAGTGAAATATGGACAATACAAGATAATTGTAGTTGATTAATGCAGTTAAAGTGAAATTCTTCAAGAAAATAGATGGTATTACAAAGTACTACAAGCCCTATTAACTGGTCTCCAAGGTCTGCAGATTTGTCACCCAATGATTTTTTCTTATGGGGCTTCCTAAAATCAAAGATTTATACTTCACGAAGGCATGCAAATTTAGAATCTCTAAAGGACTCTATTACGGAGGCATGTTTTAACATAACCCCTCAAACATTACGAAATGTACAGTCGCGGAATTAAAAATCCGGGCGAGTCTTATAGAGGATTTTTGCAATTTTTGGGTAATGTAAATAGGGCTTTGCGTTTTTAGGTTAGCAATTGACAGTTAAACAATGAGGCATGCTGTCATATACGAGTAATTATTTTGACTTTGACTAATTTTACCAGGTAACGTGATAAGTAAAGTAAAGTAAGATATACACTGAATCATTTTTAATTCCGCGACTGTACGTCGTAATTTTTATGACAGATTAAGCTACTGTCTATAGGAATACGTACCTGTTAGCATTATTGAATTTTAGTGCTTATCTGTTGTGTTTCTCTTCGTTATTTCATTACAAAATACAAACTCTTAAGCTTTCTGTTGTATGTATTACTGAACAAGCGTCCACGTCGATCAGTAGAGTTAAGCAACGCTCTTTCTGGTCAGAACTTGGAAGGGATTTTCACGGCTGCTTCTTTCGGCGCGCCTCGTGGTACGGCTGCCACGGAAATAGTTGGTCCCGGATGTCATAATATCATGACAGTCGTTAGTGGGGTTGGAAGTCCCCATAAATGCACAGTGACGTTTATAATTGGCCTAACGGCTGTTGGCTGAGTGCGAAATAAATAAATAAATGATCATCCATATTTGTTTGTACAAAAACTAAGAAATGGTTTACACACGATCACTAAACCTTAACCTTACTTTCTATATTATTTTTGCTTTGCGTAAATTCTAAATACTTATGCTTTTATACTGAATATTACTTATACAAGATAATTACTATACCACATTATTTATTCCTAAATACTATTTATTTGCAATAATAGTGATAATTAAATGGTGATAGTTGTGTTCTCTGAATGATGTTGTTTTTAACAGTGGTCTATTATGAGATGTTGTATCAGACTTTTTCCACTGTGTCGGGTTTTACCACATGACGTTTCGAGAGTTTTTGGTCTACTCCCGTCCTCAGGTGAATGACCTCCTGGTTAGTCCTGAGAAGGACTGATTTTTGTACGTCTTTTTCAGGACTATCCATTCACCTGAGGACGGGAGTAGACCAAAAACTCCCGAAACGTCGTGTGGTAAACACCCGAGACAGTGGAAAAAGTCCGATACAACATCTCGTGATAGTTCTATTGTGTCAGCAAATTCTAAAAATAACAGCAATCTGACAGTAATGTAACTTTGATTAATTCAACTACCTGCTGTTTCATTTGAGGCAATCACATTTTCACAGCAATAGTTGATCCTTACATAATTTCCCAATGTTAATTTTGCCATGTCTGATAGTCACTGAGACACACTGTATACACAGTATATGTGTCAACAGAAAGCCAACAATATATAGGAGAGTACCGCCATTCTTTGATCCGAGAAAATGCCGCCACCGCCGCCATGTTTACTCCCATCAGCAATAACTATAAGTCTATGTCAAATTCGAGGTTAGCAGGTTAGGTTTTGCGTCAGTTTTGACACAGACCGACGCAAAACCTAACCTGCTAACCTCGAATTTGACATACACTTACAGCGCTACCAACATATTATTCTTCATCTACTCTTTCAATATGGCCGCCATAGCTGAAATTGGCTACTCGGCGCCGCCGAGTCCGTTAAGTGTTTATTCTGTGTCCATAATGCTTCTCTAATTTTTTTTTTCGATCTTGAAGTTGTGTAAGAGATTAAATGAAAGGTACAAAACTCTTCCAACCAGTCTGCGGACTGAATAGTTAAGGAGTAGAATGAATACGGCCGGTTATGGTCATTCAAACTGACTCCAATTTTATTTTCAAAAATAATGTACAATTTCCCACTCATATTTCAATTACTTTCTTCCACAATTGGACATGTACAATGGCGGACAATAAATTTAGGCCGGCCTGTCATTCGCTTGGCACTGTTTATGTTGGTGACACTGTAAGTCTATGTCAAATTCGAGGTTAGCAGGTTAAGTTTTGCGTCAGTCTGTGTCAAAACTGACGCAAAACCTAACCTGCTAACCTCGAATTTGACATAGACTTACAGTGCCACCAACATAAACAGTGCCAAGCGAAATGAATCCATTCCCGACCGCTGTGTAGGTAGGGACACTGGAAATATCGTTCATCCATTCATGCGCGTCGCAACCTGTGGCATCATAATATACTATTAAAACATCAACAGCAGTACGATAATGATTTACATGATATGCAATCTCTTTCAGATTAGTCCAGCACCTGATGGTAGCAAAACTTCCCGTATTCCAGTAGCTGTTAGTGGTCAAAGACTGGCTAAATGTATGTCATGGTCGGGAGACCTAACTCCGGGCCTGCGGAGGCGTAGACTGACTGAGAAGTACGTAAACGACCCCAGCGAACTGAATCTCAGGTTTAAAAGACATTCGACGGCCGGTGGTAAGTTCAATTGTCTAGGCCAATGATCCGTAACACCAAATCTCATTGCATATTTTGACGAAAGCTCGAGCAACCCAGATTGCGTATTGGCAGTGCGGTTGTCAAAATATCCGTATGGGGTTGGTTATGGGTTGCTTATGTTCTCACCCTTCCCCTGTAGTGATCAAACTATTATAAGCCGACTATTGAAGGTGCTAGAGTAAGAGGTGTCCCCACGTGCTTGATCGGGGCTCCGGAGAGCTCCCCCGACACCTCGGAGGGCCCTCCCCCGCCTCCCTCAGGCGAACCTTTGCCCGAGAGCCAGGTACGATGCAGAAGGTACCGACCCGTCACGTAGTAGTTTTCAGAACTTAGTATTCGACACTTCTCTTGATCAATACATGAACGGCACGGTCGTATTTACATTGAAGAGAGCATTGGTCAGTTCTGGCGGGTTCCCGCGAGGGTTATTGCTTGTTGTGTTTAAAGACGCATGTGACTAGGATTATTTATATGAAGGGAATTTCTTTAAGTTAATTTCTATTAGTATAAATTTTATATGAAGTCTTAATATTTTGTACGTTTGAAATTACTAAATTGTAGGTTTAAGGTTTACTTTTGAATATTTACATAATATTTAGGATGGTATAAAGCTTATAAATGTGCACATTTTGAAAGGCTTTAAAAATTGCTAACTTCCACGTTCACCCCTTTTCCCAAGCGCTAAAGCAATCGTAACCTCAAAAGTGTTTCTGCAAGACTCGATCGAGTAAATTGTATTTGATTTTAAATCGTCTCGATTCTCTTCAGTGTAGATATGATGCGCTGAAATTGTGATTCAGTAAAGTATATTTTTGCCGCTCTCTATTATATTTTTCGTACGCAATTTATTTAGGGCGCAAGCGACTAGAGTAAGAGCAGATTAAATAATTGTTGGAGTCTCGACGTAACTTACTGTTGATATTGTGATTCGATCCCTACATGTGAATATTTTTTTACGATTTTGTTGTTTTCCGTTTTGACATAGCCCGTTAGAGTTATGACGTAAATCTGTAGCGAAGACTCGTATATGACATAGCTGTCGATTCTTAGAAAAACAATTAAGAAAGGTAGCTGATATTATAATGATTTAAAAGCAGAGTTACTTACACATAGACTTAGAAGAGAGTAGTTTTGATTGGCGATTATTTACTAAAATTAAAGTGGGGAGACTTAGTCGTGGCAGATATGTGTCTGGAAAGTTCCGTTCTCGCTTGGAACCGGCCACACACATATCGGTCAGCAGCAAAATTGTTATTAAAGCAAAGGGACACTGCTTGGTATCCGTATATATCAAAAGAATAATACTTAAATACTTTAATTTAATATAAGCCATTTTTCTAGTCTAATCAAGTCTGTTACTTTTAATAGCACTTGGAAGGTTTTCTAGTCATTTATTTTAAGCCGGAATTGTAAATTAATATAATGAAATGCTTTTATAAACAAATATGATATTATTGCCATTATTGTTCGAAAATTTTATTGTTGTTTACTATTATTATTTATTGCATAATTCTAGACTGCTGTATACCTATATGGTTTTTATTTTGTTTTACGATATTTTAATTGTTTTTATGAAAACAGCGCTATATAATTTGTATATTATGTAGTTATTATTAACAATTAATAACAACTTTGTTTTGTTTGCTGCTCCGACCTTTCGACGTCGCCATCAAGGAAGGCCTCCTGTCATGACCTCTTGTTTTGTACTGGATTCGCTGATCCCCATGACCGGTTATCAGAAGTGAAAAAAATTTAAAGCATGTAGAAAACACTCACGATGAAGTAAGATTCCACTGGAAGCACGATAAAGAAAAACAAGAACATCTAAAAATAAACTGGAACTTACTTCTGTTTTTAATGACTTCTATATATTGTTATGCTTTTACTGAGGGTTTTTATAATTAATTTACTCAATCACAATATAGGGTTCTGTAAAGTGCCCGGCTAATAATTTTTATATCCTTAATTTTTATTCTAATTTCATAATTATGACCCTCAATCTACATGGTTAGGTCACTACATCCAAATCCAAATTAATAATTTACTAATAATTATTTAAAGTTTAAAATACACAATTATTTGTACGCACTCTGTATGCTATGATATTTAGCTGACGGGAATTTTCATGCGCGATATTTGTACCTTACGTTTCTGACACTAATTTCAAGATGGTCGCCTGGTGTCGTAAATTCGTAAACAACTCCGTGTTTTATTTAAATAGGGCGTGTTAAATCAGATGGCGCTATCGTCGGTTTGATGTATAGAAACATAACCTAACATTTTTCTTATTGGTAAATGGTAGAAAATTTGCAGTTACTATTGTTTGAGGTTGTAATTACGTTAATACTGAAGATAGTACGCCTGCTTTGCTGAGATTTGCATATTTATTAAATAAATCACTTCAGGTAAGTGAAAAGTAGCATATAATAACATAGGGATATATACTTATTTCTTTTTTATTTCAGGGCTTTATGATGGGAGTGAACTGTTGTGTTCCCCAATGCAATGCAGTTAACAATAAAAATAAAGGACTAAAATTTCACATTTTTCCAAAAGATCAACACTTACGTAAGCAATGGCTCGTAGCTATTAAATCAAATAAAAAACCAAGTAAATATGCAAGAGTATGTTCGCGTCATTTTTGTGATACTGATTATAAGACAACCAGTATGGGCCAGTGGAAATTGTTAATCCAAGGAGCTGTACCATCCCGGAATTTACCTGTAACCACTTTACAAAAATGTAAAATTGAAAGAATGACAATAAACAGTAAGAATGCCGCAAAACCTATCCAACAAAAATTAATTAGTCAGAATGCCGTGGAATCTCCTTCAACCACAGATTTAATTATCGCAGATGTTTCAAGATATGAGTATGTTCAAAGTGGGCATGAATCCGACACCACAGAGGATTTACCGGATTCTACTAATGAATCTGTTAGCACACAAACTGTTTTGGGCCAATAGTCGTAATCAATTAATAACATTTGAATTATTGTCAGAACAACAAATGAAACATTTTACTGGCTTTTCAAAAACCCAATTTTTATGTATTTATGATATTTTTAAAATTTCTCGTTCTAATTCAGATAAGCGTAGTGGTCTCAGTGGAAAGGACGAGTTATTAGTGACTATTATGAAGTATAGGTGCAATTTCTTTTATAGCACTATAAGTCATTTCTTTGGAGTAACCAGATGTACAGTAAGCAAAATTGTAGACAACTGGTCAAAGGGAATGTATAATACTTTGAAATGCATTGACTTTTGGGGTTTGAAACAGAAACAATTTTCAAACGAGTATGATGTTGTTATTGACTGCACGGAGATGTCTATAGAGAGAAGTTCTGACCCAGTTATTCAGCAAGTCACTTTTTCCCAGTATAAATCAACCAATACTTTCAAGCTTCTGGTAGGAGTTACGGAAGGAGGTGCATTTATTTTTATATCAGATGCTTTTGGAGGCGCTATCTCTGATAGACAAATTGTTGAAGAATGTGGCATCATAGAAAGATTAAAAGAAGGCGACTATATTCTTGCAGACAGAGGTTTCGATATCTCTGATTTACTGGATAAAAAGAAGATTCACTTAAATATACCACCATTTAAGAGAGGACAAGCTCAACTAGTTGAAAAAGATGTCGCTGTAACACGAGCCATCGCCAACAGGAGAATTTGTGTAGAGCAATTAATTGGTTTAGCAAAAAAAAATAAAATACTTACCCAGAGACTTCCTGTACACCTGTGGCCTTTAGCAAATCAAATATATTATAATTGTTTTATGTTATGTAATTTTAAAGACAATACTGTTTTAAATATGCCAGAGAAAATTGTATCCCGTAATAATTTTTGATGCATATTTTAAATTAAAATAAAACTGCTGAAATCACTTAATTTTTTATTCTTAAATAATTATTATTTATTTATTAGTATAATTGATACATAACAAAGTTGTCATATGCAATGGCTGGCATGCAGAACATTGTGAGGAAACAGGAAAATATAATATAACATAGTATGTGTAAAATGTGGTGACTATACAACCAGATAAATTGCACCTGTAGTAATCCCTAAGGATGCTACTTGCACAGTGTGGTACTAAATTATACATATCTAATAAACTACTCGTACAAACATACTGCTTATACATATCACCGAAGTAAATAGTGTAATACAATAGCAATAAATGTAACACATATCACATATAACAAACAATCACCCGTCAACCTATTCATTTAAGTAAAAGCTTCGCAACTTTAAACTTGCTACTACGTAGTTGGTAATATTATTTATATCTGCAAGAGACATATTCCTAAAAATAGAGTAAAAGTTGTTTTCATTATCATGTAAATATTTTCTCATTTTGTTAGTCCTGTTATTCTTAAATAATAAGTTAATATATACTAATAAACTAAACTAAATAACTACTTCATGTATAAAAATTTGATATATTCTGGTGCAAATACACCCTTAAAATACAAAGAACTGGCAGCTACCATTTTATTCATGAATCGTTCATTTCTTTTATTCGCAATCACATTGTAATGTGTCAATTTCATGACATGACAACAGCTGGGAACTAGATGATTACTTGAAACTAGCCAGGAAATTATTACATACCCCGAAAAATATTACATACCTGAAGAATGGGGTGTTTCCATGGTAACAAAACATTCGAGTGGGTTGTTTTCATGGTAACAAAAATATTAGCTACATCAAGATATCTATTATTCAAAATTCAATTGTAGTTATTTTTAAAATTAGATGATTGCAAATAAAATAGTATACATACCACGGTGGAAAGTTTCATCCCTGTCTCGAGATAAAGTTAACCTCGACGCTACGCGTCTCGGTAAACTACCTAATCTCTCGACAGTAATGAAACACTTCCCACCTCGGTATGTAATATACTATTAACGAGTTCAATGTAAATGCCCTGTTTTGTATATATGACGAAATCGCAACGATCCGTGTTTGTGGCAAACATGTGTGCCTGGCATTGCGCATAATATGCATGCTTCCTGTCTAAAAAAGATATTTTTCTGTGCTTCACAAGGCACTTCGCTTTAAAAGGAGATGAATCTCTTATAGAATAAGGGCATTTTATTTCTAACACTAAATCTAAAGGGAAACTAACCCCATCTGGACTGGCTGCAATAAAATTTACTATGTAGTCAATCCAAATGCCAGAATTGTTAATTTTATTTCCAGTAACGTCACAATATAAGGATTTTGCCACATCCTCATGCTCCAAACCCCATTTAATGCTTTTCACGTACTGCAACTTTTTGTTGTGGACAATATTTCTGAGAGCAGGGCCCTTTGAAAAGTTTCCACTCTTTACAGTTCTCATTACATCCCCCATAATGGAACTGGTTATTCGACTACGTCGAAGCTGTAACCACAATTTAGATTTGCTTTGATTTCTCGTCTTTTCTTCGTAATCAGAACGTTGATTGACAGAAATTAAATTAATTTCTTGTAATTTGTTAAAACAAAAGTCTTTCGTATAAAATGAATGATCATTTATAAATGCACTGGAATTTACTCTTCGATTTTCAAGGATGGCACTATTTGTACCATAAGAAATTAAACTGTTTTGAACAACTGTTGTCAAATAATCATTAGCTCATACACTTGATTTGGTACCTTATTTATCTCATTTAGAGACATATATGTCAATCCTCGTCCTTGAGAGCAGGTTTATTCCACTGCATTTGCTCGCTCGTACAGGATACATGTGTTTTACCTGTAACAATGTGTTAAGTTATTTCAAGAGTACTTTAAACATGTCAGCCTTCAACACTTACCCGTTAATGAATAGTATTCCAAGGAAAAGCACACAGCACTAACGTGCTTGCAGGATGCACTCCAACCAGCACCTGCTGGACACGAACAGCTACACTGTTTAATTGTTATGCTGTATGTGCTTTCTATATGAATAACAATGCACACTTTATAGTCTATACTTTTTTTCTGTTCAGCAGCACAGCGAGCAATAAAATAAACAATTTTATTATCCATTTGAATTGCTCCGTTTTTCACAAATAGTTTCATGGCTAAAACTCTTCCTTTTTTATAGCCCTTTTCACTCGTTCGTTTAAAAAACCATTCTTCTATGGCACTAATATTCATGAAAGTACCTTTCACACTATTTAGGGGAAGATATCCATCCACTGGCATTGCATGTGCTGTTGTAGCAATAATTTTGGTTTCTACCAGGACATTATCTAATTTGTTCTCTTTCCATTTAAATAATCTACAAAATATTCATTTTAGCCTTTCTCTAAAATATGTGCAACTATTAGTACATTACCTGTCTTCTAACTCTTTTTTATTTCCACATGTCTTAGCACCTAGCTTCTTTAAATCGTCCTTTAGCTGCTTCACTGTGACAACTGGGGCCATTTTTGAACTTGAAGAACATTCACAGTTCAGTTTAATAGGTTATAGGTACCTATGTAACCAAATTATGAAAATTTTTCCATTTAAAGGCCAGCAACACAAAACCACCTAACAACCTCATTCACTTTTCACGTAATAGAAAGTGAGGTTATGATTCAATACATCAAACCGACACCAAACCCTCTTGCGGAAAATCAGTGAACTATAGTACTAAACTTGACTTATTGTTAATGTCCACGCAGTGACTGCTATTGCTATGCGAGAAAAATTTACTATAAGTACATTGCGCCACAAAAACAATTGACTTCTACTGACGCCACACTGCCGGAAGTTAATTGCTTACCAAAGACATTCACTAAAGATACTTTTTAGCACGCAAAATCTGACCTTTGGTGGCTTCTACGATGCTGGGGTACCTGGAGTCTCATTGGATGTCCCACAATGCCCGAGACAGGAAATCGTAACCAGCGTGCTGTTAGCCAGACAAGAATCAGCTCTGGTTTGCACCTCAATATCGACTTGCACTTGAATGACCTTTTGGATGGGTCTTACTAAAACTAGGGGCCCCACTGTAGGGTTAAGCTGCACCACAGGTTCACTGCTCGCTTAGGCACCTAGCACATGCACTACAAAACTGGTTGGACCTCCGTAAACCACCTCAAAATACTCTGGCTTGCACCTGACAAACTGACGTCTCGTTCTACTTGATGCAAAAGCTCAATATCTTTGAAAACTTTCACAAATCATCCAGGGCACACTCTCTCAATAAGAACACATTTTTTTGTAAACTTGGGTATTTTTAATTACACATAAATGTCGTTTATTGGGGAGTTTCGCAAAAACACAACTGACTCTTAAAAGAAGCTGCCCCCAACTTTTTTACTTCCTTTTACGATAAAGGAAGTATTGGATTCACCCCAAAAATTCGAAATTGAGTTTTCAACAGATCTTCACGTTTTAGAGTCCCCTGATCCCAAAAAACATATTTTTTTTCATTGGTCTGTGTGTCTGTCTGTCTGTCTGTCTGTGTGTCTGTCTGTGTGTCTGTGTGTCTGTCTGTGAACAGAATATCTCAAAAACGAAAAGAGGTATGGCGTTGAAACTTCATATATAAGTTTTGTGTACTATGTAGATGAGACAGCAAGCTTTTGAAGAAAATCGCATAACCGGAAGTAGGTGTTTACTCTTGTGATTTTTCAGTTTTTTTCGATTTTTTCAAAAACGGCTAACGATTTTTTTCAAACTTTACATTTTTATTACATTTTTAATGTGCATTGACGTGAGATAGGTGATTTTCCAGTTGAAAACTTCTAAAGTAAATAAAATTTTAATTACACATCTGTTACACCAGTAATAAGAGTTTCTTTTCCTCTTTTCATTAGTATAAGTATACACTTATTTTCATAAATAACCAAGAATATGTTTTTTTTATAGTCGATGGTGATTGTTTAATCAGAAAAGAAATGAAATATTTGTCACATATCTAGGTGATTTATGAAAATAAGTGTATACTCTACTTTTTAATGCCATGAACAAGTTATACTTACAACCCATTATTCAATTATACTAATCAACCTCATTTTTTTTTTATTTAATTTTATGAATCAAGAATTCTAACAGATTCAATTTAACAGATCAACTTGTCATTTATTTTTTATGCCTCTTAAATTTATTAGACAAAAAATTTCTTCAAACGAATAAAAATGTCGAAATAGTCATAAAATATAATTTTGTTTTGTTTTCTTACTTTATAATTACTATTAAACAAATCTCTGACATTAATGCTGTCGTTGCAAATAAAGAACAACCTACAATATTGATCCTCTCATTTTATTGTGCTGCTATCTACCAATGTATGGACAAACTGGAGTTTTCCAATGTAAAAATGTCTCCCTCAGCTATACTACAGTGCCTTTATATAGACAGTGACGACAATACAACTAAGCCACACCCCCGCCGCCATATTTAGGCAAATTTTTAACGGGTGTTCATTTAAATCCGCGATCAGAGTCGACTGTGATACGTGTTTTACGTTTAGCAGTACTGAAAACATTCAAGATTTGCAGGTTAAGATTTGCGTCAGTTTGTGTCAAAACTTACGCAAAACCTAACCTACTAACCTCGAATTTGACATAGACTGACAATACACTTCAGTACTCCCAAAAGTATAACACGAATCACAGGTGATTTAGCCTAAACATGGCGGCTAAAACCACGTGATCTAGGGAGCCAATCAAAAATAAAACACCCCATTGTCGCCACTGTCTATATAAAGGCACTGTAAGCTATACCGCTTAAGAAAGGGTTTGTTTCTCTCCTGAGCAGGTGCTGTGTGCGTCGAATGCATGCACGGACGTCAGATGATTCAGCAGGTGATAATATAAAAAATATAGGACTTAAAAAGTGTACAAATCTGGTAACATTTTCCATTTCGGATGTTGCTAATGCTATTACAAATATTTCATTAATGCAAATGAAAAACTTGTACTTCTACAGATAAAAATTAAAGATGACACTAATTTAAAAAACTATTCGTGAATCGAACTCGAGCCTCTTGGGTTAAAGTCAGATATCCTAACCACTGGACCATACCGGATAGCTACAATTGGGCGTTGCCGTGACCGAGATATATTCGATCACACTATTTCCCAAATGAGATGACACGGAAACTTATACGACTGGTTTTGATGCCACTTCAAAAAACGTAATTTTTTGCAATGATAACTATGGAAATGTATTCGTGCTGGGCTATTGTCAGTTAAATAAGGGATTTTTCTTGTTTTTGCCACTTTAGTTCTTTGTCGAAATTTGAGAATTGTATATCAAATGACTGGTGTATTTGATATGAGTCAGAAAAAGATGTTCCCCATCTAGTTATTATTGGCTTTTTTTAAATTTGATGCAACTAATCGACTGCTGTGGACCGTAAAATGTGGATAAATTTCGCATTTGCCACTGTACTGCAAAGTTTAAATTTTCCGCCATTCGTGCCCATTGCATGTTATTCAAAGCTCGCCATTAGAGTACCTGTATATAGTAAGAGTAAGGCAAACGATGACATTTAGGGATCCATGAAGCGAAGTTAGTCAAAATTTCACAGTCGACTACATATTAATATAATGAAGGGATTCATCCTGTGATGTTAGTTACAACTGTCATAGGTTATAGTTGACTATAAATTGTTTAGTTTTTAGTCGATGTAGGAAGTTGAAACTAAATGTGCTTTATGCCATGTAATACACTTTTATTTATTAACTAGTAAAACAGTGGTCTTAACCCAACGTTATATTCATTTGCTGTTCGTATCTACACATGAGGAACATAGATTGAATAATATTTAAATGTAGGACTCCAAATAGTGCTTCAATCTTAGGATTTTATACCGGCTTGCTTCCATCTACTTATAATAACTCCTAAAAGTAAGGATTAATGAAATAAAAAGAAAATTAAGATCACACTAGTTTACCTACCTTACATGAAAACTAACACTTACTCCAAATTCCCTCTGATTCTTTCCATAATGATTTTCACATATTCTTGGTCGTTCGGAATTATAATTTTCTCTGTCGATGCTGTTTAACCAATTGGTTTTGTTTCTGGATCTTTGGGTATGCTACCACTTTCAGAAGGTTATTACACCCAGGCACGCAACAACCGGGCATGATGATGAAATATGTACTTACTTCATAAGTACAATATATCTGACAATTTCAATGTCATTAATTTAAAAAATCGGAAGCACATGGGACAACTAAATTTTTAAATTCTAATGGGATCCAAAGGGATCCAACCAATGAAATGCTGTTGCCGCGTTTGCTCTACTCTTACTATATACAGGTACTCTACTCGCCATGTTCACAACCTGACATCTGTCGTACAATGCCTGAACTATGTGTGCGCTGTTTGTGTGAAAATTGTATCGGGTGTCTACAGAACCAGCACAAATCTCCGACATTTGCTATTGTAAATTTCACCCTAAATGACAACCGCTTGAAATTGTTTAGAACAATTTATTCTCAAAAGGTATATATCAGAAATAGCTCAATGAGGTCTTAAATGAAACATCAAAAATCGTATCTTCCTGTCTTCTGGTTTACAGTTTCTGTTCTGTATTTCGCACAAGTAAATTTTGCTGTTGAATGGCCAAAATATAAATGGTATTTGGCTACAAAGTTGATGATATTTTAAATACAATTCTACAACGCAAGTGACTAACCATTTATAAAATAGCTTACGATAACAAGCATACATTTGTATTTTAAATGAAGTCCATACATGTAACTTGTTGATAAGTGTTTTCTATGTAGCAATGTGTCCATATTCTTTCAACATAAGCCAAACACCAACCTTAACCAAACTGTCACATAAAATAACCTAACTTAATGACACATATTTTTCATTGCCATCGTGGATTGCATTCGTTAAAAATAAAATTGTTCAATCTAGGTTTCTTTGAAAATAGTATTTTAGGTTGCATAACAGCATTAAAAAATAGAGTAGTACACCATGCAGTGAAACGAGGAAGCTCTTCGTAATGTTGCTATAGTCCCATGGCCATTGTTGATGTATTGAGATGGTTTAAAGCTCACAATTTAGCTCTGTATGCAGAGAAAAATATTGAACAAAGTCAATTACAGCACAGAGTTGAGATATTTTATTTAATTGCAATTTAAACAGTAGTAGAAATTGTTAAATGCATTGGTAAGAAGCATTAATTAGAGGGATAAAGGCAAACATAAGCAAAGCAGATTTCAGAGGGATTGAATTTGAAGTTTGAGTAAAAGAAAAATTTAAGTAATATGATAAGTTTGAGCATATTTGAAGCCAGACCAAATGAAATTGAATAACACAAAAGGTTGGTTATGTGCATCCTGAATATGAGCGTAGATTTATTAATAAAAATACAGGCCAGTGAAAAGCAAGCAAGCTGAAAGGTAGATGAAATCGAAGCAAGATAAGGGTCAAATAGAATTTGCAAAGAGCAATACAGAACGAAGGCAACTGAATTAAAGAAAGGTCAGTGACATGTTTAAAATATGAACTCAAGTGCCAATGCATTTTCATAACTAAGTGTTATAGCAGAGCAGTGTTATAAAAACGTTGTATGTGACGAGAAATAACAATTTTTAGAAAAATAAGAAATAAAGACAATTTTTAGATGTATAAACATGTTATCAATTTTTATTCCTTTTATGTGTATTTGTAACTAAAACTAATTTTCTATAAACAATACCAGATCGCGGTTACTAAGCAACGCGATGCTGTTTTGTCTAAAAAGAAGAACCATTGCTGTACATTTGAAAGCTTGGGGCAAAATTGAGCTCCATAAAATTAATGTTTTAATCCAATAAAAAGTATCAAGATAAAAAGTATACCATTTTACTGTACGACCAGGTAGCTGTGGTAGCGTTTGCAGCAGTTTCTATGATAAAAAAATTATACATTTTCCAAACCGACTTCGGCTGAACAACGGCAGCGGACATCTGAAGTTTCCAGTTGAGCTGCAGAAGCCAGGGGCCAGATTTCAAAAGGTAGGAGTGGCATGTTTTTGAGTGTTTGGGAGACGGGAAAAATAGTGAACTGCTAGAATACACCCTGGGGCAGAGGTCCATCCCATTTCCAAGCGTCCAGATACGCCTTAGTAATTTGCATGGCGTCAGTGTAATCTGCGGTTTTGCTAGAAATTTTAAGCCATCACAGGAAGTAAAACAAATGAATTGCGGGCGTCGTTCACGTCACAGCTAAAACAAAACCGAGTCAGTTGTTGCTAGGCGGAAGTTTTCAATTCATTTTACCTGATGGTTTCTTGCAGAATTTCACTGTTAAATATTTAAATAAACGCTGTTGCACTAACGACGTTCTGTTGTGAGGTTATGAATAATCGGAGAGTGTAGATCTAATATACCAAAATAAATCGCGCATGTGAGCTACTCCGAGACAAATTTTCTATACGACAATAAGTTCAAATAAAACTCGGATCTGAACCCAACCTGAGAGAAGTTGTTTTGTATTTTGCTGGAGCTAGCCCAGATTATTATTGCAGTTCGATAAAATATAGAAAGGAGCAATTAATCATTTTATTAGAGTATAATAAATACATTTCATTTTAATTAGCCTAAAATACTGACAGGCAGAGTTAGCAAAATAAAAATACCCTGAGCATTGAGGTGATATTGCCCTATTTAATTATTTACATTCTAATTAAACCCGTTATTAATACAAGGCATCATTCCACCGCAGTATATATTGTACTTAATTGGCGAATTTGGGCAATAACCGAAATTTATACCCACAACGCGTTGTGGACTTTGCAATACGCTCAGAACGCGTTGTGGGTAAATTTATTAGCATTGTTTTGCCCATTGGACGAAGCATACTACTCACAACGCGTTTTGGGTATATTAACAATATCCACTACACGATTTAACGAAATTCATCGTATTTTGTATTGCAACCTCAAATTCACAATAGGGAATAAAACCGTGCTGGTTTGAAGTTGATTATTTAATAAAGTATATATGATTACAAAATGTTGTAACTATGTATTATTAATTTTTGGCATCAGTGAACAAATATATGATTACATAATATGGTATTATTAACTATGTATTATTATATTATACGAGTATATAAGGGGCCTGAACCACCAATAATGTAGTTGGGCATGCCCCGTTTTATTGGTGTAAATAAATAAATAACATGAGAACAAATTTGTTATTCTTCAATTTATTAAGGCAGAGTTTGTTACAAATTATTCATGTTGCTTTCCCTTCATAAGCTTTTAATAGCAACGTTTAACGCTATTAGACATAATTGTAGCAGTATCATGAACATAGAAAGAGATTAATTGATTAATTAATTTGGCAGTCGAAAAATATCTATCTAAAAATACGTAACATTCTTTTGGTAATGTATGTGTTGAAGAGTTGTCAAACCTTGATATATTTCAAAGTCTAAAACCATTCCTTTCGAGCCAGCCAGAACAATTTTTTTACCATCCCGTCTAGGTTTATTTTGTACAAACTAACGAACTGGACATTGAGCAAGAAAAGGTATCATTTGTTCATCAATTGAATAAGGCACATTCTATTTTCTTTGAAGTGCTAGACAGCGATTTCTGACAAAATCTATCATATTGTAACGATCGTGGGGCTAGGCAGTCGCCCCAGAAATATGACTCAGCGTCTCGTGCGACAGCATTGCAAAACGACCTTGGAGGCAGCTGCATGAGACGGCGTGAGTCAGTCTTCCAGAACATTCCAGAAACGACCTTGCGCGTGACACGTCAGAGTTGCCAGAAAGGTCGAGCGAACTCTAGACGTTTTCCAGAAGGAACTATCTGGCAATATAAATACTCGCGAGCGGGGAGTTCTCCCGCAGTCCTAAGTTCAATCGGAATTCGCGTAGAGCCGTGTAGAGCTCCCACATAAATAAAAGCCCGTGTGTACATATAACTATTGACATAAATAACCATATAAATATAACCATATAAATAGAAATAAATCGTTAGTGTTAAGAGTGAAATAAATAAATAGTTGAAGTTTAATCCAGCGCATATAAATAAATAAATGTATCTATAGAAATAGTGCCTGTACTAGTTTAAGTAATTTGTAATCGGCTTGATAATTCTCGTGTGTTTGTAAATGATAATAATTAATCCAATAGTTGTAAATAAATGTTTAATACAAGAAGCGTCGTTATAATTTTTAAATAGCCCGAACGTAAAAACGTAACAATATGTTGCACTTTCCACAATCTGCTTTTTTTCTGAATGACATCGTCTACAGCAAGGTTGTCTACGATGTGATAGTTCACACACAATAGGTAAAACTGAAATAAGAGGAAATTTAAATTTCGTATTATTCCAATAGAAATCAATTCTATAAAATTGTATGCAACTCGTGATCACAAGCATTCCAAAAAATTTTGTTACCGCTTTAGGTGTAGGGGTACATTTATAATATTTATTCGGTTGTTTGCAAGTAGTACTGAGTTGTAAATTTTGCACTACTTTCAAAAAAATCATCACGTATACTCTGTTCACATCTTTTTTGCATAAAGATTGGCCATGACTGTTTCCCCAATTTAGCTGTGTAAAATTACTTTGTTGTGTTTAAACGAGGTTTACATTTGAGGTTATGGTTACCAAATACTTTTAGCGTGAAACACACATATATCTAATACTTCTATAAGTATTGCTAGCTCCTGTAAGTGTAGAGGTCAGCGTAAGTGAGACAGACAACCAGCTCTTTCCACGAACTTGGTGCATTGTGCGCAAGCGTCGTCCGTGAACACGTAAACGAAGCTGTGCAGTTTGAATTCCAGGCATGCGCACGAGACGCGTAGTTCTCAGAGAGAGGTGGACGTACTATATGTCGGCGCCGTAATGTTTTCGCCCGTTCGCAGACCCTACTAGCAATATAGAAGTATTAGGTATATGCGAAAACATAACACAACACCTTCAAATGCAAAGTTGCCATTTTTAAATAGAATAGAAAAAAAATAGAACTTAGTAATTTTTATGTATGTATCCAGTTTCAATAAGTGTGCAATTAGAGACATTTTTAATTAAGACCATGGAAGGTCTTACAATACTTCACATTTTAAATATTTCTCCACATGTACTATCAAAGTAAGCAGTCCATCTGGCAACAATACTCTGTTCTGTCAAATGACAGTAAATTTGTTGGAGGTTATGCAGGTTATACAACAAAATAAAAATTACGGTTCGGTTCATGTCCAACTTAACAACAAAAATGTCTTCAAATGGTTCAAAGAGAAGGAAAAGCTGAAACAAACATGTAATTGGAGTGACAGTTGATAGAATAGCACAGTAGAAATGGATGGCCACCTGGAAGACCACCTGTAGACCACTTTGATGATCAATGGAAGGTTGGATGTCATTGTACATAGTATGAAGAGTATGATTCCTTGTTTTTTTTTAATTACAGTTATGTCAAACAATATTATCGAATAATTTGGAAATATAGCAATAGCAATAAACATTTCCAATGACCACAGTTCTTCTATTTTTATATTGTTACGTTTTTACCGTTCGGGCTATTTAAAAATTATACGACACTTCTTGTATTAGACATTTATTTAGACGATTAATTACGACTATTTACAAACGCAAGAATTATCAAGGCAGAACACAAACTACTTAATCTACGAACTATTTCTAACAACGATACACTATTTATTTATATGCGCTGGATTAAACATCAACTAATTTATGTGGCTATTTATTCACGCCTTAAACATTAAGGATTTATATGGTTATACTTATTTGTTATTTATTTCACTAGGGTTATATACACACGGTTCGTTTATATCACACGCGCTTTGAGTTTGATGAGAACTGACTTCTTATTCCTGTGGCGCGTATTTATATATCCGAATAATTTCCGTCTAGAACATTCCAGATTTCGCTCGTACATTCCGGCATTCGCATGTGTTGACCTTGAGCGTGTTCCCGAAAGTGTGAGTCACCCGTTGCATCTGGTTGCAAGGTCGCCTCTCGAGTATTCGACCACGGTGACTCACATATATCCGCAGCGGCCCAGCTGCTCCAAGAAGTTCTGGAACGCTCGGGGCTGAATCATATGTCCAGGGCAACGACCCGGCTGTAGAATCGTTACAATACGAAGTTTGCAGGAATTTATACTGAAAGCAAAATGTACATTTTAAACATCTGTCATTTTTTTGTTCATTGTTGTGTAGCAGAGTAGTGCGAAATGTTGAGAATTAATAATTTATAAGTCGCCATTACATTTTACCAAAGTCAATATATAATGTGGCATTGATGCATGAAAGGTGATTGGCCCATATTTTTCGAGCACATGATAACTCAATGGTGAACGCTATAGAAAATTTGGATTAGATCATGGATTAGACAATATATGGTTTCAACAGAACGGTGCCACATCACACAATCAGGCAAACAATAAGGATTTTGGAAGAATTATTACTATCTTACATGTTAGCAATATGCACTAGCCACCAATATTACCGATTAAACGACCCCAGACTTCTTCTTGTCCGGTTATTTGAAAAACAAAGTGTACGTTAATAAGCCACGGACTTTGGAACAGCTGGGAGAGAACATTTTCCAAGAAATCGAGAATCTACCAGCCGAAATATTTGACAGTGATGGGAAATGCTGTCAAAAGGCCAACTTTGAGCAGCAACCACTTGGCCGATATAATTTTTGCAAATTGACAATAAAATACTATAAGGACGAAATAAACAAGTTTTAAAAAATCCATTGTTTTTAAACTATTTTCAAAATTATAGACACTAAATCACCTTGTATTTTGTCTTGTTCGTTCACTTTCAAGAGCTATAAAATAAGAAGAATAATGATTATTTCTAGTTGTCTACAAAATACAGAGAATTCATGAAAGTAGTGACATTTTTCAGAAACAATGCTAGACTCAAAAACAAAGAAAGAAGTTCAAAAAGTATGAAGCCGCTTACGAAAGTGGGCGAAACGTTAAGTTCTTCGATCTCAATCATGACACGGTCCAATCCCGGAAGTCGTTTGTTATTTAATGACAATGGCCGTGAAAGCCTCAGAAATCATCTAAAGAAGTTCAAAATAAACATGTGTTTGAAAATGCTTTGGTTAAGGGTTATTAAGTATCTAATAGCTGGTATGTTAAGAGCTGAAACTGCATTCTTGCCGCTTGCGCATGAATCTTGCTGATTGAAGCGCAGCCGAAACCAGCAATCATGCAAAAGCGGTAAGAGCACTTTTAGCTCAAAACATACATACTATTTTTTCGACAACTGAGCATATTATTAAGGCGAAAATAATCATATTATTTTATTTTATTAAAAAAAAATGGACATTTAATTTTAAATTTCTGGCGTAGTCTATGATATGTGACAAGATTATTTAAACAAATAACGAGCATTGTCCTGACGTGGCTAACTATTTTATTCACGTGGAAACCCAAAACGCTCGTCGAGCAGCAAAGTGGTTTTCATCACTTCATGCTCAGCGGTGAATGTCAACCTTCTGTTGCCAAATGACTGTGTGAAAAATCTACTTTCGATATGAGTCGTCGAAAAACTAATTTTATTCGCAACCATATATGTAATAAGATCATTACTGACTTTAAGAAAGTTGGAAAATGAGCTATTCACAACTTGTAACTTTCCAACCGATCGGAAAAGTGATTGCCGGTTAGAAGTGAATCCATTCCCGACCGCTAAGTAGGTAGGGACAATGGGAATCTCGTTGATCCATTCATGCGCGATCCATTCCCGTCCGCTGTGTAGGTAGGGACACTGGGAATCTCGTTGATCCATTCATGCGCGTCACAACTTGTATCATAATATAATAATTTTTCCAATTATTGTTTAGAATAAAGTGGTTGCGAATAAAATAGTATACATACCACGGTGAAAAGTTTCATTCCTGTCTCGAGATAAAGTTCACCTCGACGCTACGCGTTTCGGTTAACTACTTAATCTCTCGACAGGAATGAAACACTTTCCACCTCGGTATGTAATATACTATTGAACATCTTTGGTAGTTAAAAATTATTTAAATTCAATTTCATAACTGGTTGGTAATTTTCAATAGTAAAAGTTGTTTTTGAGTTTAGAATCATTAAGAAAAAATGTCTTTGACCTTTATGAACGCCCAGCCAACTTGCTTATCTAACCAAATTAATTTATTAGTGCTATACACAATGATCAACTGCATCAAAGATAATATTTGAGTTTTCTCTTAAATGTTTCTAATGCTAATGATTTTAAACTGCCCAGCAAACTGTTGTAAACTTTAAGTAAGTTATAAGAAAATGACTGTAGGACTTTGACCATATGAACAAAGCAGTCGGTGTGTAAGCTACCTGGTACTCCGCATGTCTAGACCTTGTCCATAACAAACAAACAAGAAAATGACTGCTCAAACCTTGCAGTTTTGTGTAGGTACAGGGGCAGTAGTAATGAGTAATGAGTGGGGGGTTGCTTTGAGATAATTATAGCAATTAAAGTACATTAGACATATTAAGGTAAGTTAATACATCAAACTCCAAAAATGAATCTAATTCACGAATTTTGAACTTTTTATTTCACTTTTATCATTGCTAGTGAATCATGAATATCATGACTGTGTGCTGAGCTGCAGTAATTAAATTGAAAAAGCAAAATTTTGAGCTTAGTTGGCAAATAATGTTAATAAAATAACCTCAATTTTGCATATGCTTGCTTAATATATTCGTGATATGTTACATGAATCGAAAATTTGTCAGGCCATTTTTAAATTCAATAATTACGCTACCATTTGAAGTAGTTTTGGTACAAAGATGACGAGTTCGCTTGTAGATAGGTTTCTTTTCAGTCATATGTATAATACTTCAGTTAATTGTATCTAAAGATTCTAAAGGTTTGTCACGCACGCAACTTTTGGTTTTCTAAAAGGTTCAGAGTAGCCGCTCTGAGCTCTAGTCGTCTTAGTTGCAGCTGCATTTGTTTCGCCACGTTCAAGATCGCTTGATTAGAACAATTTCAAAACACAATCCATTAGAGCAAGCGAGATATTTTTCCTAAAGTTATAAATGCCGTCGCTCTCGCTCGTCCGCGGGCTGCCTCGCCCGCCGTAAGATGCGAGTTTACGCGGGATTGTTTGCAGGTGTGAGCGCGACAGTGCGCATTTGGCGCGAAAAGCTGGCGTGGCGTCAGTTTAGGGTTAGTCAGTCACCGGCCGTGTCCATAAGCGCCTCTTCGAGCGTTGGCTCTTGGTGCATTCGGGCACGGCGGCTCGTGTTTGTGCTGTTACAGCTTGGTTCCGCTTTCTGTTGTTGGAGAGTTCTTCACGGACCGTTGAGGCGATAGGTGGTGTTTGTTTGGAGTGAGAGTGTGAGCTTTGGTTTTTTCGTATGACCTCCAGCTCTGCAAAAATTCAGTGGGCCGTAAGGAGCCTTCTTCCCGATAGCTTTGGGGATGCAATCTGCAGAGCGGACCCATCCTTCGGTCTCGCCAGCTCTCCGTTCCGATTTCCCGAAAGGGATTTAAACCAGACCTTGCCAATGTGGGGGAATCTTCTTCGGGGCCGCACGACACCCACGCATCCGCTTGTTCGTTGCAGTGGTCGCGTTCCCCAGCCATCGTGACGCAATCCCCTGGCTGACCCATTCAGGTAGTGTGTGTATTTAGTAACAACTAATTTACTTTTATGTGCTTATTTACTGACTCATTGCCACCTTGCCGCGTCCGTTTATAAACCTAATTCATTCAACTGTTCAGGCATAATTTATGTGTGTATGTGCTGACTTATCGCAGCCTTGCCGAGGCTGTTTGTTAACCTAATTCATTCAACTGTTGACGCATAATTTATGTGTTTATTAGCTGACTTATTGCCACCTTGCCGAGGCTGTTTGTTAATTTAATTCATTCAACTGTTGACGCATAATTTATGTGTTTATTTACTGACTCATTGCCGCCTTACCGAGGCCGCTTATAAACCTAATTCATTCAACTGTTCGGGCATAATTTATTGTGCTTTTTTTCTGACTCATTGCCGCCTTGCCGAGGCTGTTTGTTAACTTAATTCATTCAACTGTTGACGCATAATTTATGTGTTTATTTGCTGACTCATTGCCGCCTTGCCGAGGCTGTTTGTTAATCTAATTCATTCAACTGTTGACGCATAATTTATGTGTTTATTTACTGACTCATTGCCGCCTTGCCGAGGCCGTTTATAAACCTAATTCATTCAATTGTTCGGGCATAATTTATTGTGATTATTTGCTGATTCATTGCCGCCTTGTCGAGGCCGTTTATAAACCTAATTCATTTAACTGTTCATGCATAATTTATGTGCTTATTTGCTGACTCATTGCCGCCTTGCCGAGGCCGTTTGTTAAAAACTAATTAAGTTCGCAGTGTGCTAGCCAGGTAGTATATTCGATTAGAATTAAAGCGTCCCCCAGCTGGGCTATATAGTTAGTCCATGTATTACTGTTTACTTTTGTGCATAATTGATTTATACGTGTGAGACCAATAGAACGGTTTATTGAACGAGGCCTTATGATTTTCTACGAGTTTGTGCATGCTTACTTTCAGGTTATTGTGTAAAGATAAATTTGCGGCTTATTTGATTGTCCGGTTTCACTCTGGGTCTATTTTTGCATTTTCGTTTATGTCGATGAAACCGGATGGCGCTTAATTAATTTTATTGTTGTTTGCCGGCCCTTAGGCCATTGTGCGTAGGTAATCCCGTGTAGGACCACCCCTCGCTTCACTGATGTCTAGTCAGCATATCTTGTTGCAGGTTGGGCAGCGGCCCTAGGTGAGTCATTGTCCCGATTGTGGGAATTATCGTCCGCGCCGGCCATCTAGCTTTTACGTAATTTTTTGTATGAGCCGACGCGATGTCTTAAAAGTAGTTTTAGACCGTAACAAATTATTGTCCATTAATAAGCCTAAGTTTTCTTTACTTTCCACAGTCTTCCGACTATATAATAGAATCGTTAATTGTTATGTTTGGAAGTATAAAACGTCAGTGCTTGCGATTATGAGGAATTTAAGAATGCATTTTGACAGGGCAAAATCCCTTATAGAGTCACTGAAGTTGAATAAATAATGACATTGGGTTTCATCAGCATAGGTTTGATGTTTCCAGTATTCAGCTCTTTCTTCAATGCAAGAAGTATTAACACTGAACAGTAGCGCACCCAGAACTGATCCATGTAGCACTCCTAATTTTAACCGTGTTGGATTAGAAAATGCGAGTGGAGGAGTAGCATGTCTAGTAAAAAGAGATGTAGTAGATAAAATAATCAGATGGCAATAGGTATATCAACCAAAGATTATTAAAAGTAAGTAGTAATACAAAAGGAACGAAATGAGATATTGACACTGGTGATTGTGTATGCCCCAAATGAAGATGCTAGAGCGGAAGAAAAGAATATGTTTTGGATGGACCTACAAGAAACAATACAGGATTATGGAAACAAATTAATCCTATTAGGTGACTTTAATGCTAGAATTGGCAATCAGCACGGTAAGTGGCAAGGGGTGATAAGACAACACGATGAACAAACGGTGAATAATAACGGAAATCGTTTTCTAGAATTTTGTAATGATAACGACTTAACGATAATGAATACATATTTTAAACATAAAGAAATACACAAAATTACTAGAGAAGTGCCGCAAAAGAAAGAAAAGTCAATAATAGATTATGTAGTAACTTCAAGAGAAAATAAGAAGGATATAAAAGATGTACGAGTTAAGAGAGGATACGAAATTGGCAGTGACCATTATTTCTTAGAAGCCAAATTCAGACAAAAACAAAACAAAGAAATTAACCAAATGCTTACAAATACGGAAACCAAGAATAAAATAAAAAGCTACAAATTAAGAAATAAAGAACTAAAGAAAAATATTCAAGGAAGTTGATAAAAATATTGAACACAATTATACGACGGCGACGGGGCAAAATAACGTAAATGACATATGGGAATGGGAAACCTTCACACAAATACTCACATAAGTAGCAACAGAAATCTGTGGTGTAACCAAGAAAGGAGACAATAGGAAAAAGACGAAATTGTGGATAAAATATATTAAGGAATAAAAAAAAACTATGTAAAATATATCTACAGAGCAAAGATCAGCAAGATTACAAAATGCACAAAGAGCAAAGAAGCAAAGCGAAAAACTTGGTAAAAGAAGTTAAACAAAAATTCTGGGAAGAATTTGGACATAAATTAGAAGAGAACAACAAAGAAAACCAAAAACTTAAAGGTGCTTAACAATCTGAAAAATAGGCAAGAAGTAAAAGTGTGATCTATAAAGGACCAAAATGGACAACTGTTAATAAACCAAAAAGAAATCATGGATAGATGGGAAGAATATTTCTACGAACCACTCAACAATGAAAGACACGAACAAAAGGAGGTCATAAGAAACGATGAAACAAAAAAATTAAGCCACCCACAAGAAATAAGTAAAATTATAACAGAAATAGAACTACAGGAAGCGCTCGAAAAACTAAAAATAGGGAAGGCTGCCGGAGTAGATCAAATAGATTCAAATATATAGGGCCTACTAGAAAGGAAAAACTTTTAGAAATATCAAACCTAGCTTGGAAAACAAAAACTCAACGAAAGATTGGAACATGTCTATTATACACCCTATACACAAAAGAGGTGACCCAAAAGATTGTACTAAATATCGAGTAATATCTCTACTATGTACTGCCCTAAAGGTCTATGAAAGCATAATAGAAAAAAAATAGGTATAATAGAAACCAAACTAGCAGACGAAAAAAGTGGTTTTAGACTAGCTCATAGCGTGAATGACCACCTATTCAAAATACAACTTATAGAAAAGGCTCTAGCAAAGAGAGAAATCATCTATCTACGTTTTATAGGTATGCAGAAGGCATTTGATATGGTAAACAGGGATAAAATATGGAATACGTTACAAAATAAAGGGACTGATTTACTGGAGACAGTCAAAAGTTTATATGTGGCAACAAATAATAAAGTCCGAACAAGTAACAGAACATCAGAAACATTCGTAAATAAATACGGAGTATGACAAAGAGAAGACTTAAGTCCCTTACTATTTATCAGTCTTATCGATGAAGTTGTAAAACAAAGCTGGAACCGAACGACAAAATATACAATAGGATATTATAAGCTACAACAAGTTAAACTACAATCATGTGTATTCGCAGATGACATGGTGCTCGTGGCAAAGAGTAGAAAAGAACTTGAAGAAAATCTAAATGTGTGGGCAGATATACTTAAAGAATACAACTTAATAGTCAATAAGGGGAAAACTAAGGTAATAGTCATCTCTAATAAAGAAGAGAAAATCAGTATCAGGCTCGGAGAGGAAATATTAGAACAAGTGGTAATAATAATAAATAGTAAAAGAACACAGGAAGAAGAAATAGGAAACAGAATCAAAACAGCAACAAGGACATATAACGCTATATACAATAATTTTATGAACAAGAAAGAGATATCCAAGGACACAAAAATAACAGTGTACAACACAATCTATATACCGATACTAACATATGGGGCTGAGCATTGGGTTTAAACAAAAGACAAGAAAATAGACTACAGGCTGCTAAGATGAGGTATTTAAGAAAAGTGGAAGGGGTTAAAAGAGTAGATGAAATAAGAAATGAGCGCATTAGAGAAAAACTAAAAATGAAATCTCTGAAAAACAAAATAGAGCAAAAGAAATAAAAATGGGTAGGTCACCTAATCCGAATGGATAACACAAGGCAGGTTAAGAAAGTATGGGAAGCTAGAAAAACAGGTAAAAACAGAAGAGGACAACAGAGAACAACATGGAACAGCAGCGTAGCGGAGGTACTAAAACGTAAAGGAAAAACATGGGAAGAGGCAAGAATATTAAAATAAAAAATGGCGAAACTTTGCTGTGAAAATGTAATATAGAAAATTACCTTGACACCTACGGGTAAAAGAGGAAGAAGATGATGATGATGATGGATTAGATGTAACGTTTTTGATATCTTTACAACAAAAATTGGTTATGATAGGTTTATATAGTTACCCACTTCTTTTTAAACCTGTGATGACAGTTCAGCAGTTCTTCATGGCATAGTTTAATTACGAATTTTACGGCATCTTCTGGGTACTCTTCTGCTCTTCCTTAATCTCAAAACGGAGAGAATATTTTTTCTATAATTCTGTTCATATGTCTCCATATAAACAACCAATTATTACATTTAATGAATTTTATTTAATTAAAAAATACTCCCATTATTCCCAATGTGGACAAGGGATTTAATGAAGGTCATCAATTCATTCTTTATTTAGGGTGTGGGAATTTACTCTTATTCATTGACATCTCCTCTATTTCTCCAGGATGACCCGATTTTCTTTTTGCTTGTGGATCCCACTGCAAATTATTTTCATGCCTTTCATAAACGTATGTCTCAACCAACCCAGTTTCTTTCTTATTTCAGTGTTTGCAATTTATATTTAATTTTGTTACTAGCCACAAACAAGCGCTGATTGTACCATTAAAGTCTCTAATTTTAGTGTACACATTGATATTATTTGCACACCAAACATAAGTTAACGGAGACATTTATTTAATCTTGCTTTGACGTCTTTAAAAACATCTTCCATAGAAACAACATTGCGAAGGTAAATAAACTCCTGCCCCTACTTCATATCCTTCTATTCTAATATATTTGTCAGTGTTGTACTTGCACACATTAATTTAGTTTGTTGATTTTTAACTTCTCTTCTTACTGTTCTATATATTATATTGCAAGCAACACATCTACTGCACTTTATTATGTTTATCAAGATTTTGTCCGACGCTATTACGAACAAAAGTGGAGTCATTATAATCCCTTGACAGATTACAAATTTACCTTCAAATGCAAGTTAGGTACCTTTGAAAGCAGACATTATGTTCAACTCTCAAGCAGCTGAACTGGGTTTGATTTGCAGTAACTGCAAAGGGATTTCAAATATCGTACACTGTCCTGCTACCATGCAGGTATTAATTAAAAAAATCTTGCAATTAGTGACCATAAAATCTCTACAGTTGTTTCCTTATCTATCTTCATCATCACTGCTATTAGTAGGTCTACTTCTGGTGTTTGTCTTTTTTTTTGGGTTACTCAATAGCATCTTTTAGTTGCACTTGGTTCATTAAATCGTAATTGTACTTCCATTTTTGGTGGAACTTCAATTCCTCCTTTTTCTATATTCACTGTTTTGTTACAAATCTCCATTCGACATTTCCTTTTTGATCAATAATCTTACATGGTTTATTTTTGAGCGATATCTGGTTCTATTTTACCTAATTTATTTGCCACATTTTGTACTTTTTGTGGCAGGTTTCCTATGAATCTGTATGCAAATTTATTTTTCTACTCCTGTAACTAAAATGGTATTTAACATACTAACATACACGTCGCTAAGTGACCTTTTAATCATGCCTTCATAATCTGTGACTAAAAGAGCCTCTTAGTCACGAGCTGAAGTTGGCAACGACGTTTTAGTCGTGAGGTGAAGTTAGGTTCAAACAGTATTTGCTTTATTAGCCACAGCCAAAACTAAAATCAAGTTAGTTTTCAACTTTCAACAGTCAATTTTGACGATTGTCAAACATAATTTAACCTAACAATATTCAGAATCACACACAGCCACGATTTGAAGAAGCCAGTAACGAGTTGGAGAAGCGCATCGACGATTTGGACCAGCAAACGAAGCCTGAGAGCAGGTACAATTAATAGCAGCTACATTGGGAGCACAAGCGAAGGCAGTTCAAGCAGCAATGCAGTCGAGGAAGATACGAGCATATTAGAACAAAGCAGTTCCAGCGACAGACGACTGCGCAGAGTGGCAGAAAAAGGCGCATTTTGAACAGTTTCCAGCATCTGGGAGCCCAAAAAGGCACTGAAGCAGGTTGGTGTCCTTTTGAAATTCGAATCGATGCAGCATTGGACCGAGCCGGCGTCCCTGGTTACCGATAAACAGGTTTCTTAGTTACGGAGTTCCATTTATTTAATTGTTATTTATCTGTGACGTAATTATCAACAGCTTGCTTTGATTAGATTAAAATTGAACGTAAATTTCCGTGTCGTTTCGTACCAGTTATTTGGGGTTACATTTATTAAGAAAAAATCGCCGTACTAGAGCAGTTATCATACAATTGGCTAAATTTTCAACTGTGTAGCGACTCAACCCAGGGATGAGAGTTTTGTGAACCAATTGGCTAATCGGAGCAAAAGTATTAATTATTGTGATTTTTAAAATATGAAAGGGCAGCATAACTGAGATCTTCTTTACCTATTCCCTTATACCCTAAGGTGTCGGGTCCTCAATCCATTTCTGGTATCACTTTCTGTTTAGCGTCGTCCTCTTTACTTCTTCGAGAGATGTAACATATTTTTGATGTTGTCTATCCACTTTGTTCTGGGTCTCCTCCTTCCTCTCTTCCCATCTCTTCTTGCTTCCATCATCCTCGTTGGGAGTCTCTTTTCTTCAATTCGGACCACATATTCGTACCATTGCATAACCGAGATAATTTTTTATAATTTAAGCTCAATTATATCCAGTTCAATATATTTTAGAAGAAATAAATATCATTATATTATTGACGCACGCTAGATGAATCATCGTTACAAAATATAACATTCTTCTTCCTCTCTTATTATAGGCCAGTGGCCGGTTTTAACCACAAAGTGGTTCTAAGAGCCCTCTTTACCCTTAGGCCAGGTAGGTGAGGAACTGGGGAAGAGTTTCCTTGTTAGGGGTTAACGACTACCGCAGGTGTTAGCGTGGTAGCCGGGGAGCGTACTATTTTCAAACTCTACAGTCGCCGGGATTCGAACCCGGGACGGCAGCTTAAGAGCCGAGCATTTGCTCGCGGGGCCATCCGCTCCCCGAAAACATCTGTTTAGCCAATTTAAAATGTATATTTTTTATTTTACATTATTTTTCTGTTTATTATTAAACGATTAAATTAACAGTTTTCAATAAAATTATTTCTAAATAGTGTTTTTACGTATATCATTATAATTAACATATACAGGGTGTCCCTAAAATAATGGGACACCGATTAGTCATAGATTCCTTAGGTCATAATAAATCGATTAAACGTAATATACCTTAGTACAAAGTTCCTTCAGTAAGAAGTTATAGGGCCTCGAAGTTCAACTTTTTATTTTTTTGTTAATTTACACAAATGTAAAGATGTCGATTTTAATTTTTGTATACACGCTTACTATTTTGTAGTGCACTAATAGGTAAAATTTCATAAACTAGACTTGACTGTAAGAAGTACTTTACCTATCTTTCAAAATTTTTTTAGCTCTAACTTCGTTATCTGTAACATTTTTCAAAATTTTAGGTTATTATTTGAAATAGAATTAAAATACACACAAATAATGTACTCTTAGTTTATAAGCGTAAGAGCAACCGTTTAGCTTAAAATGCCCATCAAAGGTTTTTGGTTGTCATTAACACGTGCAATTATTAAGTAGCCATGATCACAAAAACAATGGGTAATGATTGTAATCTAGTAAACAACAACAAGAAATCAATTAATGACATTGGTGACATCAGTTTTTTGTCTTTTGTGCTTACGAAAATGCTGCGACATAGCGAACCCTTCAGCATTGGAGAATTCGTTATGTAGGGGCATTTTCTTAAACATAAAAAAACAAATTCTTACGTTACTAATGTCAGTAATTGCTTTATCATTGTTTTTTACTAGATGACCATTGTTTTTGTGATTATGGCTACTTGATAATTGCACGTGTTAATGACTACCAAAAACCTTTGATGGGCATTTTAAGGTAAACGGTTGCGTTTAGGCTTAAGAACTAAGAGTACATTATTTTTGTGCTTTTTAATTATCTTTCAGATAATAACCTAAAATTTCAAAAATATTACAGATAACGAAATTATAATTAAAAAAAGTTTCAAAGATAGGTAAAGTGCCTCTTACAGTCAAGTGTAATTTATGAAAAACATTTTTTGTTAGTGCAGTACATAATAGTAACCATGTATACCAAAATCCAAATCGATATCTCTACATTTGTAGAAATTAACAAAAAAATAAAAAATAAAAAATTTAACTTTAAGGTCCTATCACTTCTTACTGAAGGGACTTTGTACCAAGGTATATTAGGTTTAATCGATTTATTATAACGTAAGGAATCTATGACTAATCGATGTCCCATTATTTTAGAGACACTCGGTATATAGCCGGCACCCTCTGAATTTTAAACATGCGAATTCCTAAGTTTAGATTATAGTATCTACAGGGTGTAGCAGAAATACACGTGTTAATTTTAAGGCGCAGTAGAGCTCGCTGAATTAAAAAATCTATCAGTATTGTTTTTAAAACGCCCCTCACACTGATTTTGGCTAAAAATATGTGACGAAAGATACCTCAGTTGTGATAGAAACGGAACGTTGTTAAAAAGTGTAATTGTTGAAAGGCAAGGGGATCAATCAACTTAGAGAACGAAAGACTTGTTAGGTCAAAATTATAGAGAGAAAAAAACGATTTTTCCAAAATGCTATAGAGAAAAGTTATTCAATTTGGTGAGTTCTTCCACGGGTTAAAATTAGCACACGTATTTATGATACACTATGTATAGAGCGCTACTTAATCTTCAATAATACATCAGAAATTCCATTGTTTATTCCGTAGTCTAATCAACTGATATAGAAACTAAAGATGTATACCCATATGTACATAGGTATGCTAGAATTTAAGGAGGTATACAATTTGATACATCCAAGTTGCACTAAAAAAATTCTTATTACTATGGCTTCAGAATTACAATCTATGTAATTTTGAAATGACTTTCGATCCTTTTTGTATGTATCTATGTATTGTCGGTAACCTCATTTTACCTTGCGGTTGAAGTTGAAGTGCGCCTTTTATGCTTGCTCAGCAACCAGGTGAGTGTCTTGGCGAGTTGATCTTATTACTCTCTATCTATTGATCTATTACTCTTAGGTCTGTGGTTCTGAATAGAACACATAGTTAATTTGGTACCCAACTATAATTGGTCTAACCGAGCCCGATTCCAATCGTCAAGGCTGCGGAAAATTTTCGGGGCCCGCTGGATTCGAACCGAGGACTTGGCTGCTTTTGATCGTTTTCGTAAATAAATTAATTTATCAATTCACAGGTCTAAATAAACCACTACAGAAGAAAAGTTTGACACAACAAAGAAGCTGACCTGCGGTTAATTAATTAAAATAATTAACGGTGATAGCAAAAGACCGCAGATTAACCTGCTTGCTGCGCCTACTACACGGCAAATACAAGAAACTAGCTCAATTTCGACGACTTTGGATCGTAGATTCTTGTCAACTGTACCACCCTGGAAATACTTCAAAACAAAAAAATGGCCGCCAGGAATCATAAGATGATTCCGAAAATAATCAACCAACTACTGTTTAATAAGGTTTATTAAATATTTTTAAAAATTAAAACGATGGTGGTCAAAAGTAATGCAGTATAAATATTAAAATCAATATCGTAGTCAACAAAGGTAATTTATGTAATTTGTAGTGTATTCAAAAATTTGCTAAAATACACGCCAGCTAAATGAAGGTGGCCACACGCATTAATACAAATAACCCCTTTTGTGGGTCGTTAAATTAATTGAAATTGCAATGGTAATCGAGTGATATGCATATCGCTGTCATTTAAAAAAACCTTTCTGTCTAGGCTGTTGAAAGCAAAAACGTGGGTGCTTCTTTCACAAGAATCATAAAAATCAGTAGCTTTAAATGCTAAATTTAATTAACTGTACAGATTTAATGAGCTATTAGATTTGCAATAAATTGAATTAATGGTATAACCAGCCCGTGTAACTGTCCACAATTAACCGAAATCACTAACCTTTGGAGCCCAATAATTCCTAGGGACCGCGCTGTCAAAGGGTTGCTACTGCTTGTTATTCAGCTGAATCAACGCCTAACGCGATGCAACGGCTTGCCAGGGAAGCTGATAAAAAGGTCGAACGTTTTGCTCCTGGCAGCATCGACGCTGAAGGCAGATAACGTTCTTTAATGGAACAGGACACTAGCCTCCAGGTCCAAAATTATCGGATAAGAGCTGATTTTAAAACCATCGAGTGAAACTGTCGGTTAAGAGCTAAAAAATGCAATTTATAGGAGAATAGCAAACAGAAAAACGCCATCGTACCTTGGAAATAAAATTCTTTTAAAATTGGTTCAGCGCACGTACTCTTGACTAATAAAATCATCAAACCTCAGCCGTGCCAAACGCGTCGGCTGGGGCGAAAATGACGAGTGCCCGGGCCCGAAACGTTCGGTTCAAAAAGAGAACTCGCATTCCAACGGCCAGCGATAGGAACTCAATACAGGTACAAAATGCGCTGGCTTGGAAAATTTAAGAATTAGAAATGCAATGGATTATAATTCAAATAAAAATATACAGGTTAGGCCTGAAATAATTTGGTACATGGCGAAACAATTAAGCGGAGCCAAAAAATTGTTTCAGGTTTAAGTATTAGTATTTGTGCATTTAAGATTTTTTTTCAAAAATTCAGAGTTACAAAAAAGTTTTCACTTCACCTAGCACGTAAAGGTTGGGTATGCCCTAGAAAGCCTGATATTTAAAAAGTTTGTTGTTTCTTTATTTCGTGTGTAAAGAATTAAATAATTATACCGTGGGTTATAATATATTGTGGTTTTAACACAAAAACTGTTAGTTTTGCGAAAAAACTAAGAGAGCTAAGAAGTGATTAAATAAATTGGGTTCTCCAGTACATATTTTTGTATAATTAAATTTGTGTCCGTTAAAAAAATTCGAAGCGTTAAGAGGGTGTAACTCGGCGGGGAAGGGCTTAAGAGTTTATATGAAAGCCTCCACTTAATTTTCGATAAGCAATTGTTTCTACTTATTTTGAAACGTCTGTATTTTGCTTAGAATATAAAGAGTACCTGTCTTTATATTCTAAGGCTAAGGTATTTTGTTGACCCATAACCAATGCAAGTTGAGTAACAGATAATAATAAAAATCTGTTGCTTTCATTAATCATTATTATAGAAATATATATTGCAGAACCGTATGTGCATCCAGTTAATCATGTATAAACAGCAGCAGTTCCGCAAATAATGATAACAATAAACCAGTTGAAGTGTTCCAGAAGAGTGAACTTCGTTTATCGTTCTTTCAAAAGATAAGCTGGTGCTGGCCCCATACCACCAAAAACTAGTTTGGGTTTGATATGACCTTTCTTATCGAAAAAGGCGATTGTCATTTCGGAAATTTTCCATTTCATAAATACTTAGGCTAACATTCTACTGATAACTCAAGCTCTGGAAGCTGTTAAATTTTATAAAATAAATTGGAAATGGCCTTTTTAAAAAACATAACTATTGTTTGTCAAAGTATTCTCCCTCAGCCATTGTTTGAAACCAGTTCGCGAAATTCTAAGTGAACTCCATTCTAGGAAGGTCGTTAAACATCCCCTAAAATTCAACAACCGCTTCATTTGCATGAAGAAATCTCTTGCTATTGATGTTCTTTAATCTTTGGAAATAGACAGGCTGGGCGCAAAATCTAATATGTATAAAACATGAGCGAGCAGCTGAATTCCAGATTTGTGTAAGAAATTGAAAGTTTTGTATGCGGAGTTGCATTATCATGGTGTAACAAAATGCCATGTAAACCAGATTTGCGGCGATCACTACAAAATTTTTCAAATACCTGAGGCAAATATATTACTGTGAGTGTAAGGCGAAACACAACGTTGCCAAATAAATTATGTAATAGGAATGCTTTCGTAACTATGTTGTCTGCTCGTTTTTAATTAAGAAATTCTATAACAAGTTTTCAAACAAACATTAAAATGTTGAAAATAATAAATATTCATACTAAAATGTGCATTAAAAATAACTAAAAATGCAGTTTTTGGTGTATGTAGATGTGACAACATTGTAGCTGTCAAACATTCTAATCTAAAAACGAAACATGTTTCAAGGTCCCTAGATGACGAAAAACAGGTTTTTTTCAGTTCCGCCTATGTCTGTTGTCGGTATACCTAAAAAACTATTTGTTTGAGAAAGATAATATTTTGTATGCGGATTATATGCCTATCTGGAATAAAATCGAGAAAGTTTCGGTAAAATATATATAGAGTGAGCACCTTAAAAATATAATTCTGCCTATTTTTGCTTTAATTCAAGACCTATTACTTAAATGAAAGTAAAATATGTATTTTTACTTTGACTGACAATAGATAAAAGTGATAATTTGCACATATCTCGGGCTTTACCCTTGACTAAAATGGGACCCAACAGACACAGGGTAAATCTTGTAAATGGAAAAAAGCATCAACAATAAATGGCTTGCATTTAAGGCAGCCGCATCTCACCGATGCAAGGAGTCCTCGGTGGCCGAGTGCAGCGAACGGGCGGTTTACTTGCGAGCTACTGCCAGTCATTGAAATCGCATTCGCAGGCGCTGAAGTTCTAATCCCACTGCCGGTAATGTTTTTCCTTTGAAAATTGATGTAATTCACATTATCAAGTGTTTACTTTTATTGTTTCAGTATTATTACGAGCGTGAATATATTTTTGCCTCTATTTTTCTTTGACTTTTAAAATTGTTTAGTGTCACAACGCTACTTGCGAGGGAAGTTCTGAGTAAAGCCCTTTGCAGATTTTATTTAATATTATTATTAACGCATTTAAACGCCAATTTTTGTTATTTGCGCTTAAACATGCCCGGAAAAACTAAAAACTGGGTATGTATTGCAATAACATGAAGTTCACATGAACTGACAAACTTGACACCAAAGTTTTCACTAGGCGGCGTTGCCAATACTAATTATCGAGGAGAATGCGACCTTGGTGGTTTTTAAATTTTTGAACAGAACATAGGTTACATGTTGATTGGATGACATATTAATTATTTTAAATTGTAGTTCTGGCTATTATAAATTAAAATTGTCCTCAGTCCTACCTAGTTAAAAACAAATTATAAAATCACATTTCAAGTTGATAATATCCAGAACTACAATTTAAAATAATTAAATGTCAACCAGTCAGTGGTGTAGCTATCGATGCGCGAAGGTGAGCAAAGGTGCGCAACGTTAATTTTTAGTAATACTTCGCTACATTTCCATAGTTATGTTGTATTTATTTTTGTTTATTCATTACGTATGACCTATAACTGTAGTAAGATGGATTTTTGTTAACTGTAGCAGTAAGAATGTGGATGTACTAGCCCACCACATAGATGCCTTTATTCTAATTAAAATAATTTTTGCATTTTTAAAATTAAATTGTAAATAAAAAAGTTACAGAAGAAAATGTTTTAAAGTTTGTAATAAAGCAAACTCACCGCAATAAAAACAACTTTGCTAGATCGAATATATTTTCAAGAGCTTTGAAAATTATGTAAAAGGTAGGTAAAAACATCTTAATATTTCTAATAATACTGAAACAGTAAGAGGAAACCCTTATTAATGCGAATTACAATAATTCACAAAAAACTATTACAAACGGTGGGATTCGAACCTGCGCTGCCAAAGGGAATTCTATTGCTGGCCAGACGCTTATCTGTGCGTTATAAAGGACACGGTGACGACTAGACCAATGGCGACAAACTGCGCTCGGTCATCGATAATAAAAATATGACGCAAATGCGCAGACACGCAGGCACAGCAGGCGGTTATATAGTGTATAAGCGATAAATCTGTATTCCCAAATGTAGAAGATATTACAGATGTTTCGAAAAAGACATTTTGTTCTAGCTACTAGCTCCTACATTTAGTAGCACAGAAATAAGAAATGCTAGTGTAGATTTTCCATTGACTTCACGACATATGAAGTGCATTAATTGATTACCTACATATTTACCTAACTATTAATTTTTATTTACTTTTGATTAGGTTCTTTATATAGCCAAGCAACAAAAAGGTTCTCCATATACTTTGTAAGTCTTTTTCACTGTTATAATCACGAAATTGAAAAAAAAAATTCTATATTTATATTGCTGTGATATTCGTTTGTACGTTGCAGACTTGACAAGTAAATGTAAGAATTAACTAACACCATTTCATTTGCACAAGGAAAATTGCTGGCACAGACAGATTCCTTACAGTAGAATTTATTCGACTGATATTAAATAGTCGCATTTAAGGAATAAGTCATTTTAAAAGTAAAATATAGGAGATTCTTGTAAATAGTAGCCACATAGTTAATTTATGTAAAGCACACATGCAAAGTGCATGTCACACAACACCAATTAGCAAAACTAAGCTAAAATACGCTTGGAGACCAATTTTAGCCACACAAAAAGCCAGCCAACGTATAGGGCCACATTTTAGCATAGGTTGGCACAGAATACAACATTTTGGACACGTTTATGTGTGATTTCAGACATGCAGTGTGGTTATGATTAACGTGCGTGTAAATCCGGGTCCGAACACCAGAAATTATACACTCGATGCACTGGTGAAGCAGATTGGGCTGTTGGTGTACGCCTGAGTTCCACTGGAAGCCGAGGGCTTTCGGCAACACAAAATTGAGGCCGCAGAATTCAAGGGCCGTCGCTTAAGAGCATGTATGTGTCCCAAAATTGGGAGCTTACAGAGAAAATTGAATATTATGCACATTAAAACTGTGAATTTACGCACCAGAAAATTAGAGCTGTTACGAACCAAACTATTGCACCAAATATGCTCAATGAGGAGGCCGTGTAGTTTATATAGCAGGCACATACTTAGAGGAGATGCGAGTGAACATGTTGAGGCCTTCATCCACTAGCAGAGCTGTTGGACTTAGCAAATTCGTGCGACATTGCAGGATGCAAGGTTCACGTCGGCATGTGTGCAGATCTTCGTTAATAAAACTTCTACCTTCCAGACATCACATCTGGGTTTTTGTGTGGGACGAAACCCTATTTAAGCTAAAAACAGTTCAACGTGTGACCAGAACGGAACTAAGTGGTATTTGGAAAATGTGTGCACTGATATGCGCTGAAGACGGTGGTGTAATTAGTTTTGCGTTTAGATGTAAGGTTTTTGTATAATTGGCATAAGCATTTTTGTATGTTGCCACTAGTTTTTGTTTCAAGCTTGGTATTGCAATTAGTGATGGGCATAACCGGTCAATTTTCATAACCGAATTATTTGCATTCGAATGATATTAATAACCGAATGATTATTTCAATAATCATTTGAATAAATTTTGGCTCTCGATTCGTTTCGATTTCGCCGGTTTGCCGGTTAAGAGGTTCAGCGTCATCTGCATCGGCATCGTAACTTGCAGATACCAGAGGAAATCAGTTAATCGTTAATTATAATAATTGTATAAATGATTTTTATTTGATTTCTAAGGAGTTTGTGCAATAAGTAATTGTGGATATGAATGAAATATATCTGGATACACCTTTATTGTTTTCGATTGCTGGCGATGTATAATAATATAATAATAATTAATAATTTATTGTTGTATTTGTATGAGTTTTACGACTCGCTATTCTGCATTAGCTCGATTACTCCTACATTCTTCCGATCTATAACCAAAACATAATATGTACATTATGTGTTATGTATTGGAAATTAAGAGGTATTTATTAAGAAGTGTAGAAAGATAGAAATATGCGGGACTGCTTGCTAATCGCAATAAAAACAGTGTTAAAACGTTTATGTGTATCGATCGGCCGGGTTAAAGGCGGCAAAAAATTCATTTATGTTCATATCATATGACGACGGATCGACCGCGAGCCTCAGCCGGCAGGGAAGCAAAGGAGAAAAATGTAGAGCGAGACGCCCAAATGGTGTTTTTAGTACAATCTGCCTTGCTTATGGCTATGAGTTATGAATGACGTATTATTTACAGAATTTCGATCTCTCGCAGGTCGTTGAGATACGGCACGTAGTACGTATCAGGATGAGGTTATTTTTCATTCGAATACTTGGAACGAAAACCGAGTTGCAATAACCGGACAACAAGATATTTTTCATTCGAATAAGCCCATCACTAATTGCAATTGTCCTAAAAGTGACGTCAGTTTCGGCCAATTAACGGCTCAGGTTTAACTATTTACCTTTTGTTTTTTAGTGGGTATAAAAAACGAAACTCCGGACCTTAATAAATTTTATCCAACGGGACACCTCGCCTTTGTTGTCGTTCATTTTTAGATATTAAGTTGATTGGTTTGAATTGAGGTATGTGTAATTTGTTTGAGAAACATTTAAAAGGAAAGCATATAGGTACTTACCGATAATGTCAAAACTGAAGATACAAGTTTCATGCGGGAGAAACTAGGAATCTACCCAGAAATTAAAACAGCATACAAAATTGGAAAAATGAAAGGAAAACAAACTAGATTGTTGGAATTAAGCGATTGGAATCAAAAGAAGATTATAATGGAAAATAAATATAAACTGAAAGGAACGAATACGTACATTGAAAGTGACATGACAATAATGAAAAGAAAAATTCAGATGGCAATAAAGGAAACGGCAAAAGAAGAAAATAGAAATGGCGACAAAGCAAAAATAGGATATCAAAAACTATAAGTGGGGGAAAACTGTAGGTATGTTTGGGGTCATTCTAGGAAAGAGTTGAAATTACAGAATATCAAACGCTCAAAAAACTACTAAACAAGATACCGGAAGGATTGATGAAGGCTCAGGCAATGAAAAGGTTAATGAATAGGGAAAATAAATGTTGCAATAAAAGACATTATAAACAAAAAGAAAATGAAAACTATAATACATAGTAGCAAAAAAAAGTAAAGTAATACTATAAAAATAGGGACCTGGAATATAAGAACCATGTTAATACCAGGAAAAATTAATGAAGTCATAAATGAAATAAACAGATATAAGATAGATATAACTGCAGTGCAGGAAATGAGATGAAAAGGAGAAGAAATAAAAAAAAATTAATGTTGTATAGCTGAGAAGAAAAACAGGGACGAAATGGTACTGGCTTTATAATCAATAACAAGTTAAAAGACAACTTAATACACCTCCAATCAATAAATGGAAGAATATCACTCTTAAGACTAAAGGGACAGTATAACAATTATAAATGTATACTCAACAACCGAAGAAGCAGAAGATACTGTTAAAGGGCAATTTTACGAAGAACTACAAAAAACATGATTCTCTAATAACGTAGATTTTAATGCACAATTAGGGAAAGAAGAATATATTAAAGAAGTAGCCTGGAAAGAAACAATACACGAACATACAAATAAAAATGGAAATAAACTAAGTAACTATGCAGAGGCGATGGCAATGCAAATTATCTCTACAAAATTCAAACATAAGAGAGTACACAAAGAAACATTGATACACCTCAGAACAAAAAAGGGATCAGATCACGTACTCTCTCTCTTCTTTCCGTATTTTAACCTCTATCTGGCTCTTCCGGAGTTCAATATTTTTTTCCACTCTTTTCTATTCATCCAATCGCGTACTGATAACAAAACAAAAGAGAAAAAGATCTAAGAGATAAGAATAGCTATAGAGCAGCAAATGCTGACACAAATCTTTACTTAGTATTGTTAGTAGTGACAACAATGAAACATCAAATAGCTGCAGACAAACAAAGACAAAAAATGAACAAATGAGAGCTAGAAAAATTCAAGAAAGATGAAGAATGTAAGAAAAAGTCTAAATAAAAACTTACAAGAGGAAGAGATAACCACAGATATTAGTCAAGAGGGGAAAAATATAAAAAAGCAACACGCGATATAGCTGAAAATACAATTGAATACAATCAAAGGCGGACGCATAGAGAATGGTTTGATAGCAAATGTATTAAAAATAAAACAAGATTATAATAGTTACGCTTACGGTGGAAGAAGAGAGTAATTATACCAATGCATAAGAAATAGAACATTAACAACTTCCGTGGAATAACATTGTTAAACACAGTTTATAAAATAATTGCAATAATACACCAGACGCTAGAAAAATTAGTCAGAAAAAGAACTTGGTGAATACCAAAATGGATTTAGGCCTAGAAGATCGACGGTAGATGCATTGCAAACAATGAATCAGGTTCTAGAAAAAATTTATGAATTTAATATGGACCTATATATACCATATGTTGGACTTTAGTTTTTAGTTAATTAAATAGCACGTTCAATCCATTTCTTAAGTTTATAACGTTTTTATCCTAAGGATCCAAGCTATTTGAACCACCAATAAACTTTTGCCGACATTGAGTTTGTCCGTGAGAAACCCCAAAATTTTAGTTTCCATGAGAAAATTTACTAGACGTTCTGATTGGCTATTTACGCATCCCCACTGGACTTGCGGGTAGGATACAAAATTTGGAACATAGTTTTTAAGGAGAATCATGTTAACCATCTAACAACGCAGACGTCACTCTTGAGTGCTATTCCTATATATTATGTGAATATAATATAAAACTTTAAAATCAACAGTGCTTTAATTTATTCAACTATACCAACATATAGTGTGGGGGAAAAAGCTACACTGCATCACCAATCTACCATAGGTACATAGATTTCGGGCAAGCTTTTGACAGGATAAATCGAAAATATGTTTGAAGCTATGAACAAATTGAAAATACCAAGAAAATCAATTAGATTAATAGACATAACATTAAAAGGCTCAAGTGCAGTAGTTATAACACACTAGGGTATAACAGAAAACTAATAAATATGGGAGTACGTCAAGGGGATGCTCTATCGGCAGTTCTTTTAAATATAGTATTAGAAAGTGTAGTAAGAGAAATAGAAGACCAAGGAATTATTAACACAAAAGGGACACGGGTTATAGCATATGCGGATGACATGGTCATCATAAGCAGATCAAAGAAAACATTAATAAAAGCTTTCAGAGAAATGGAACACATGCAAATAACTCTTTTACAACAAACTAATTAATAAGATAATTGCTTCAATATTATAATGCAGAAAACAATAAATATTATAGAAAATTCTTAGACTTAACCACTTGAGATAATTGTTACTCAATTGCAGATAAATTCTTATCAGAAATTCCTGTGGCATTACTATGTTAAATATCAATTTAATTCAAACTTCTTGGAAAATTTTGATTCATTAAAACTTTCCCATTTATCACTTTGATAAATCAAGCTGTTTATAATATGGTTGTTGTTTGTAAATTTAATAATTTCTTAACTGTAACGTATATGAATTATAGAGACATAAATGCTTCGATCATAGAAATATACTGCCTGGTAACTTTTTTAAAGCAGCATTTCGAGAATTCTTTAAATGTAAGCCTGAACTGATATAATGGTATCATTAAAAAACAGAAGATACGAACACCTACAATTTTGACATTGCTGGCGTCCTTTGAGTGTAAAGTTTATAATGGACTTGATTATTTCATCTAAACAATGACATTCAAAAGTTTATCAGTATTTCACAAAATATGAAAGCAAAATTTTAATGTCATAAAGAATTGAACCTCTTCTGAAAACCGGTCTATCAGAGAGGGTAATAAGGCAACATACAAACGTATACACAGAACTAATACAATGAAGTTGAATATCTAATGTAAGTTTCAGGCAACCTATTATGTCTATTCAATCGTCACCGTAGGGTAAAAGAGATACCTAACGATTATATGAATGAATGAAAATTAAACCTACTATAAGAATGTCCATATTTTGTAAACAGACAATAATAATATCCCATTCTCTTTCATTGTTTTTTAACACTTGCGCTAATGATAATGATAGTTAAAGCGGTTAACATTTTTAAAAGCAATCACCATGTAATATATTGTAAATATCAGTAATGGTCGCGTTAAGACCAATTTATTTAAAAATTACAAAATGAATAAATGTTTTGCAATTTTTAATATCTTGCAGTCTTTAACTTTTGAACTTAAAATGTGCATTTAATGCTCTCAGTATCGATTAAATAAGTATGATCTACATTCCAAGTGTTTACTACAGTAGGTGTATTGTAGTGTTTGTTGCAGTCTATAATAACTTACACGTCTTAATCTTACTATTAAAATGAATCATAAAGATTAAAGTGTCTGAGCGTTTTATATTATATTATTTTGCAGTCATTAATCATTTTGAGGAAAATTTTAACCTGAAAATTCAACCTGGTTTGTTTATTTATTGTGTGTATAGTCTTCTAATCTTTTGTATGTAGCTGAGTGAGTATGTATTTTTGAAAAATATGTTTATTACGATACCAACTGCATTAGTAACACTGATACAACACAATTATAAAATGTTAGGTAAGTACAAAACAACAACAGGTGCACGAGTTTTAATGTAGGTAACCTTCACTTATAATGCCATTATATAACAATTAACATTTTTATCAACAAATTCAAATCGGAATTTCCAATTGTGTTTGTAAACATGTTCCTAGAAATATTTTCAGTGTTTCCTAGCTTTAATGCTAGCTAACAATTAGGAAAACACAAACAAAAACAGCAGATTTAATAGAGAAGAGTTAGGGTAAAATGGGTTAAAAATGCCCGAAAAACCAGGTTAATTGAAATAATTGAATACTTAAACAACATAAAGACTATTGCAAAACATATTCGATTTAAGATATTAATTCTAACGGAAAAACAAAAAAAAATAACGTGTAAAAGAATCACTTAAGTCGTGCATTGGGTAAAATGGACCTATACCGTCTCAAGGTTAGTTTGCAGTACAGTAAGCATTGGGCAATTTAAATCTTATGGGAGTTATTGCTCCTGTGTTGCCAAGTATGAGCGGCCGATCAGCAGGTAGGTTAGTTTAGCATTTAAAAGTTATGCCGTAGGTAAAATATTGCATGTTAACAACGATAAGCGGTTCGTATAACAAAAGCAGGATGAGTTTATAGCTGACAGGTGTCTATCTACTTCAAAACAATTTTGTGCAGAGATGTGGCATCGCTGTTTTCCATAAGACCGTATACTGTAAACTCACCTTGAGACGGTCGTAAAGGAGTAAAATGGCCCCTAAAGACGTTGGCTTGCAAAAGTCGCAAACTTACCATTCTTGCTTCCCAGTAATACTCTCCATGAACAATTCTGAACAAATACTACGAACAGTGTAGTCCTCAACTCTTTCTTTTTTCTATTTTTTGACAACATATTTTTGCTTACTAGTAGCTTTCTTTGGAGTTTTGATTTTTCTTTAACCAAGAGATAGCTTGACGTGGAAGTAAAAACAGTTGCCCCTTGCGAAGATCCCGAACTTCTGGTCTAAAGAGGTGTCACAGCTCGTGGAGATATCAGATATGTCAAATGAAGTTACTAGAGCATTCTCTTTCAACGTGCTATTCAACGATGTGGAGCTTCATACGTTGAAGCTCCAATTTTCTGAAATGTCAACTTCAGTGTTTGAAAAAGCATCGTTTACAGTTGCATGTTCTGAATCCTCCTCATCATCAGCTTCATCTGAAGATTATCCACTTACATCTGATTGATCTGACGAAGATTCATCTCTATTTTTTTTCTCCTTAGCAAAGGCGGGCCAGGTGTACTAGTACTTGGTAGTGAAAAAGCACTTCTGTAGGGAGAAAAAGTTCTTTCTTCACGAATAATGGAAACATCAGTATCATTTGCCACTAGAAAGCGATCTGTTGTGCAGGATGGTTTATATAGGTACCTAAGCTGGAAATATTTTCGGATTAAAAGGAAACGTTTTCGTTTTCTCAAATCCACTTCATCTATTATTGATTGTGACAGCTCTTCTATACGTTTTTCCAAACAAACAAGACATGTTGTACAGTGTCACCACTTTTCCGGAATTCGCCTTAAGCCATAGAATAACTTCTCCATTGAAATAAGTCATTAGAGGTGCAATGTGGAAGGAAAGCTAGCATTATAATACAATTTTCTCTGCAATATTCTATGGGTTGGACGAACTTGTGGTTTGAATGTCTGTTAAGTAACAGGAAGAACCTTTTTCAACGGAATTGTGTGTATACTGTTAAAATGCTGCAGAACCTGAATGAAGGTCTCAGGTACCCACTTTAATTGCAATTACAAAGTGTTTCATAAGGAACACCTTGATATAATAATTCATTTGTTCGTTTCTGAGAAAATATTGCTGGTGAAATAAATTGATCAGCAGCGTTTATACAAAAAACAACTGAGACATCTTGACCCCTTTCCGCACTCGTTAAAAACCAACCTGCCCTGCTTGCTGCAGTTTGCTATGGACCTACTGAATACCAGACTAATCCATATTGTGCAGTCTCATTGGATTGATATAATTTTACTTGCAACTTCTTCTAAAATTGTAAAAAACTTCGCTACTGTTTCTTTATTAAATCTTCTCGGTATGGCAGCTGCGGTGGCCTCAGGAGTTCTAAACAAGATTTTTCAAGAAATCTCATTGGTTTTTTTTTGTTAGGCGGAAGGGTCGGTCTTTCATCTCCAAAACGTTCTTTTTCTAGATCTCCAATTCTTTGGGTAGTATTGCAGTAAATCTGCCAAAACATTTCGTATGATCTGTTGCTTAGGCAAAATAAGAATTAGCTGCAATTTTTTTCTAAGTTGAGATCGAGTTGGTCAAATACAGTGTTAGGAAGTTTTAAAGAGCATGCTGTAATAACCTATTTTTTTAAATATTTTTAATATATTTATAATATTTATAAGCTTCTACTTTGACCAGGTAAAATTTTGCTAAAAAAAATATCCAAAAACTCGCCCTTAAGGGTAGCTACTGAAGGCTGAGGGTTTATATAAATACTTGAGTAAACACAAAAATAGAACTGCGAAACAAAATACATCTATTGTTCTTCTAGATACATAAAATGTTTTTAAACTAAGAAATAATTCTATAATGTTAATAGAGTCCGTCAAATGCCATTTTGCCATGTTTTTTACTGTAGGCCCCTTTAGGGCCAGATTTCGTATTTAGTTGTTTCACGTAGTAAGGGGTGGAATGAACCACAGTTATTGGTGCCATAAATGCTATAAAATGCCTCTTTTCGTGATAAATGCTATATTTTTAATAAATGCCATATTTTAATGCTATATTTCAATCAAAATCAATATTATGTGGCTAATTCACAACAAAACGGCTTACAAATTTTAAAATAAACATGCAGAAGTTTTGGTGAGTGCCAGGTACTAAGGTCGATGACCCGGGACGGGGTGACCGCTGGTTGCGAACCTCAATGCTCAGGTATGTATCCCGTTACGCCCACTCATCAACAACAACCCCGCGCTCTCCCCCTTCCCTTCAATGCACCTCGGATACCTACGTTCCACTCATGTGCCTTGTGTCCGTCATTTTTATCAGATCACTTTGTCTTTTATATTACTGGTGACATTTTTTCTAAAATTTCAACTTTTTGAAATAAATACTTATCATTTTTATGCTTTATTTTGAAATAAATGCCATTTTATATGCCATATTTTGAAAAAATAAATGCCATTTTGCTATGCTATATTTTGAAAAAATACGGGAATATTTTGACGGACTCTAAATTAATGTATGATATGTTTTATCGGACTTTATGTATATATAATAAATAAATAAACTTTTTCGGGGGCATAGGTAAGCCACTAATCTGGCAGCTGTGTTGGCGTGGACGGTGCGGTAGCGTCTGGAACTAGATTATCGATCTTGCTCAGGTCTGCGCCGCGTAGCGGCGGTAGTTGGAACTGGAGTATTAATCTGTAACTGGGCGGTTAGTGCACAAAACAACCGTCCAATTTTTAAGTTCAGCGCTTTGGTGGCGATTTTAGAATTTAATACCACTCTCAGGAGAGGTTTCTCCGTTAATGACTCAAGCTCGTAGAACACTATTTTTGACTGGTAAATTAGACCTCAGAACTATTTTCGACAAAAAATATGCCAAGGAAAATCTTTCATTTTCCCAGCAACGTGGAAACCTTTGAACGAATTTTCAGGTGTATCACGACGTTACAGGAGGCGGTGAATCTGCTCTATTGGGTCGCGAAAGCAAAGAACGATTTGGGTCAGGTTACACTACGTAAGTTCCGGCTGCGTGAAGATACACCTCATTAACACCGCGGCTTATGAGTGGATTTTCAGGGAGAAAACTCGAGGCAGATAACTGTCATGCTAACTTGGGTTAAGAGAACAACGGATAGGATTGCAGTTGAAATTGAAGTGGCGGGCTGGCGGCGATAGCGGTGGCGGTCTCAGAGCGTGGGTTCGTTCTGCAGCGGACTGCATGTGCTAGAGGTTTGAAACCCCTTCGGCGTTTTGAGGCGGGCTGAAGTTTAGTCTCCAGGAGTGAGGCAGCTCGATTAAATACTCTCTGGGCGGCATAGGGAGAAATCGCATTGTCGTGATAAAGACGCCGGCGTACGTGAATATCGGGATGTCTATTTCCGTTAGAATTTTGCCTGGCCGAAAAGGTCAAGGCGGACAATTGTGTTGGTAGTTAAATGGTTTTTTAAAATGGCAGATACTGCACAAAAATCTTGCCACGTCCCGAAAAAAGCACGTTGTGAAAACTGCAAGCATTTAATGTACAATAATACTACAACATAGACTTTTTAAAGAAAATAATTGAGTTGCTCTTTAAAATATTCTCCTTAGCCATCCACGTATGTTTTCTTTAATCTTTTAAAACAAACATAATGCAGGATCTGGACTGTATGGAGAGTAAGTAACCAGTTGGACTCCAGATTCGTGTGAGAAATTGAAAGTTTTTGCGGCCGTATGTGGAATTGCATTATCATGGTGAAATAAAATGCCATGTAACCAGGTTTTCAGCGGCCACTATAAGATTTTTTAAAGACTTGAGTATAAGCATTTTCAAACACTTGAAACACTTGATTGCTGTTTAATCTCGGGGTCATAATTATACATCCAAGACTCATCACGTCGTCACCCATAACGATATTATACACACATGCTTTGAAGATTCTGCCACCATAAATCTACAGCAGTCTACCTGTAGTAGTATCATTTGTCAGCTTAATCACACACAACGGTTGGTGTAACATTTTCTATGCTGCAGATGGTCTAATACCTATAATCCATTTCACTCCTTTTTTTGTAAACCAGTGTGCTATAATACACTTAAAGGCAAAAAAAGTTGGACACTTAATATTTTCATAATTTTGAAACAGTCTGAGACAGTAACAGTAAATTATTAATTTTATACAACAATGCAGTAACAGTAAAAAATTTAAAAAAACAAATTCAAGATGTTAATCGACAAACAACAAGTATCAATAAGTAATATAAATAAAAGTGTTAAATTGAACATACTCCAAAACTATATCGTCTAAAATATTACTGTCAGCACAGACAAGTGTAAAGTTCCTAAATGAGTTACATAAGGTGGTAGGAATAATTTCATAAATATGTTGGCTAACACGTAAAATGTTCTTGAACAAACATTAAATTGCAGAAATTAATAAATTTTTATGCTAAAATGCACAGTCATGGTCATATAAATCTAGTACAAACATATTTGTTTTGCCGAGGGCTGTAATTGACGCAAATGGTGGAGCAATAAAATATTAGTTGCCATTATTTATTTTATTTTGTACTTAATGAAAAGTCAGTTGTACAACAAACAATTTTAGATAACTGTGTAACTAGACCTAAATTGTTTGTACTAGATTTATGTGAGCATGACTACATTAAAAATAACTAAAAATGTAGTTTTTGGTCTGTGTAGATGTGACAACATTGTATCTGTCAAGCATTCGTGTTTCGACAACGTAATCTTACTCATAACTTCATAAGATTAGTTTACACATTACAAAGTACACTTATATAAATACAGTCACTAGATTGAATTGTGTTGGTACATAAGCTTCTGGTTATTATTTTTGCAGTGAGGTTAGGTTGATATATTAATTATTTAAAATTATAGTGCTGGCTGTTATAAATTGAAATTGCCCTCGGTACAATACCTACCTAGCTAAACCCAAATTACAAAATCACATTTCAAGTTTATAAGCCATAAAACCTAACCCCACTGCATAAATAATAATCAGAAGTTTATGTATCGACACAATTCAATCTAGTGATAATGCTTGTTGCCAATAGTTTCCCTAGAATCTCGTCATTTGCATTTCCATATGAAAAAATTGCCTATAGCTAATTTGGGATGTTTTCCATGACCATGAGAAGGAGTGACCTGATTATACCTGGTCGAATCACTTTTATAATTTTAAGTAAAAAAATAAAAAGCTCTTTTACAACAAACTAATCATTAATGAATAAGGTTATTAATTCAATTTTATAATGCAAAAAGGTGAAATAGTGCATGAAAATTCTTAGATGAAACTACTTAAGATAATTGACACAATTGCAGATAAATTCTTATCAGACATACCTGTGACATTGCAATAGGTATGTTAAATATCATGGAAATTTTTCCTTGAATTCATTAACACTTCCACATTTGTCACTTTGATAAATCAAGGTGTTTATAATATTATTGTTCTTGGTGCACTACCCTTAAACGTGGGCCATAGCTAGCTCTAACCTTCGGTAGAATGTGGCGTGAATAAGGACCAAGCAGCGGCTTTTAAAGTTACAAAAAACGTCATTAATTTTATACAAACGGGCACTAGTCGTTATACACAACGTAAACACAAAACTAACTACCAAATCAAATTACGACCTACTTTGTAAGTATCTAACTTCAGAGCCTAAATTAAAAAAAAACGAACAGGTTGATGAAGGGTAGTAAGTATGTTAAGCAAGAGATATACCAGTAACAGTAAATAAAATTTTAATTTCACCACCAGAGTCACAAATAATAATCGAAATAATTTACAAAAGACTCCAAGTCTCAGGAATAATAATTTACAAAGCAATGTAGATAAAACGTGACGCTCTACATGAGTAAACAATAAAAAATTATGACTGGAGTCAAACACAAATCAGAAAGTGACAATTAAAATTCAAACATCATACATGTGACAAAGCAACAGGTTAAAATCTCTAACGCCAGTAATTACAATAAGTTGATATCTAGAATGCCATGCAAATATTCTCCCGAAATGTACTGACAAAAGACATTGATAACGGCATAGCATCTGTAGTTCTCTAATTGAAACACAATAAATTACTTGATCCGCGTGCGTATTTAATACCAAAGGCCTTTGTTAGATCTACGCGTAGCCTATTGCTGGCAAAGCTGCCTTTATCGACAATGAAAAACCACGACATTAGATAATTTTAGTATGCACTTACTGCTAGGTTCTGGAAAGCTCCTCCATGGTGTCCACAAGGATGCATGCAACCAAAATGTTTCTACAGCTCGAGCCACGCCGGAATTCCACGGCCGGAAATGGATGCGGAGCGCGGCTTTCAGCACAGGCTGCGGGCGGCATGTTGCAGGTGGCTCGGCAAGTAACTTGCATTCAAACAAATCTATCTGAAAAGGATACCGCAGGAGGAGAGATGCCTACTTACCACGTTAATTAGTACGGCAATTAAATAATTCAGAAAAACTTACCCTATGTTCACAAGCGGGCCTTAAGAGATGCTTGCAACGCTTCTTTAAGCGTGCTCAAGCGACCGTTTGCTTAAAACAAAAAGATAAAATGCACAGCCTGGTAATAATGCGTGACAAAATACTATTACATGTTATGAGCGATTTATCGGATCGGCTACCTCGGCCAAAAACTGGCGTGAGAAGGGAGAAACTCAAATAAAAACCGAGGTACGCTCTTATCGCCAAGGTTGCGCATTTGGAAAATAAAATTCTCTCACGGCGACGTTCCAAAGAAGGAGATGCGCGCGTGACTATTTATAGTAGGGATGCGGAGGCAATAATCCCCTAATTGTAACGTATATGAATTAAGTATTAATTGTGCAGACATAGTCGCACAAATGCTTCGATCATAGAAATATACGGCTGCCTCAGTCACTTTTTAAGCAGCATTTGGAGAATACTTAAAAGTTGAATATCTACTGTACGTCTCATGCAGCCTATTATGTCTATTTAATCGTCACCGAAGGGTAAAATAGGTAACGATTATACATACGAATAAATGAAGAATTTAACCTACAATAGGAATGTCCGTATTTTGTAAACAGACAATAATAATATCCCGTTCTCTTTTATTGTTTTTTCAACACTTGCCCTAATGATAATTATAATTGAAACGAATAAAAATTCTTAAAAGCAATCACCATAATATTGTAAATATCAGAAATGGTCGCGTCAAATTCAATTTATTTAAAAATAAAATAATTAAATGTTTTGCAATTTTAATATCTTGCACATGTCTTCATCTTTTGAACTTAAAATATGCAATTAATGCTCTTTGTAGATTAAATAAGTATGATCTGAATTTCAAGTGTTTACTACAGTAGGTATATTGTAGTGTTTGTTTCAGTCTATAGTAACTTACACTTCCAATCTAACTAGTAAAATGAGTCATGAAAATTAAAGTGTCTGGGCGTGTTATATATTATATTATTTTGTTGTTATTAATCCTTATGAAGTATATTTTAACCTGATAAATTCAACTTGGGTTGTTTGTTTATTGTGTTTATAAAGTTTCTAATCTTTTGTATGTAGCTGGGTGATTACGTATTTTTGAAAAATATGTTTATTAGGATATAAATTGCATTAGTAACACTGATACAAAACAGTCATAAATTGTTAGTAAGTACAAAATAAAAACAAGTGCGCAAGTTTTTAATGCAACCTTCACTTAAAATCATATTATATAACCATTAACATTCTTATCAACAAAGGCAAATCGACATTTTCAATTGTGTTTGTGAACATGTTCCTGGAAATATTTTCAGTGTTTCCTAGTTTTTCCGACATTATCAACAGTGATAGCAGAGTGTGATAGTTCTCATATGTGGTATTTTGTATCTAGAAGCATTTTATATGTGCATGTATGGTAACCATGCAAATAAATTTATACTATTTTGATTCATACCATTTTGGAATTTTATTAATTTATCAACAGAATCAGCGAGCTATATTTTTTTTAATTTGAAACCTCAATAATGAATGTGAAAATAAGTACTTGTTTGTAGAAAACTTCACTATTTAAAGTGGCAGTGTCCAGTTAAGTAGGATAAAAAAAATTGCGGTTTTTTAAATACTTCCTTAATAAAATGGCATATCTAACGATAGATAAAGAAATGAGAATTAAAATATATTGTTTCTGTAAGTACATGCCATTTTCCTCTGACTGATAAAAGAAAGAAGAAGAAAGTAAGAACAATTTGTATTTTTACACAGGGTGCTGAAAAACTGGAGTATTAACTCGATGATACGTTGTTGAGGGATACTCCCTGAGTATGAGAAAAAATAGCAAGAAAGTATTTGTGTTATATTTCTGAAAATATGGGAGCCCAAAGTTTGATTATTAATTTCTTTAATATTCAGTATTAGGATAGAAAAAACGTTACCCACTTTAAGACAATAGTATGAATGTTAATACTTGTTTATAATTTTGTTAACTAACGTACAAAACTTAAGAAATTTTATCATTCAAAATTTAAAAGTCTTCAAAAATATAACACAAAAAATATTTTCTTCATTTTTCTCATACTCAGGGAGTATCCCTTAACAAGGTACCATGGAGTTAATACGCCATTTTTCAGCACCCTGTATAAATACCTCTTATGTATATTTAATGTAATTCTTGTGAAAATGACATTTTTCTTAATTGTATTTAATTATAACGTCATTAAAATAAAATTAACAACAGATAAATGAAAAATTCCAATTATGTTATCAAAGAATATCTTTACTGTCTGCAAATGTTTCTAAGATTACCAACTATGAATGTTTTAGTGATATTCTAGCCATTTTGTAGTATATGCGTTATATATCTATGGGTTTTTATATGAACCTACGTAATGAGTAGGTACCATTGGTTGCATAGAAAACTGGTACAGCTAGTTTTAGGTTGGTTATACAACGTATAAATAATATGTTGGTGGCACTGTAAGTCTATGTCCAATTCGAGGTTAGCATGTTAGGTTTCTGTATCAGTTTAATACAAAACTGACGGAAAACCTAACCTGATAACCTCCAATTTGACATAGACTTACAGTGCCACCGACATATTATTCATACGTTGTATAACCAACCTAAAACTAGCTGTACCAGTTTTCCATGCAACCGATGGTGCTTAGTTATACGATGCCAATTATTGATTATAGTATCTAATTTTTGCAAGTTAGATACTACTATCAGCACTTTATCTACGACTACCGCTGGGTCTTCCTCATATTGATATTTTGTTGTTCCGTTTGGAGGTCACTTTCAGCGCTATGAATTTGTATTTCAAATTGCTTTTCTTATATGCAGCATTGCTGTGTTCTCCCAAAAATGCATTGTAATGGACAGTGATAGATGCTGGTTATTTAAGTGAAAATCAATCAAAGTAATGAGTCTTCATAAAAGGGTAAAAGTCCAAACGAGATATCATACCTACTATCAGGTAACATACGAGCGCCAACATTCGAGTTCATATCAATTGTTTATGTACCTAGTATAAAACTTCGTCATTCGTTTACAACTCATATATTCATAACAGTGACAGGTTAATACAGTTCGAGCAAATGTTGGAATAATTTCCATATAACCATTTGTGGAAAAAACCTGCAAAGCCTTAACAATAACGTTATAACTTTTGTTAATATAAACCTATACCTATTTTAAAGATGAGTTTGGATTCTGAAGCCAAGTATATTCGGGAATTTACAAAATTGAATTCATTAGAATTTGGACAATATGATTTTGGACCTCATCCGCCAAAAATACTAGTGGAAATATTATTTCAAACAATTCTAAATGTATAGTATTCTGGTTTGATAGTTCTATTCTGAGAATTTCATAACCTCTCCAAATTCACTAGAAAAATAGGATTTACAATAACAAATATGTTGATGACATCATAACTATTCGTGAGAAGCTAAATCGAAAGATATCAAGTTTGCAACTAACAAGATAGATTGCATTAATCATGTAAAATACAATCTGCGGTTACTAATTGAGAAACATCACTTTTCTATGCTGATTGTCTATTTGCCAACCACTAAATCCCCTTACTCATCTTTGGCGTTTTATTCCTGACGAAATATAACCGATCCTAAGCTTTTTCTTCCATTTACTGGGGTAGACTAGTTACACTTATTTTTGATGATTTTTGGCTCTATAATTTGTTATATATTTATTTTCGCCCCTTCTACTATGTTTCTTCATCGTTTCTCTCGCTCTGGTACTACTTTGTCTCACCATCTAGTATTTGGTTTGTCTTTACTAGACTTCCAGTCTGTTATCATTTGTATGAGTTCAATCATCATCCTAATTTCTTAATCCTAATCGTTGTCTCAGCATTGCATTTAGAAATTTTAGATATCTTTCTATCTTTAACTGGTCCCAATATTTCTTTTAATATTTCTTTCGAATCTTCTTGTTCTTCCTCTACTACTACATATGTAGCTACTTGCCTTATTAAAGTGTTTTAGGATCTCAGTTCTGCATTCTTATTAATTATTTTGTATTTTAATATATTTATATATTTGCATAGTATACTCTATGCTTCGCTTGTATCCTTTCTTCTATTATAAATTTTTATAACTATCTACGTTTTGTTTAAATTCTCCGGGACTTAAGTTGTTTACTTATTTTGTATTAGCCTTCTTCTTTTACATTGACTACTTCCTTTGCACCATTTACTATTTGTTTGAAAGCCCCAACTGACTTTCTTGTCTTGACATTTAACACCACATCATCAGCATACGCGATTATTTGCTCTTGTTTGGTTGCTATTTGCATCACATAACCCCTTCTAAATTTTACATGTTTCACCTTCTTTCATCTATTGTACCTACTACAATAAGTTTCTGAACTTTAGTGAAAATTTTATGTCCCTCATATAATTCCACTGAATTTGCATGCTTAAACATTTGACATTTTTAATAATATAATAAAAATGGTATTCTATCATTATTGTAAAATAATGAAGACACGAAAACTGCAATGGATAAGTCCCGTCGAGTGCAGAAAAGCACAACAGCAATAAAGAGAATAGAGTCGAATAATCTGAAACAAACAAGAAGGCTTTAGGAACACACGACAATATGAAAGAAGAAAACTGAAAGCAAAGAAGAATGGAAAATACTACAAAGCCATGGGTTTAAATTTCTTATTAAAATTTTCTTGAAAACAGATTTATTTTTGGTCGCGGTGGTAATTGCAAAAAATGTCAAATCAATCTATTAACAAAAATACGTATAGATGAGAAATTAAACACACTGTACACACCCACACAGCAATATGAGCACATGAGTGGTGTAATCTGCAAATTAACTCGCAAGTCTAATGTCAAAAATTTCTAAAGTTAAAATAATCGAATCTGGTAAAGTTGATAGTCAAAAAAAGTTCAAATCGGTAGTAAAAAAGTTGAAAATCGAGAAACCGATTGCTAAAAAAAAAAGAAAAACAAAGTGGGCGTATTTGCGAGCTCTTGTATAAGTATACGCAAGTTACAAACAAGCTTGTAAATCTAACGTCAGAAATATTAAAAATAAATAATGGAATGTTGGTAAAGTCGCTATACAAAAAAGTGCAAGTCGATAGTAAAAAAGTTGAAAATCAAGAAGTCGACAGAGAAAAGAGAAACGCAAGGTGGATGTATTTACGATATCTAGTAGGTGTACGTAGAAATAAAAACCCTGGTTTTGAAAACAAAACCTGCTACGTCTCTTCGAATATTGTATTTGATTTTGGTTGTTGTTATAATAATTGTGCAAACTTTAATTTAATTTAATTTAATTTGCACTCAGCCAACAGCCGTTAGGCCAATTACAGGCGTCGCTGTGCAGTTATGAGGACTTCCAACCCCACTAACGACTGCCATGATGTTGTATGACCGCCGGGACCAACTTTTTTCAGTGATAGCCGTACCACTAGGCGCCGAGAAATGCAGCCGTGGAACTCCCATCCAAGTTCTGACCAGAGACAGCGTTGCTTAACTCTGCTGATCGAACGTGGACGCTTGTTCAAGCTACACCACTCGGGAGCAATCTATTAATAATTAAAAATACGCAGAGGCATATATATGAGAATTACACACACTGTATATAACTATACAAAAGTATGTGCACATAAGTTATAAATTAACGCGTTAAGTTTAGTATCAGAAATGGTTCAAGTTAAAATTGTCGAAAATTGGTCAAGTCGCTAGTCAAAGAGTTGAAAATGAAGAAGTCGACTTTTAGTTGAAAAACAAAAACAAAGTGAGCGTAGTTACGAGCTCCAATAGGTATACGCAGAAATCAGAAATCTGTTTTTGAAAATACAAACTGTTAATTTCTTCTAATACCTGAATTTATTATATTAGATTAAAAGTTATACGGTGTTACAACCCAACCCTTTGATTTGAGTTCTCAAATGATAGCCAGCGCATTAATTTGAAATTAATTGCTAATAGATAAAATATAAAAGCGCAACATGCCAGTATTACTACCACAATTACTACAGAAGTTTTAAAACTTGTGGTAATATTTATTTTAATTTACAAGTGGGGTAATATTATCATAAGAAATTTATCACCATACAACGTTAATATCATTACAACAAACTTGGCGCCCAACGTGGGACTCGAACCCACGACTCTTAGATTAAGAGTCTCAATACATATATAGACTATGAGCACGTCAGTGGTGTAAGTTACAAATTAACTTGCAAATCTAGCGTCAGAAATGCTTAAAGTTAAAATAAACGAATACTGGTAAAGTCGATAGTCGAAAAAAGCAACAGTCTATAGTCAAAAAGTTGCAAATCGAAAACTTGACTGTTAAAATAGATAAAAATCAAGTGGGCGTATTCACGAGCTCTAGTAGGTATAAGTAGAAATCAGAAATCTGTTTTTGAAAACAACACCACATACTTTTTTCAAATTTTTGATTTTTGTTTGTGTTATAATTGCGAAAACTTTCACATCAATCTATTAATAACTAAAAAACGCAGAGGCGTATATATGAGAAATTAAACAAACTATACCGACATGTGAGCACATAAGTGGAGTAAGTTACTGAATGACCACTAAGGTAAAATAAGCGAATGTTGCTAAAGTCGATAGTTGAAAAAAGTGAAAGTCGATAGCAAAAAGTTGAAAATCGAGAAGTCGACTGTTAGAGAAAAAGAGAACCAAACTAGGCGTATTTGCGAGCTCTGGTATGTACATATTGAAATCAAGAAGCTGGTTTTGAAAACAAAACCTGCTACTTCTCTTCCAATATTTGCATTCATTATTGGTTGCTGTTATAATTGTGAAAACCTTCAGATCAGACTATTAATAAATAAAAAAGAGACAGAGGGGTATAAATGAGAAATTACACACACTGTATATAATTATACGAAATTATGTGCACATACGTGGTGTACGTTACAAATGAACTCGTTAAGTCCAGTGTCACAAATCGTTAAAGTAAAAATAGTCGAAAATTGGTAGTCGACAGTCGATAGTCAACAAGTTGACAATGAAGAAGTCGATTTTTAGAGAAAATACAAAACAAAGTGAGCGTAGTTACGAGCTCCAATAAGTATACGTAGAAATCAGAAATCTGTTTTTGAAAATACAAACTATTAATTTCTTCTAATACCTGCATTTATTATATTAGATTAAAAGTTATACCGTGTTACAACCCAACCCTTTGATTTGAGTTCTCAAATTCTAGCCAGCGCATTAATTTGAAATTAGTTGCTAATAGATAAAATATAAAAGGGCAACATACATACTCTATACCTATATTGAATATGAGCACGTCAGTGGTGTAAGTTATAAATTGTAAAACTAACGTCAGAAATGCCTAAAGTTAAAATAAACGAATGGTGGTAAAGTCGATAGTCGAAAAACGCAACAGTCTATAGTCAAAAGTTGAAAATCGAAAAGTTAACTGTTAAAATAGATAAAAATCAAGTGGGCGTATTTACGAGCTCTAGTAGGTATAAGTAGAAATCAGAAATCTGTTTTGAAAACAGCACCACATACTTTTCTTAAAAATTTTTATTTTTGGTTGTGTTATAATTGCGAAAACTTTCACATCAATCTATTAATAACTAAAACACGCAGAGGCGTATGTATGAGAAATTGAACAAACTGTATATACCTATACCGACATGTGAGCACATAAGTAGAGTAAGTTTCTGAATTACTAGTAAGGTAAAATAATCGAGTGTTGGTCAAGTCGATAGTCAGAGTTGAACATAGAGAAGTCGACTTTTACAGAAATTAGAAAAACAAAGTGGGCGTTTTTAGAAGCTCTGATAGGCATACGTAGAAACGAGAGATTTGCTTTTGAAAATAAAATCTGCTACGTTTCTTCGAATATTTGCATTTACTTTTAGTTGTTGTTATAATTGAGAAAACATTCAGATCAATCTATTTATATATAGAAAAGACGTAAAGGCGTGTAGATGAGAAATGAAATACACTATATATATATCTATATCGAATATGAGCACTTTAGTAGTGTAAGTTGTAAATCTAACGTTAGAAATGTCTCAAGTTAAATAAACGAATGTAAAGTCGATAGTCGAAAAAAGCAACAGTCTATACCTAGTCAAAAAGTTGAAAATCGAAAACCAAGTGAGCGCTTTTCTTCAAATATTTGCTTTGATTTGGTTGTGTTATAATTGTAAAACTTTCAAAAAACACAAGCGAGTGTTGCTAAAGTCGATAGTCGAAAAAAATGAAAGTCGATAGTCAAAAAGTTGAAAATGGAGAAATCGACTGTTACGGGAAGGAGAAAATCAAACTGCGAGCATTTGCGAGCTCTAGTAGACATACATAGAAATCAGTAATTTATTTTTGAAAACAAAAACCTACGGTAGTTTCTTCTTCGAATATTTTTATTTCTTTTTGGCTGCAGTTATAATTTTAAAAACGTACAGATGAATCTATAAATAAATAAAAAAGACGTAGAAACTATAGATGACAAATTAAACACACTGTATATGCATCTATCGAATATAAGCACATCAATGGTGTAAGTTACAAATTAAGTCGTAAAGCTAACGTCAGAAATGTCTGATATTAAAATAATCGAGTGTTAGTAAAGTCGATAGTCGAAACAAGTGAAAATCGATAGTCAAAAAGTTGAAAATCGTGAAGTGGTCTATAAGAGAAAAAAGAAAAGAAAGTGGGCGTATTTATACGCTCTAGCAGGTATGGTAGAAATCGGGAATCTGTTTTTGAAAACAATCTGCCACGTTTCTGAAAATATTTGCGTATATTTGCTTGTTGTTATAATTGTGAAAACGTTCAGATTTATCAATAAATAAAAAGACGTAGAGGCGTATGGATGGGAAATTAAATACACTGTATATATCTACACGGAAGTATGTGCACATAAGTGGTGTTAGTCACAAATTAACTCGCAGAAATGTCTAAAGTTAGAATAACCGAATGTCGGTAAAGTCGATAGTCGAAAAAAGGGAAAGCCGACAGGCAAAAAATTGAAAATCAAGAACTGACTGTTGGAGAAAAGAGAAAACAAAGTGGGAGTATTTATGCAGTTTGCTCGGTATGGTATAAGCAAAGAGCATGCTCTTTGGTATAAGTACGTACAGAAATCAGAAATTTGTTTTTTATAACAAAACCTGCACTTATTTTTGGCCAGTTGTAATTGTAAAAAATGACAGATCAAACTATTAATAGTAAATAAGAAAGCTAGCGAGGAGTATATATGACAAATGAAACACACTGTATATACATATACCGAAATATGAGCGTAGAAGTGTTATAAGTACAAATTAACCCGTAAACTTGTCAGAAAGTTAAAATAATCGAATCTTGGTAAAGTCGATACTACGAAAAAGTGAAAGTCGATAGTCAAGAAGTTGAAAATCAAGAAGTCGACTGTTAGAGAAAAGAGAAAAACAAAGTGGGCGTATTTATGAGCTTTCTATAAACCAGGAATCTGCCATTTTGTCCATTGCAATGCAATTGTTTTTGGCGAGAGGGGGTAAAACTGTGTCCATTGCACTGCAAGATATATTTTTATTATCGGTCATTAGCTCATTAGCAAGAAGCAACTATCATGTACAAAACAGTGCACAAATAACTGCGTCACGGTCAGCAAAAACTCCATAAAGTTGTAGCTTGGCTTTTTCTGCAAAAAGAGAGATTAGCTGAACGAAGTATCGCGATTCGTCATAGCTGACGCCAAGTCGTACGTTTAAACTCGGCACGACACGTCAGAGCACCACACGTTAGCTGGCATCAGTGGGAGTAACATATCAAACGATTGCAGATATTTTTTCCCCTTTTTCTCCAGTGTTTTAGTATCGAATCATCGACAAGATATTCTTTATTATATTATATTTTGTAGAGGTCGTTTGCCAAAGTTTTTGTGAGTTTTTATTTTATCTTTAAAAGTTTTTGTGACTTAGCCGGTCTCGAAGACTCCATCAAGATGACCTATTTGTCCAACAGAAAGGTATGTTGAACTTACGTTATTTTTACTTCCGGGGATACTTTTCCCCGATTACAAAAATAAATCCGGACGCGTCGCATTAGTAGGCCATGACGCGCACACGCCCCGTCGCGTCGTGTTTTGTTTGTTTTTCGAAAAAGGCGCCAGATTTGAATATTTCGCAATAGTTCTCGAAGAATGTTTGTTAAACTAAATTTCCATAGTTGAAAAATACTAAGTAACGTTGCTTATAATTTATTATAAATGACCTCATTTTAATTCCATTGAAGATAAGATAAGAAGCCTTTTAATCCAAAATTTTCCGCTGGCGACGAACTTTAACCTTTTCATAACTTTCTAAGTGCGCCCTTTATCAGCGGCGCCGCGACGCCTGCGTCCAAATATCGATTGGAGCTGCGCCCGAGTCGCGCGAGCGAGCCCTAGATAGAAAAATCAATTGGTCGCAAGCTACCCACTAACTTACCCTACATTACTCATTCCACTCAAACTTTTTTACTAGCTCAGAACACGTTAAGCATTAGGGTTAAGTCTAAAAAGGGGCCTTAGACAGTTTTTATGAAACGCTCAAACGCCACAGACTTGAGTGTGTGTGCTAGAATTGATATGCAACGTCATTTTGTCAATTTCTTTTCTAAACAGATGACTGGCGATAATTCGGAAATGCGGGAGCTGGCTGCGAGGATCTGCCGAGACTACTTGCACGGAGCATGGAAGCATGTTAATGCTCAAAACATCGGCTTCAAGCATATCAGGTAAGAATTTTTTGGTAACATTCTGATTGATAAGAAGATTTCAAGTCTCGATTGTTTATGGTTTATCATGTACTTATGGCGAGAACACAAAATTGCACAATTTAGAAATAATAAGCCGGTAAGTAAGTGGCTTGTTCAGATGGTTACGTAATTTTAATTGTTGGGAAAAGTACAATCCGATTCTATTAAACTGGAAAAACCGTAATTGTAAAACACCATTATAATGCATTTTTGTGGTCGTCTTGTCGGGATTAGTTGCAAACAAGATAAATTATTTACAGCCCAGACCAATTAAATGATTAGTTCGTTTGAAACGTAGAAGAGTTTGCCAGATACATCCAGAAAAAACTGAATGTACTAGAAAGAACCAAAATGATTACATACAAATTTCTAGAAAATTTAAAACAATTTGTGATTTTTCAAATGTATGCTATGAAGATTAAGAGGTAAAAAGCTACCGATACTAATTCATATACATTAATTATTAAGATTGCATTAAAGCATCGAAGCAATATTGATAAGCAGTACAAAGTAGGTCATGAGTAGTGGGTTACTTGTTGATATCACCTATCGTTTGTATTGCTTGATGAACCACCCACCCCTAAGAATATCAATAGATTTGAATAATACATGTATAAAATGGGAACATCAGTACTAAAAATATTACTGCTTGTACATAGCGTAACCCCATTGTTCGACAATGATTGGCAGCCTACACTATTTAAATATCCAATTAATATGGTACCGCAATAGATGCTCTTTATTAAGTTCTGGCTTTTCTCTTCTGGTAGTTATTACATAATTCTGGCAACAGCATTTAGCAGTTGAAAGAAAATGAAAACAATCTGGTCTGATTTGTCTAAAAAAATAACATGGAAAAATGTACACACTTTATAACTTGATGCATCGCTATGGAATGTTAAATTAGTGTTGAAATAGTACTAATACTCTTACATTGTTTTATAGCTATAAAGTTTTGCAATTACTATCGGCATATTTCTAAAGAAAACAATAAAGATAAAAACAGTTGTAAAATACTTTTTATAAGTGGATAAATCAGTCTACTTTCCTAATAGTAAATGTTTTAAACAGAAGTATCATCACTATCTGCAAACTGTGGAGTGTACTTACTGACTACTTATCACTGCGATAAATACCAATGCAGCTGCATACACAAGCAAATGATTCAATTGCAGATCTCGAGGCACGGTTGAGTGGTGATAGGACGTAGCCTAAACAATTGATACCTGTGTGACTGCTATTTTCCTGTACAGCTCTTGAAACAATAACTAATAAATGTTAATTACCTTCATTACTTTACTCATAAGTTGATCCTCAAAGTTCAGTAAACTAAGCGTTTCAAAGTCCAACTGTGATATTAATTCTTATTACTTTTTTGGTTAGTAACAGTTCGTATGATTTTATCAAATCCCGGTGTGAGCATTTATGCACTAATAGTGCTAATGTAATTATCTTGAACCACAACGCTAATTACTACGTCACTACAATTATTAGATCATTCACAATTATGTAAAAATGTTTACGATTCAAAGTTATTTAAGTGCAGGTGTTTTGAATTTGGATGAATATTCTGGACCTCAGTACTTACAGATAATTAATGTTTTATACATTACTGCTATAGTATTTCTCCAATTTGTGGTTTTAACAGTCCTCTGTATAAATTTCTAGGCACTGGACCATATTCTTTTAAAAATGTTGATAAATCAGTAAACAAATTAGGTTATATTAGCAAAAGTGAGGTTAAGGTCACGCTAGTTTTTTGTAAATTAGAAAGAAACATTACTTCTTGCTGTTTTATGTTTATGTAAATTTGCTTTTTGAGTATTAAACTTTTTAAAATGTTGAAAATTTCTATTGATTGATACTTTGAACTGCTACTAACATTTCTGGAAAAATAGCTTTATTAATAAAATGATCAAAGTCAGTTATAATAAATCACCCACCTATTTTTGATTTATATTAAAATCAATACCATTGTAGCATATTCAATATTTGTTTTGGACCAAGCAGGAAATGTAGTAGATTAATCAAGTAATAACACAGTAAAAAGTGAGGTTAGACTGTGGATTTGGATTCCGACATCAAATATTGTTTGTTCCAGTTCGAAACGTTTGTTTCGAATACCAGGCCTTTAAAGGTCGCTAAAATCTATTAATAGATATCTCTCTGTAATTTTCATTAAACATTGCTGGGGTTAAAAATTTAAATATACAGGGTGGCCATCTAGTCATGTATATTTTGACACTCGCCTATAGAGTTTATTATTAGAGATAGAAACAGATTTCAAATACAAAAGTTGTGGGATTTTATTCGAACCACTGGAATCTGCTACCGGCGAAAACAAACGAGCATCACAAAATTGTAAAAGAGCACTAACATCGCTCTCGTGAAATGGAACACCCTATATATTGTTTTAAATCTTCAGACAGCTCACTTTCTTTACCCCAAATATATATAATAAGTGAGCATTATTGCTCAAACCGTCTTTTTATATAACAATCCCATATTGATGTTAAAATATACGTTTTTATTTTGAATATGAATTTTAAAATTGCCCGCAAATGCGCGTAAAAAGTGTTTTTGTTCCGTTTTAAAATTTATTGCGCAGGTAAGAGCGTCTCTAAGTCAATTTTAGCTGGAGTTTATTTATTTACTGAGCCACTAATCGCCTGGAAATTCATAAATGCGTACGTGCGGCATCCAACGTAAGCGACTGAAAGTTCTGTTATTTTTCTCACGTCTAGGCGCGCGATGTATTCGTCTGGATATTTTAATAACACACATTTGGAAGCTATACTAATATCGCGTTATGAATTTTTGTGGTCCAATTACTTTTTTGGTTTTTCATCTTCAGTATTTAGAAATTTGACATTATTTTCTTTGCTTGAAGCCCCGGTCACACTGTAAAAAGTGTTATAAAAGCGAAGTGACGTCACGTTCCATCAAAATATTTTTCTGGGGTATCCCACTCAAAATTTCTTCCAAACTTTATCTAGGGTGTTTAAAAAATACGTTCAGATATTTTACCCACTTAATAGATCTCATTAATCCAAACAAAAAAGTCCTAATAAACATGGGTCCAAAAACGCTTCATTACCGAGATACAGGGTGTTAAAGTTTTTAATAAATCCATTTTTTATTGTTATCTAAAAAACGCTTTCGGCGATTTTAATGAAATTTTTATAGTTTGTTTATAACTTTATGAGGTATCTTTTGGACATATTACAGTTGATCCAGTACTTCCAGAGGCCCCATGGGGCATGTCGATTAGGTTTTTTCACAAAAAAAATAATCCCAATAGATTTTTTGCAATTTTCTAATTTTGTTAATAAATCTTTTTAAACACTATGTATAAAAACGTGATCAACTGGTTGACGCAAAACTGAAAAGTAATGTTGGGTTGCGATCTGACTCAAGAATTATTATTTACAGGACAGGACCTACAAGTTTGATATGACATGCTCATCTTCAAATACAACAAAAATACACGTAAATGTTGGGTTAGGGTTAGGTCGCGGTGGAGAGAGCAGGGTTACCACCCGTCCCGATTTTTTACCGGTTGTCCTCCCGCTGAAATATCTCTCACGGACACTAAAAATGTCCTGATTTTGCACTTTAAGGCACGAAGTTACAAAAAACGGTTGGAAAAACAAGCAGTTTTTAATTTTGAAGAATATTTTAACTTTCTTTTATTATTTTGAGTTTACCTTCGTTGTTCTTGTACAAGGCATTATGTAATCAATAAAAATTTTTCATTCATATTTTAAGTATTTGTATGTAACTATTTACATTACACTTCTACGGGGTGTTGAAAAAAGGGTAAAATATTTTACCCACTTATAGGTCTCATCAATACAAACACAAATTTTTTAATAAACATGGGTCCGGAACGCTTTGTTTCCGAGATACAGGGTGTTAAGTTTTTTTTAATTCGGTTTTTTTATGTTATTTAAAAACGCTTTGAGCGATTTTAATGAAATTTTTACAGTTCGTTTATAACTTTTATATCTTTTCGACCTATTACAATTGATGTAGTAATTCCAGGGGCGTGCCCAGGGCGGCATAACGATTAGGTTTTTGTAAAAAAAATAGTGCGCACGAGATTTTTTGCAATTTTTATATATTTTTTTAGTAAAGCAATTAAAAATGCAACTTTTTTTCAGATCTCGCTTCGTTTTGAAGAAAAAAATTAAAGCTCATATTTTTGCACGTCTCTGAACTTGTTAAGACAAAAACTAAAATGCTTCAATATCTAAAAACCTTAACCGATTTTAGTGAAACTTTGAAGGTTTACTAGTGCTATAAATGATCATGTTTTGGCACACTTAGATTTCAATTATTTATTCCAGGGGCGGCGTTTTTTTTTAAACTTTAACACTATCTCAGAAACAAAGCATTTCCGGACCCATGTTTATTAGGACTTTTTTTGCTTCTATTGATGAGATCTATAAGTGGGTAAAATATTTTACCTTTTTTTTCAACACCCTGTATACAATGGCGGACAGTAAATTTAGGCCGGCCTGTCATTCGCTTGACATATGTACTACTATTACCTACTTATGTCCAACTAACCTCAATTTCGATTTTTCCCGCCTAAATTTATTGTCCAACATGGTACTATCAATCAATAATAGCCGTTTCTAAACCCCATTTTTAGGCGCAAAGTAAGTCTTTTTCGCCCTCGGGCGATAAGATTCTTTTTTGCCCTCCAAAATGACGTCAGCGGGTAATCATTTCTTTTCGCTCGCCGACTGTCATTTTTAATTAAATAAAATCAAACTGAAACGAAAATTGCATGCTCTTTATAATGTAGGTGTCTATCCAAGATTCACGTAAAAAATGAGGTTAAGTGTTGAGCGTTCAAACAGCAGTTTCGCGCGCCATTTTAAATTCCCAATAGGCTGGGATTAGTCATGAATATCCAGTGAAATGGCAGTTTTTATAGTAATAAATAGAAACCGTTTAATTCCAAAAGTTTTATAAAAATCTTTTATTTCCCCTTGACTTGTTAAACGGTCATTACTGTCGTCTGAACTGACTCGTTAAATGAGTCTTTACAGGCAGGATGCCTGTAAGGTGTTACTGTCGTATGAACTGACCCGTAAAAGCGTCTTTACAGGCCAGGTGCCTGTAAAATGCTGCCATCGCGACTTTACAGGCACCTTGTTTTCTAATGATCACATCCTTCATTAATCACTAATATTAATTTTTAGGATGTTTCCCAAGAGGAATTAATGTCAAATTCGAGGTTAGCAAGTTAGGTTTTGCGTCAGTTTGTATAAACTGACGCAAAACCTAACCTGTGCTTAACAGTGCCACCAACATAAACAGTGCCAACCTAAGAAAAAAATCACAACCATTTATGGTCACCCAGTATTATATGGTGTGTCCTAACAAATTTACCCGACAGAACTGTTCAGTATCTTTTACATTTTTTTGTAAAGTAGACCACTTCCTTACAAATACAAAGGGTTTGGTACCCAATTGTTAAAAGCTACCAGTGTCCCTGCATGCATATAGCCTTCTCATTTGCCATTTACTTTTCATTTTGACCATTGTTTCCACATACTTTCACATATCAGAATAATGGCATCTTTTCCAAACCTTTTTCTTCGCCTTTTTGTGTATTTTTAATCCATTTATAGCATTTAATAGCAACAATAGATATGTTGTTAAAATTTTACAATTTCATGTTGTATTATGCAAGCAGCATCACATATTTGATGACTGTATTTGAATTGAGATAAAATGGTGCAATCTGTATGTAATTGCAAACGTCGTAATTACCTATTGTTTCAAATCCTGGCCACTGTGTATTTTTGAGCCATTTTTCAGCACTTACTAGCAAAAACTGTAAGGACATCTTATTATATAAGGAGAATTTTTTCATGTTGAACATATCAAGCCCACACACAATGCAAAATCGAACATAGATAACCATAGACACCCCTATAGTCTCTATCTCTGATTATTACTGCATGGTTATGATTTCTAGAGCTTATTCCTATTGTTTTTAAGTTTTTATCATCTTCTCCGAAAAAGGCTGGCTTTCTATAAATTACATAATTTACTAGTCGGGTACATGGGTCCTAAAATATACCCAGGTGGACTATTACCCGGCTCGACCCGGGTACCCGCCGACGTCTCTACTAGGTAACCACCATTGTCACTAGTTAGCGACTCTAGAGACCCTTATAGTTTCTAGGTAACCACCGTTGTTACTAGTTAGCGACTCTAGAGACCCTTATAGTTTCTAGGTAACCACCATTGTTACTAGTTAGCAAATCTAGAAACCCTTATAGTCTCTAGGTAACCACCATTGTCACTAGTTAGCAATTCAAGAGACCCTCTTAGTCTCTAGGTAACCATCATTGTCACTAGGTAGCAACTCTAGAGACCCTTATAGTCTCTAGGTAACCACCATTGTCACTAGTTAGCAACTCTAGAGACTTATAGTTTCTAGGTAACCACCATTGTTACTAGTTAGCAACTCGATTGTTAAGTTTTTTCCAACATTCCATTTGAATAAGCTCTTACTGTAGAGTCTCACATCTTCTTTTTGCATAATGTGTTCTTGCCCATAGCCATATATTCTAAAGTAGATTGTGCTAAATGGTTTTCAATAACAAGTGGGTGATCGACAACCACATTACTTCGGCGCCCAATTTTAAATAATAAAACTATGCCAAATCACTCTTAGGCCTACTATACCGTTCTTTCATTTCAGTGGTGGCTTATCAAACCTCTTGTACTATATCTCATTGCCGGACTCGCTAGCAGACACCGAGAAGGCGCACGCCGATCCCCAAGAAGTGCTGATCAGAGTGTACGGACAAACCCACGGAGAGAACGCCCTAGAAGCCCTGATCACCGAGAGCGTGATCTTCACTCTGCTGTCGGAGCGCGGTTTGGGACCAAAGCTTCACGGGATTTTCCCCGGAGGTAGAATTGAGCAGTACGTCAATGCAAGGCCCTTGAAAACCAAGGAGCTTTCTGACGAACACCTATCTGTAAATATTGCACAGAAAATGGCCGCCATTCATTGCATGGAGGTGAGTCTTTGGTTGCTTGCTCCCAGACTTTCAGCTGTTGCGGACTTTTGTGCTAGTGCTGGCCCATGATTTATGATTGGCTTTTGTATAGATTAAATTAACTTATTCCAGATTCGACGAGGTAAGAATTTTAATTACAGAAATTACAGTTCGAAATCTCTTAACGTTTCATTTCTTTAATAACCAAGGTCTGTCTTTTTTGTGCAATTTTAAGTGACTACCAGTTGCTTACAGTTTTAATTATGATCAGTTTATTAATGAGCAGAGCAAAACGTCACTTTAAGGTTGAACAAAGGCAAAACATTGCTATAAGTTGCAAAAATTTGAGTAAGTGCTCAATATCAACAATTTTTGTGACGTTAAAAGTCGAGGATTTATTAAGTCGCGATTGATCCATTTGGATAATTATCATTAATGTGCAAATTTAAACAAGTAGTTTGTATATACAACGGATGTTCATATTAGCCATTATTTGCATTAATTTTAAACAGCTAAAGTTTTCTTTGCAAACGAATGCTGCTTTATCAGGTAACGTAGTTATTTTATTGGGAAAGTGAAATGAAGGTTATGGAGATAAGCTATCAGAAAAGTCTAAAAATAGGAAGTATTTACCAATGGCTATATTCAACAAACAACTTTTTGCAACCAATAATTACTTGCAGACGGCCGATAATTATATTGCTGTAGATAAAGTGTATTCATTAGGTATACTGTGAAACGCACATTAATTCAGTTCAAGTGTGGCATTCCCTCTATTGCGAAAATCTGAAATCTGGCACAGTGTAGTAAATACTTCCGGTTACAAAACTCGAGCTGTTTACAAACATTCGGCTAGATTAAAAGCAGTAGAATAACAATTTATCAATACTTAAAATTCTGTGCAACATTTCAATTCAGATAAGATTAAGAAAAAAGTCACTACTCCATAAATTAACATATTTTAAATTTCGTAATACGCAACAAAGTCCACTGGGAATTTCCTTTATATTCAATTTCAGTATCTACGTCGTCTCTTTCAGTGCTTAATTCTAAACAGTGAAGGAACGTTTTTAAGTAAATTAATGATAATAAAGAAATATTCGCTCTGAATAGTGTACATTTGCTTGTTACCAGTGAATAACATTAATAAACAAATAGAAACTATCTTGCTTTTCTTAAAATGTGTTTATTTTGCCCCAGTCTAGGTTACGGTTAGTTCTTATCTCCAGCAACAAGACTGCCATCATTAAGAACCTTCAATTAAAGCTGCCGCCAGTAATTACTCTAAAATCCATGAAATTGCCAATTAACACTATAAACAGTAACTGCCAGAAATTACAGTCATTTTGTTAATTTATCAATGAGTGTTTGCGGGTGTAAACGATCTCGGTGAAGCAAACACTAATTTTTGATAAACAACTTTTGTATTGTACCATTCACCGATTTTTGATAAACAACTTTTGTACCATTCACCGTTTTGCAGATGTCATATAGCTAGACTTGGATAGGTATTTTTAGAAAAACTTATTGATAAAACAGTTGAATGTCTTGTGCTGGGCGTCGACTAACTTCTGTTCAGAAATTGCGCATTTATTTGTACCAGCTTGCGGGTATGGTAATTAATGAAACCTAATGACCAATTAATGCGCATTTCTCAATCTATTTAAAGGCTGTAAACACAACTAGCAAAAGCATGCAAATTCCTTTCATTCATACTTCCAATCGTAAACAAATCGTGAAATATTCCACGAGAGATAATTCGGCTCTTGAACGTGTTATAAAAATCATAGAATGTTTCCACTACGGATTAAGTACAAGTGGAAAAACAACTGATAATTCATTTTATCATCACGTCAGCATGTGGCAATTACATTGTTGATCATGTTTTGTAGAAATGTAGAAAACTTGTTTAAATGCTCAGCAGAAATGTTTGTGGAAGCCACCTTGAACTGAATTATATAACTCAGCTGTATTTTTCCATTTCGTCACAAAACCATATTTATTTAGTTTTTTTCGTGGCAGTGCTAATTTGTGACCCGACACACGATTGTCTGAAATTTTGAAATGATTAAACGTAACGACAGTGCATGGAAGGGTCATAAGTGTGCAGTGCGCATCGTACTTTTATTCTCTTGTTTATGCATGGGCCAGCACGTCCTAATCATCTCACACATATAGGGTGTACTTGTTTCCATGTTTCAGCATCTGTCAATTAGTTGTGGAACAAACACTACTGGTCGTCCTGTGGTGGATAAACGTATTGTTTGTTTCCCTGTGGCGCCCGGAACGTAACAACCGTAGGAATCTTCACTCATTTTGTGTACGGGCATGTTTTTTGTGCTTGCTTTTCTAATTACGTCACTATCATGAAACTAAACTAAAGTGTACGGTGCAGAAAACACGCCTAAACTTTATTAGTAAGATACCAAAAGGACATAATTTGAAGCTACAGTCGCTTTCAGGTCCCCCTACACAAAACACCAGGTTGGCTTTGGGAAACAATTGAGCGATGGCTAAGGTCAAGTGAAAAGCGGCTCAGTGGAGACGTACCAGACCACGTTAAGCACCTGGTGGACATTGATTTGAGAAAGGAAATGATGTGGCTGCGACAGCGGCTGGAGCGTGAAAACAGCCCTGTTGTGTTCTGCCACAATGACATGCAGGAAGGCAATATCTTGATGTGCCAAGACGAGGGTATTCAAAATAACGACACAGCCGAAGCCAAACTCGTTTTAATAGGTGAGTTTTGCACAATAATTGATTTTAAGTGACCTACATTTGAAGAAACAAAAACAAGAGTTGCTGAATATCCTTCTATAAATAACCGAGAACTGCAGCGCTGCATTTTGTTATTAAATTTAGAGTCGTTTGATTACCTTTTCGAGGCCTCAAAACAAGGCAACTGCAGAGAGGAAACTTTTTGCTTACATTCCTTGCGGTTGTTTTCACCAAGTAACAACTTAATTGGCGATAAGAGAAACCTCAATAATGGTTGAACAGAATTATCCTTGTTATTAATAGCACTAAATGATTCATAAGAGTTATTAAATTTAACCTTAAGAACAGAACTGGATAAAAACTCACTGCTTTGACCAGAGATTATCTAAAATTAAACTTGTCTGAGGCTCCGAGGCTCCAGGCTCGGGGGCGGATCACCGTTCCTCATATCTGTTGGAAGTTTTTTCTTATCGTGGAATTGTTGCCTTGTTTTAAATAATATTTGTCATTTATTTGTGGCACTCGTTATTGTATTCCGAGAATTATTTACTGCAGTTATCTTGCCGTTTGAAATACGTGTAAATAAACAGCAATTCTTAATTTATATATAATTCATTTCATTGCGATAACATTGATAAACTACATTTTAAATTCTATGAACATAAAAGGCAATCTGTGTAAGCTTACATACTATTAATCACATGTCCTTAATTTTTAAATATAATAAAAATTCAAAAAGGTACCCTTCGACGGCGTATCTCCTATAAAAATGTAGTGGCAGTCATTTCTATCGTGTGTTTAAAAAAAACTCATTCACAGCATGCCATGATCAAATTGAAGTTTTCCGTATCCTAAGATATACTCATTGAATCAAATGAACTACCATAAGTCAGAGAGAACTAAATTACATGTTGACCTTGAACTATTTTCCTAAAAATATACAAAACACGTAACAAAAACAATTTTTATTGACTGTTATGATTATTACACTCGTTGTTGTGTACATGCCATCTTATTTTCATTTTTGCTTGATACAATTAAACAGTGTAAAGTTTTACCTGTCACAGTGACAGATTTTTGCATAAACAAAATGTAATCTGACATTCACCTACAGACTTTTTTATCTTTCGTATCAAGGTCTACCCTAAATGGGTTTTTTTTGGAACACACGATACATTTTATTAATCATTACACCCATTGTTATACTAGTTACATGTTAAGATGACAAAAAATTGGTGCTACCCATTCATTATTACTTATTATTTGTGCTTAAAAAAAAGGCAAAAGAGCTTGACGTTTCTGGGTCGGTGACTTTCTCGTATGCACTGATTTAAAATGTGTTAAAAATAAGTTCAACTATAGAATTTTGAAAGATACAGGAAGTTGAGCTCTTTAGACCAATGGTAGTATCTTCCCGATACTCTCTATCTTTCCACATTTGCTGCCATGCGCCTTCAAATTTGAAATTTTTTACCAAAAATGTCACTAAGAATAATTTCCTGTTTAATGATTGATGGATGAAATCGTAACAACAAAAAGACTATATTTATTATTGAATATTTGCTTTATTTAAAATATCTGAGATGATAGAAACAACCTTCTCTCTGTCATTTCCAGACGTACGATCAGGGAGTCTATATGATTTTTTACAGCGAGTAAATCGATGGAAATTTCTTCTATTTTATTAGTGACTGATTACAACTACCGGGAGATCAAAAATGATTGACTTGGCCGCTCTCATAGAATATGCATTTAGTAAAAATGTGCCGCCTTGCAGCGATTGGGTCTGAACTATAGTAGCTAACTTCAAGTCAAATAACACTATTTATTTAAATTGATTTATTCATTTATAATAAACAACTAGCTTTAAATATATCACATTTGATGCTCGAAATGTGCACCCCACTGGTTAAACACGAATCTACTCTTCTTTTCATGCTTTCAATTACTCCATACAGCTGTTTGGCGGCTATTCTTTGCACAGTACCTTCTATCGCTTCTTTTAATTGGTCCAATGTGTGCAATCGATTCTGGTAAATTATATTTTTTAAATGACAGAATACAAAGTAAGATCTAGTGACCTGTTCTCATAATACGCTTCAAGAAACTGACGAATTGCTCGGGCAGTATGCACAGTGGCATTCTCAAGCTGAAAATAACCCTCCTGGAGCTCATCATCACCAAGTGTCGTCCGTCGAACAACGTATTTTGAATGCGATCAACAACTCTGTGGATGTGACGGCATCAAATTCATGATCCACTTCTGCTTAGGGAAATTATTCCTAGAATTTAACAACACACAGCATTATTGGGTGAACCCACCTCCCATTTTCATCTCGATTTCCATTTCGGAGGTACAATTGTAAAAGGAATTGGTCCTCAAGTGAAAATGGCATGATTACAATCGATAGTTCTAAACTAAAATAGAGACATTCGGTAAAATTTTTCAATAATTAAAACCGAATGGCAATGCCACTGCCATTTCATGTGTTTTGTGGTAGATTCGTGTAAATGCTTAAAATCTGTTCTTTTACAATGAACACTCCTTGAGGACACCTTTTAACTTTTCCAAATAAACCATCCACTCATAATGGTTTAACCATTTGCATTTAAAATATCTTTTGTTTTCAGGGGCATCCCTTTTAAAATCATAATTTTCAATAGATTAGTAAGAAATATATATTTTTGGTAATCGCTAATCTCTTGCAATTCCATGCAGTTGTCTAAATCTTTCTTGTTTATTTACGTTCTGGAATGTACTGAACGAGACATAACCTAAGATATTAAGCTGTGTTTTAAAACTGGGCTGGTCTTCAACTCGGCTTAATTTTTTTCTTTGGTGGGGATTTAGCGTCTGGATTTTCCGTTTCGCATGAAGTTCTTATGTTAAAAAACTTGCGAATTCCCATGACTGAGTTTGTGCCTAGCCACCAGAAAACCCAATCAACGGTCGGCCCTTAAAATGAATAAAGAAACGGAAACCTAAATATTGTTTTGTATCCTATTGAGTGACAAATTCATCTCGATGTTTCGGTCATCGGCTCAATTGAGCCAGTTCGAAGAATCGGCTGTAAAGCGTATAAAAGAATAAACTCCCAATATTACTACACCATATGCAAATAAAATTCGGTGAGTTCTGATAGTGCGCGTGCTCGCCATTCCAGGTTAATGTGATAGTGAATTATTTTCGGCAAGCGCCCCTCCGTGCCCTTAAATAACGGCACCCATGATAGTGACAACAGTACTGGTGATCCTATATACACTAATGTTAACAGTCTGATCATACAAGGTATATTCTTCTAATATTTTTGACAGTGCACTAACCTAACCTTAAAAATATCACTAATGTCACTTTTAACAGCTGCACAAACACTGCGAAAAATGCAAGATTTTGTAAAATAAACCTTCAAAATGCAAAAAAGCTAAAGCTTAATTTATTCTCTTACCTTTTTGGCATTTTGAAGGTATATTTTACCAAATCTTGCTACTTTTGCAGTGTGCAAACAGCTGTCAGAAATGACGTTAGTGATATTTTTAAGGTTAGGTTAGTATACTGTCAAAAATATTAGAAGTCATCCTGCTCTGTCATGTTGAAAAAACATAGACTTACAACCAGTCATATAAAGGCCACTAATATGACATTAACTTTAATTCGCTGTTACAGTTAACAAAAGCGCATCAAAACTTCTTTACTAATGAATAAAATGTCATAAGCACTAACGTTTTGATGCGCTTTTGTTTATTTTAACAGTGAATTAAAGTTAACTAGCAGTCCAGTGAGACAAATGTCTCACTTAATAAAACAAAAAAGACCGTTTTGCAAATAGAACGCGTATTAAATAAAAACTGTACCCAGACCTGGAAGGTGTCAAAGTGGTTGCCTAACCGATCGACGTTTTAAGGCGCAGAGGGTCGCAGCTCCGTTTAGCTGCTGAAACATTTTTATTTAATACGCGTTCTATTTGAAAAACGGTATTTTTTGTGATTTCTCGAAAACTGGAAGTGTCACGTGACTGAAATTCGGTGCCTGACCTGACATGACCATTCCAAACATATAACTTTCATAACTTTTTTCTCTATCTCTTACGGTTTTGCTGCTGAAACAGCGTCCCGGACAGACAAAACGGCGTCCCAGACAGACAAAACTGCGTCCCAGACAGACAAAACAGCGTCCCGGACAGACACGTCTATTAGATAAAGCATGTCAGATTACTGGCCTTGATAAGACTGGCTGTATATATATTTTTTTTTTTTTTTGCTTTCAGTGGATCTTTAGGGACCTAGTACTCTAAAGTTGGTATGACACAACACTTTAGAAGATTATTTTTATTAACAATACAATACAAAACAACACTATTTATGGTTTGAGGTTAGAAGGTTAGGTTTTGCGTCAGTTTTGACACAGACTGATGCAAAACCTAACCTGATTACGTTGAATTTGACATATACTTACTGCCGTTCTTATAAAGACTACTAATCTGATGTTAACTTTAATTCGCTGTTAAAATAAACAAAACCGCATCAAAACGTCAGTGCTTATGACTTTTTATTCATTAGTAAAGAAATTTGGATGCGCTTTTGTTTATTTTAACAGCAAATTGAAGTTAACGTCAGATTAATAGCCTTCATAAGACTGGCTGTATATATAATTTTTTTTTTTGCATTCAGTCTCTAAAATAACTATTTTGCGAACTCAAAACATGTTGCAAAATGGATCTTTAGGGACCTAGTACTCGAAAGTTGCTATGACACAACACTATTTATGGTTTGAGGTTAGAAGGTTAGGTTTTGCGTCAGTTTTGACACAGACTGATGCAAAACCTAACCTGATTACGTTGAATTTGACATATACTTACTGCCGCTCTTATAAAGACCACTAATCTGACTTTAACTTTAATTCGCTGTTAAAATAAACAAAACACCATAAAACATCAGTGCTTATGACATTTTATTCATTAGTAAAGAAATTTTGATGCGCTTTTGTTTATTTTAACAGCGAATTGAAGTTAACGTAAGATTAGTGGCCAGACTGGCTGTTACAGTGTCACCAAGTAGCTCCAACATATTATTTTAAAATCATGACCACCCTTGACCAATATCATTTTTGACCTCTTGGTATTTTAAAACAAATTTTTCGAAAAGGAGACATTTTCGACTCGCTATCAATGCGTGAAGTTTGCAATTTTTTAAAGTGTGAAAAAATAGGATATTTATTTACGTTACCATTGACAATGTGAAAAAGGCATTTTGCGCACTAAAGCGCCAAAAATTTTCGCGCACTACGGCACGGAACAATATTGATCTTCTTGTTTGACGGTTGTAGAAAAAATATTGTTTGTATTACGATCACGAAATGTTTTAGAGCGTTTGAAAGTAACATTCTCATGCTCTAATATCATTAATTTCGCGCACTCGATACGAAAATAAAATTTTTAAATCAATTTGGTGGTTTAGAGAACTTGTGTCAAAAAATCTTTTATGTATCAAGCAAAATATAGTTTTAGGGTACTTCTCTCATTAAAGACTCGGCTCCTTCGTCGAATCGTCTTTAATTATGATTCGTCCCCTAAAACTATATTTTGCGTACTTGATACATAAATAGCTTTTTACATACTAGACAATCACTTTGATTCGCATTAAAAATGTTTGTGTATTCTGCCTGAGGTGACTCGTTCCTATCTACATTTAATTTTGAAATTTCGGCTAATGCGCAAACGGCAAAATGTCAAATTTTTAGGTTAAGAGTGCTAAGGCGGGTTTTAAATTAAACTGAATTATGTTCCGGTTTCTGTTGCGTATATATTTAATTAACTGGCGTTTTGCAGCACCAAAGCCATCGTATACTTACTCTAAATAAGTACCTATTGGACATGGTAAATGCGGTTGCAATTATAAATTGGTGAATTGTGGTAGTTTATTTACTTTTTTAAGGTTCGAACATTATCAGAATGCAGCATTGACTTCAAGATATTGGCACGGACGACACGAGAAAGAAATTAAGAATATCTATTGCTATAGGGCATTTGAAGTTTTCCCCCTGGTTTTGAACAAAAGTTTTGTTTTAAAAGCATGAAAGGGCTATTGCACCGTAATGATTTTAATGCAACATAATCAACATAAGATTAGGCAAACCCACGTCATCTGGCGGATATGAAGAAATAATATTGTCCATGGTGTTGTATGCACGTTAGCTGCTGCATAAAATTCAGTAATTATATATAATTATTATACTAGTATTACCTATAGCTACATCTCCTAGCAGCTTCATACATTTACAGCGATATAAACTCTTTTTAATGTATTAAAAAACTATTTTAAATGTATTTATCTTCATCCGTGTTGTTATCGACTACTTACCGAATCAAATTGAGTATTGTTAGGAGCTTTATTAACGCACTCAATGCGGTTATAGATGATATTAGCGCACTCTTTTTTACCAGAATTTATTGATGAAGTTAAAATATTGAACATATCGCTAATATGTATTACATTACAGTAGTTAATTTTAATTAAAAGCTTGATGCTGGCCTAAATAAATTAGACGATGACATCTGTAATATTTTAAAACTCATGCTTGATGTTATTTTGGAAAAAGTTATGTACCAACCATCGTTTTCTTCTTCATTTTTATTATCTAAAATCTCAAATATTTTGTGAAAGAAATCGCATAGTCTGTTTGGCAATGCATCTCTAAATTGTAGGTTATGTAGTTCCACCTACAACACACTGCACTAAATATATTCAATACTCGATATTACTGTATAGCAAGAAGTTGCCAAATATAGTGCTAGTAACCCAATAAGTGTATAGAATTACTGATTTCATGCTTTTACTGTAACACAGTGCTCTTGCTAACATTTTGTACTTATTTTTTTAAATCATTACGATAGCCTTAATTCAGTCACTAGCTATGTGAAATGTGTTCAAAATTATGTATAACACATGCCATTTTTTTACGCCATCATTTTCGAATGTCCTTACAGCTGGTATTGATGAAAATACCTATTCGTTACATCATCAATTCTTCAAGCAACAAATATAGAAGAAACATTAGTAAGCAGTCCATAATCTTTATTATATACAATTTCTGGTAAACATTCTAAACTCAGTCGAGTTTTCTGTTTTGTTTAAATATTAAAAAAATCACTTGCAACCCAACTAAGACATGCGTCACTTAATTAATAGCGATGACAAATAGAACTGATCCACTTTAGATTGACAGAATACAATCATTCTTGAAATAATTTATTATTATTTATAAATCATATAACGTCACTTATTACATAGTTTTCATCTCATTTCCACATCTATTCATCTACAGTGCTTCCAGGAGAACATATAACAAATGGAAAACTTACTGTACTGAATAAGTCCATTTTAGACTTAATAGAATAATTTTAAAAACATTCCATTGTTAGAACTTTCATGGAAACATTGTACACACCTCATACTTTTAAAAATAGTTCCCCGTCGTTAATAGACCGAGATCAGTCACTAACGCTATATGTTTCTATAGACTTCGAATACTGTTCCTACAATTATCGGGCATTCGACATAGCCAACCATTTCCTGGAGTGGATGTACGATTACACAGAAGAAAAACAACCATTTTTCAATGCCACACCCGAAAATTACCCATCCGAGCTGCAAAGGCTAAAATTTGTCCGTGCCTACCTAGATGAAACCGGCTCCAAAGAAAACCCGAAGAAGGTGCTGCGAGAAGTGGAAGTATTTTCACTGGCGTCCCACCTCTTTTGGGCCCTCTGGGCGATTGTCAACACCAAAACATCTCAAATTCCATTTGGATATTGGGTAAGTAACCAAACGAAGTAGGGCGGTGAAAGATTAACGTGGCTTCTGTGCAGGAATATGGAGCAGAAAGGCTAAGCGCATACTTCAAAATGAAGGATAAGATTCCACAGACACAAGCAGTGAAGAGGAAAGTAGAGGAAATGGATTAAATCCTGCTACCACCTCTATGTGTCCCTTTCTTCCATTTCAACCACGTAGAGTAGCTGACTGGGGGACTTCTCCAACATCGAATAATGTAGCCCAGCGACTGCAATCTCTCTATTGTGATAAACACCGAGTAGAGATAGATTTTTTTAAATTTCTATTTGATAGAAATCTATCGCGGTAATTTTGTAGCGCACGCTTACGAGTGGACTTATATTTATATGCCATTTCGACGAAGGTATTAGAGCTACAATTTCCTGCCAGCTGTTAGTGGAATCTTGCCGAGGTCTGTAGACTCGAGGAGTCTGCGGGGGGATATAGCGAAAGTGGTACCCTCTCTTCATGGATCTGCGCCTCCGTACACTTTTGCATATAACTATGGATCCATCGCTAGTTTTGGATAACGGTTATGGAAAGGGTCTGCGTATATTTTATGTATATGACGTATCTGAACACCTATTGCTTATTACAGCACTAAAATATGTGAGATTTATTATTGTCTATTCAGACTTTGACCCGCATGAAATACTCAAGTGTCAAAGTAATTTTTATACAGTTGTATTATATAGTCCTGAGCCCTTTGTAAGGGAAATAACATAGTAGAATATTGCTTGTTATCATCAATTATTCGCCCAGTGTATGATGGTTTTGTAAAATTGAGGATAGTGACATTCAAAACAAATATTTCGAGTTTTAATTGTTCCACGGTGCTCTTCTTAGCCAAAAGAAATGAAAATGCGGAAATTTGTTTTAGAGTTTATAGAAATTCTATTAAAGTTGTGTATCTCTAATTGCCATTGTGAAAAAGGTACTTAATTTTTAAGACTGATAGTTGTCTTGAGAATGTATTGCATTTATTTGAATTGGTGCCAATTTTTTACTTTTTTAATGTTATGCGAATATTCCTAATGAAAGTATTCTAACTTGTTTAATAGTATTTGTTGTATTTTTAAGTTTGTACGTATATATGTGTTAAATTGTACATATCTACTTTTATTTCAATAAAGCTTAAATAAAAAATTTCGTATTTATTTCACTACGGCACTGCCTCCTACACTTACAAGCCATGCTGTTAGACTTGGCAACATTGCATCTCTGGTAGTTGGTGGTCCTAAATTACAATACTCTCATTTGAAATAATTTTGCTGTAAAGAGCACAGTTTTACTCTTTATCAAATTTTACTGTGTAATTAACTAAAGATAGCTTCTGTAATGGTGACATTTATTTACATAGTCAAGTAATACAAACATGTAACAGTATATTTATAAAAATAAAACAACTTAACCTATGTAACTCATAGATAAAAGAACATTTCTGTAATTATTTTAAAGTTTGTAACTTTCTATACACCACTGCTGATTGGAGGTACAATATATATGCAAAAATATGGTGCTACAGCTGTAAATAATCTTATTTGAATATAATAAACTTATCTGCTTGGTAACATCTAAATTTGTGTGACGCAAATTGTTCCATAAACTTCAAAAAACTGCTGGTGTCATCACTTAAAAACACTTTCACTGTTTGTGCATGTCTTTCCAATATTTGTCTTCTTCTACATTCAGGATTTGTCCTTTCTTGAGGCGCTTTCGACGACAAATATGTTGGTAAATTTGGAAATACGCTTGGGACAGCTTTGTCAGCTAATTGAGGGTAATGCATCAACAGTTATGCATTTCCCCACTCTCATTTCTAACGTTTTCAAATGAATTTTCCATTAAAATGTATTTCACACACGACAGAACTTTTTGTTAGGGTCCAACGTCCTCGTGCTGTTGCGCGAAGCCATGCTTTCTTTCGGATCTCGTTCATTTGAAAAGAAAATGTGGTTAGCGTTTGCATACGATGTTCTTTTAAAGTACTGTTGTGGTTGGTACACAGCGTCTTCGTGGCATTCTAAATATAAAATTAAAAGTTACAAGAAACCCCCTAAAAATGAGGTTAGGTTGTTACTTACCTCAGTGAAATACTTAATAAACCCCATGAATTCTAGCAGCAATTTTACTTGCATTTATCACGAACAGTACAGTAATATAAATAAATGTATTTCATCAAATTTAGAGCAGTCCAACATATTAATATTTAATCACACGCCACATTTCAACAGACATTTTTATAAATAAACAGTACAAAAATTGGTCTACGATCAGCGTTGCCAAATCTCCAACACCATGGCTTGTAAGTGTAGGAGGCAGTGACTACGGACAAACTTACCAAACTATTTTTTAAACATTGTTAGTGTATCGAGTACCAACGACAAAGTACTATCGGTTTAAACTCTTCTGACAGCTATATTGAACACCACTGACCAACATGATTCAAATTCTGATTGTATATATGTATATACTGTGAACGGAATATCTCAAAAACGAAAAGAGGTATGGCGTTGAAACTTTATAAGTATATGAGTTGTGCGTACTATCTAGATGAGACAGCAAGCTTTTGAAGAAAATCGCATAACCGAAAGTATGGTGTTTACTCTTGTGATTTTTCAGTTTGTTTCGATTTTTTTCAAAAACAGCTTACGATTTCTTTCAAACTTACATTTTTTATTACATCTTTAATGTGTATTGATGTGAGATAGGTGATTTTCCGGTTGAATACCTCTAAAGTGGGGTTCTTTTTTTGCAATTTTTTTTATTTACTCCTATTTTAAATAGAACATCCGGTATATTATTACATTTTTAATTCAGCTTAAAATTTTAGAGAAAATTTGTCTCTTGAACTAACGCTCTATTTTGTATCGTTTTTGTAGAATTTGTAATTTTTGAAAATGTCTGACGAAAGCTTAAAAATTAAAAATCAAATTTTTGGCTAATTGAAGATCACTGTGTGTGAAAGCGCATTTAAAGGCAGATGAACCGGTAGGGTCAATGGCATAGAATGTTGAAAGCAACGGGAAGCTACAACATTAAAGACCCTTATAGATATCCCTACTTAAATCATAATTGCTGGTTTCAATTCAAAATTTTCCGGAGTATCAATTTCCCCAATCGGATCTCGGGGGGGGGGGGGGGGGAATGAAAGTAGCAGAGAAAATAATGAGTAAATTTAAATTAACATCTAAGACTAAAATAGCAACATGGAACGTGCGAAGTATGTTTCAATCAGGAAAGATGCATAACATAGTAGCAAAAATGGAAAGATTGCAAGTACATATATTACGACTATCTGATGTTAGAATGTCAGGGAGCGGTGGGTGCGCGACTGATAATGGTATTATGTACTACTAGTGAGTCACCCGAACTACACTTCGGTTCGCTACTTTAAGAGAGATTCATTAATATAAATTTAAAAAAAAAGGACGCGTGGCAGGCGAGCACTCTACCCCAGGACCAACCTGGGTTGTTTGAACAATGCGCCGCTATAATGATATATGAACATAGGTATTCACCCACACTAATAGCACACTGCGACAGCAGCCCACGGCGACAGGCGCTCCGCTCCGCTGCTTTATTTAAATTAAAACTTTTTCGTACTCTTTTTGAAAATAAAAACTGGCCTATGATCTAAGTCTAAAAATTAGCAAACTTTTAAGCCATCATACAACTTAATCGGTCCAGTATCTTTGGAGGAGATAGCGAACAAACGTAGAAAGAAAGAGAGCAACGATTTTATGTTATAGGATTCTGGAACAATTGATGATCCCAAACATAAATACTGAGTAGCAATTATGGTAACAAAAGAAATAAGCAGGTCAGTTGCAAATATCATAAGATACAACGAAAGGATAATGATGATACAGTTAGAATCCCAGATTGGCAAAATAAATGTTGTACAGATTTATGCACCAACAACAGAAAAAGATGAAGAAGAAATAGAAAAAATTTATAAAGAACTCGACGAATTGCTTAAGATAGTTGAAAAGCAAGATATAATTATTATTTTAGGTGACTTAATGTCAAAATAGGCAAAGCAGCTGTTGACAACTGCGTTGGTTGCTATGGTCTAGGCCAGGGGTCCGCAGACTTTTGAGTTAGATGAGCCAAAAGTTAAGTAAACCGATTCTGGAAATTTTTAGAGAGCCACAACATGTATTTTCTCTGTATATACTGTAATGGTTTACTGCCCATAGCAATTCTGATTGCCTAATTACCTAAATGAATAAGGTCAAAATGAGCACAGAATTAAATATTTTATTTATTGCAATATAATCTACTTTACATTAATAAGTGCACTTGATGTGAGCAGCAGTAACTAATAATTTGAGGGATAAAAGTTAGCATGAAATAAGGCAGGTTTCAGAAGGGTTGTGTTCAGAGTTTCAGATATGATAAATGTTCAGAAGGGCCAATGCGATTTAATTTGTAACTGACGAATTTGAGCTTAATTACGTCAAACATAATGTGAATAAAATGGTACAGAATTATTGGTTAAATACAGAAAGTATATGAGCATTATGTATTAAAAGTGCATAAGCCAGCAAACGGCAAATTAGCTGAAAGGTAAACGAAATCGTGCTAGCAAAATAATAATTGCAAAGAGCAATGAAAAATGGAAGGCAGCCGATCGAAAGACAATTAGTGAGACGCTAAAGGAATTCAAGTGTATCAGTGCACTATAAACCAAAGTGATTTAAAAGTAGAGCAAAGTGTTGTGGCTTTATTCCAAGAAAAAGACAATTTTAGTAGTTAGGTAAAGACGTGACATAGTACATAGGGTTAAACATGTTATCAATTCTAATTTCCTTTATAAAAATTTAAAACCTAGTTGACCTGACTGTAATTTTTTATTAATGACAAAACAAGCTTGTAAAATAAAAAGTCTATTTTTGATACATTTATTGTATGTAAAGTTATTTATCAGTGTGCAGGGCATCTGTGGGTATAATTTACCAGGTGTTAAAAGTGCCAAGTGAAGCAGATTATATGTATTTAGTGACCTTATCACAACCGAACGAACAGCGGGCAGCGGCGGAATGCCAAATGAGGGATTGGCGAGAATTTGGGTGGAGATGGGAGCGAATAATACGAAATCAAATAGATTTCATTTTAATTAATAAAAGATACAGAAATTCTATATCTACGGGAAAATCTACAAAAAACAAATAATCAAAATCGACCAGAAAATAGTGATATAAATATAAAATGAGAAAAAATAAAAACTACGGTAATGCAGGTAGCAACTGACAAATTAGACACCATACAAAGAAAAGCGAAGCAAAATTGGATGACTAATGAGATACTCCAACTTATGGAACGACGTAAAAATAAAAATCGGAATTAAGAAAAATACAAAGAACTACACATATCAATTAAAAGAAAAATTAAAGAAGCAAAAGAAAAGTACATGGCAGAAAAGTGTAAAGAAATAGAAGCATTACAAGTGAATCACGATACTTTTAACATACATAAGAAGGTTAAAGAGATTATGGGTACATCTAAAAGGAAACAATACGGTTTATTAAAAGAAAAAGATGGTACAATAATACTAGATCCTAAACGAAGAATGAATAGATGGGAAGAATATATAAAAGAGTTATTTGGAGACAACGGAACGAAAGTGAATACGGAACATCGTGAAATAAATGCAATTGAAATAACAAAAGAAGAACCCAGCAAACACCCACGTATTGGCTAGAAGCTGGTTCAAAACGTGTCAAAACACGCATGCATTCAGTCTGGCAACCCTGCATATTCTGACCCGAGTGTTGCCGATCGGTTTGTTTACATCTGGGTGACCTAAACTGCACGTTTACCAATTAACAGTTTATGAAGAAAATTTTATGACAACAATAGCAACTGAGTAAGTACTTTTGTTTTGGTATATGTAATTGTAGGTTATGTATGACTGTAGTTTGGCGGGGGTTTTAATTTTTGATACGTTTTCATTGAGAACCGTTTTAAAATGCCGAAAACTTTTAAATTAAAATTAGAAGCATTTAATTTGTCGGAAGATAGTGATCATTTTTGGAAAATGGTAAGCCTTATTTATAATAAAAGCTAACATAACACACGAAAATAAAGACGTTTGATGAATTTCAGTAGAACCTATTTTTTATATATGTTTATTATTAAATTAACATATGAGTACATATTAAAATTATTACTCTTTAGGTATGTGTCCTTCAAATGATTGGTGGAAAAAATGTGGCGGACACAACTCGTCGAGTGCTATCAAAAATTATCAACCATGATTTAGCACTGCAATACCGATGGGTAGCCAAAGAAATACTACGTTTTGCAGAATTAAATAATATTGTTAAATTGATAGTTGGTAAGATCATACTTAATTAAAAGTAATATTTTATTTAAAAGTAATAGTTTATTTTTTTAGTTGTGAGAAAAAAATGTATTGTGTTAACAAACAACCCAACAAGAAGTTGAAAATATGATTAAACCTTAGTTCAGAAACGCTGCCGATAGAACAGGAGGACGAACCAACAGAATGAAAAACAAACAAAACTGAGTATTATTATTACAGTTCCTACACCTAACAAGTTTTGTAGAAATTTATTTTAAGTTAATTTATAATCAGGATTAGGATAAATGTTTTATTTAAATATGATTATTATTACAGTTGCAACACCTAACAATTTTTGCAGAAATTTATTTTAATTTAATTTACATTTAGGATAAATGTTTTATTTATGTGATATTTTCTGTATCTTGGAAGATATTTGGGTTAGGTACATAAAATAATTGAAATATTAAAGTGTGATTTATTATTTATTATACTACTATATTATGCTAAATTACTACATGTGGCCCAATAACAAAAAGGCATGGGCATGGAGTACAGGGTAAGCACAGTAACAGTAATGGATCAATACCGACACACTAAAATATCGTTGTGCTGGTAATATGATGGCCTTATGCTGGCCAAATGTTGATATCAGTATCCAGCCGCATCCTTACCCGATTAAGGCCAGAGTCTCCTATACGTCCAGGCCCAGTAACATTTGCCGGTACCATGCCAGCACCACCACTTCTGGTAGCAGTATATTAGGCCAATATTTGGCCAACACTAAAATGTTTGTTGCGAAGTGAAACATGCAATAAAAAATATGAAAGACGGCAAAGCAGTCGGCCCAGACGAGCTCTCTATTGAAATCATAAAGTTAATAGAAGATGAAGAATTACTACAGTGACTATATAATCACAGTGTGGCCATACAATTGTTGGCTGGTACTTTTTAATCTAATGTCAAAATCAGATTTTGCGAAAAACCATGGTGATGTAATAAAAAAATAGAATTTTTTTAACGGTGTAAGCGACATTTGGTAACAAAAAATTACTAAAGTCAAAATAAAATTTGACAATTATTCATTTGCTGAAGTGAATAATGTTATTCAAAATAACTGATCTCTCAAATACAATAAAATACCACAAAGGGGTTTAAATGTTGAAGAAATATGAGTCATACGGTGTCTTCAATTTATTACAATTGATGGAAATTGGAAAGTTCAAATCCAAAACACAAATGATATAGCATCATTTGTAAAAATCTTCTCGGTAATTTAATATGCTTTATTAACATCTAAATTATATTAGATAGATACATGGGCTAAACCCCAATATAGCCCATTCGTGCTTACGCGCATGCGCGTGATAATGTGATTCTCAGTTTGTCGGAGGTTCTACAACACGAGAGTCTCATGCCAGACCCAATCTTGACTACCGTCAAGGTGCGAATTTAAGTTAGCTGCTGTTTAAGATTTGTGTGTGCTTAGTAGAAAAATGCCTGTGCATCACCATAAAACAAGCAGTTAGTCCAATTGTCGACAATAATATTGAATTTGAATTTCCCAATGAGTATTTCTCTTATTTATAGCTTAAAATCTAGTTTCACCACTGGCATAACAGTTCCTTTATGTTCATATTCCGTAAATGTCAAAATGTACCAGTGGGGCTATACTGGAGTTTTCCCGACACTAAACTACTTGCTATACATGTTTAACCTGAAATTGCAAATGTACACCGCAATGATCTATTGAGCAGTTACTTACGAATATTTAAGCAATATAAAACTTACAGGAAAATATTTATTTCTCTGTTAAATGTTCTGGTTTGTTTGATGTTAATACTGTTCTGAATATCGTAAACAACTAATTTGCGAAAAACGTCAAAATATGGTTCTTTTCCGTAGAAACAAACTATAATTTGGAAAACTCACAGCCGCGGGAAAACTAATAGCGGATTTCATCACGTGATACGTCCACTCAAACTTTTGACAAGTTATAAAATGCCAATGTCTTATTTTGACATTAGTATCTTTTTGTAACTAAATATTCTGTACACTGTTAAAAATGACAATAACTTGGAATCCTTTTGCCTTCAGCCAATAGAAAACATGACCACCGTATGGCCACACTGTGATTATATAGTCACTGTAAGAATTACAGCTTCTTATAGATCTATTTAATGATATATACAAAACTGGTGTGATACCTCGGGAATGGTTAAAATCGACATTTGTGGCGTTACCAAAAAAGAACAATGCGAGAAACTGCACAGAATATAGAACTATAAGTCTTATGAGCCACACGCTTAAAATTTTCTTAAAGATAGTACACATGAGGATATATAAAAAGTTAGAGAAAAAAATCAGCGATACCCAGTTTGGATTTATAAAGGCGCTGGGAACTAGAGATGCATTATATGGAATAAATGTTTTGATGCAAAGATGTCTAGATATGAATATAGATGTATATATGTGCCTAGTAGATTATGAAAAGGCATTTGACAAAGTCCAACAGCAATGGCTAATAGAAATACTTAAGACCAAACAGATTGACGAACATGATCTATGAATCGTTCAGAATTTATACTAGAATCAAAAGGCTAACGTTAGAATGGAAAACGAAACGACAGAGGAAATTGAAATTCAAAGAGGAGTGAGGAAAGGGTGTGTACTGTCGCTCTTGCTATTTAACTTATACTCTGAAACAATATTTCAGGAAGCACTGGAAGGGAAAACAGCCGGAATAATAATAAACAGAACACCCATAAATAACATTAGATGTGCCGATGATACCGTAATGCTAGCGAATGACATCTCGGACCTTCAAAGAATTATGGAACGGCTAAATAGAATCAGCAAATCATATGGTTTGCACGTAAACTTACACAAAACCAAATTTATGGTCGTATACAAAACCAAAAATGATGTAGCAAACTTAACAATAAACAACACCATCATTGAAAGAGTAAGGAAATATAAATATTTGGGGACAATAATAAACGAGAATAACGATCAAATACAGGAAACAAGAGTACGGATAGAAACGGCGAGGGCTGCTTTCATAAAAATGAAACCTTGACTACATATACACGGTAATTTAACGCTGGTGTTATTTAAACCGTTGTTATTAAAACTCGCGTAAAACGTGCGTTTACACAAGAGGTGTTGTACAGGCGTTAAAGTGTACGTTGGTGTTTAGCTAAAACCTCGTCGCAGTGTGACCAACTGCTTCGAGATTTTCCATCTGTCACTCTGTCTGTTATTATGAAAAACACATCCAAACTTTTCCAAAATTTGATAAGTTTGGATGTGTTTTTCCCCAAAAGCACAAAAGGTCTAGTGTTTTCAACGAAGATAGGGATTTAAAGAAACTGATGGTCTTTATAAGACTGGTTGTAAGAATCCTGCTCTTCAACTGAATTTAATCACAGTTAGATCAAAAATATGCAGCGTATGCCACATAGTTACATTCTGACATTTTCGGCTAAGATATCCCTAATAGGATAGAAGTGCCTGTGCGGCCACTTTAAGGCAAATTTTTACTTTTGAATATTGTAAAATGTTGTAATATTGCAAAAAGATAATTATTTATGGAATAATATATTATCATATTCATCAAAATTAATTTTAAAATACAAAATATTACTCAAATAAATATAAAGAAAAAATTATATACAATTAAAAGTAAGTTAGCCTATTTCACCATTTTCGGCCACGTAAACACCAGTTGGGGCCATACGTGGCACCGTTTGAGGCCATTATTAATAAAATGCTTGCATAATCTTAATAATTTTATTTAAAAATATACATGCAAGATATTAAATGAAATATGGGCGGTATAAAAATAAAAAACATTGAAAAAATAAATGTACAGGTAAATAAGTTTTGTAACATGCAAATTATTGCAAATAATCGTCCATTTCAGGAACTGCAAACACGCCTCTTGACGTAACCTGTTTGGGAGGAGAAATCACTTGAACAATTTCATCCTTCTCATATGTAATTTCATCTTTTTTGTCTGGCCATTTCCAGTTATTCAAGGCTCGTTTCATAGTACTGACAGTGTATTCACCACAATGTATTTTGGTTATTTTTCCAGGATAAAAATTATCTTCATAGCGTACAATAACGTACAAGTTCTCACTTAGTTCTCTTCCACTGTCACTTATATTTTCCTTCTGATGTTAAGGTACTTCTACTTGTATGTCATTATTCTCTACTTCATTTAAAACTTCTAGTTTTTGTTCAGATGCAACTCCTTCATTATCTATTAACTTATCTTTTCCTATCATATCGGACATGTCACTTACTTTTTCTAAGTTTAGTGCTTCTTTTTGCTGCTCCGCAATATTTCTATTACTGTCCCTTCTTCCATCCTTTCCTAATATATTATCATTTTCTTTGTCTGATACTTTTTGCCTTTTCAGTTTGTTTTTATTTGCTGCTGAATTCATACGATTCTGCTTGTTTTCTTCTCTTTTTTTCCTGTTTTCTTCCTTCTTCTTAATAAGGTCCAATTTCTCTTGTTCTCTTTTTTCTGCGTCAGCTAGCCAACGCTCTGATGTTAATACACTTGATACGTATTTCTTTTTACTTTGTCTTTCTTTCTGGTTTATTTCAGGTATCACTAATATGTTACTTAAAATATTTATTTTTTTGTTTTTATCTTGACACGTATCTGCTTCGTCTATGGCAATATTTTTTTTGTTTTCTGTGTTTGACGGCAGTTTCATATCAACGGTTGTAGATGTATTGAAATTATCAGAGTGAACAATGTCGGTAGTATTTAAAAAGTTAGTTTTTCCATCTATATTACCTTCACCCCTTGACTCTTCATTTTGATTTTTTGTGTAGACTTCTTGGTTACTATTTGCTCCATTTTCAAACAGCAGAGTGTCACTGGCTAAGTCTACTATTTCTAGTTCGTTGGCACCATCAGAATTTTCAGCCGTAATATGTTGAAATTCAGGGAATGGAAATTCTATAATGTCTTCGGCAACAATAGGTACAGCTTCTAAGACGTCCTCGCTTATGTCGCATTTTATTTTTTTCCATACATCAAAAAGCATTGCAGCATCCTTAATAGAAGTTTTTTCTCCTTGGTGATCTTTGGTTTTGAACTCATGAAAAATGGCATTATCTATTTTTGATTCAACGTATGTCAGAAATTCCTCTTTAAAATTGCCAAAATATGTTTCAGTTTTCGCCGGTAACTCAGAAGTAAACGAAATGTTTGTTTTGTCAAGACACTTGCTATAATCCACATTTTCTGCATCAAATGGGTATATACCGCACTTTCTGAATCCATTAGCTATAGTACTCTTAAAAGAAACTCTGCTGAAAATCTCGTTTAAAACATTTGGTACGTCTTGTTTCTGTATTTCTTTACCATCATGTTCAAGCCTCCACTTTCTAATCGCTTTTTTCCAGTGACATTTTAGAGGAAAGAAAACGGCAACATCCAAGGGCTGTAGGATATGGGTGGTATTCGGATGTAGGCATACTACTATTATCCCACTTTCTAAGCAAAATCTACTAAACTGCAAACTTGAATGTGAGGAGTGTCCGTCTAGAAACACGACAACTGGCAATGTGTAGACTCTGTAAAATGTAAGAAGTACATGATGACTCAGCCAAATCTGACCGGCAAGCTCATGTCAGCTGATGGGCAGTGGTGTAGGGTTTTCGTTGTAAAGTTGGGGTACTTGTATATTACAAAATATAGAACTTTTGAGTATCAAATGATTTTATTTAGCATATTCTGGAGATTTTGTAAAGACAATGTATTACCTTTAACAAGGAAAGACAAGAAATCACGTTGCGAAACAAGAATTACACCTCCAGAACAGCTAACTGCAACTGCTAGGTTATAGGTTATAGAGTGCGCGTTCCGCGTGCTGCGCCACTAAGTTCCAACCTCCCCTTAAATTTGAATGTGAACTCGTCTAGACGAGAACTCGTTTCTGCGCATTATGTACTTCTTACATTTTACAGAGTCTACTCTTGCTTGACCAAAAATGGATGAAAAACATTAACAAAATATTCGTAAAATGACTCTGCAGTCATCCAGCCATTTTTTGATTTGCCAATTCCCCAGTGAAGAGGTGCTGCTTTAAAATAAGATGAGGGGATCCTTTCAAATTTATACATCGTTAATGGTGGTGCGATATCTCCTACTGCGATAAGTGTGGTAATGTTTTCCTTATCACTATTTGAAGATGTGGCGTACACGTGTTTACCCTTTTCAGCAATTACGCAACTTCCTGTTGGATTAAGGTAAAAGGATGTTTCGTCCATATTCCAAACACGTTTAGGGTCTTCAAGAACTGAAACGTCGTTGCCAAGATCAGATAGGACGTTTTCGAACCATTTTCAAATTTTTTCCGGTGTAATTACTGCACGCGCTTTGCTAATAAATTCCGACTGCTTGACTGAGAGCTCAGGGTGTCGAGTCATAAAACTTTCGAACCATTTGCGCCCAGGAAGGTTATTGGAAAAAGGCGTTTTTTGCAAAGTCCATCCTTATTAACAGGAAACCCTTTTTCACATGATTTTTTCATCCATTCACACAGCATATTTTCTAGATCATCCCCCAGTACACATGTTGGTCCCACTTTTCCAAAGGTCTTAGGTCGGCTGCCGTTCACTTTATACCTGATTGTACTTCTAGGAATGTTGAATGTCTTGGATGCTGTCAACGCAGGCATTCCATTCTCGACTGCCCTTAGTGCATTTCCTAACTGCTCAGGAGTGTAATTAAATAAGGTGGTTTTTTGCTTACTTTTTGGTTTTAGCGTCTTATTTAATTTATTACTTCTTGCCATCTTTCCTAGAAGTTTTGTCCATTGAAAAATTCAATTTCATCTTGCTCTTCCGACTAATTTGACTGTATTATACCTGCTAAAGACAGCTAATAATTAAAATTATAATAAATTAGAATTGCTTATGCTAAACATCCTGTGGCCTCAAATGGAAATTAGGATGTATCGGTTTCGGCCATAGTGGCCGCAACTAGTAAATCACTACACCAGTTAAGGCCATTATAATGGCCGCTACCAGTGTTGCCAGTATTCCACGTTGCCGAATAGCCTTTTCCATATGTCTAGGTAGCCCAAAAATAGCCAACTAAATTAAATACATAGTTTTTTTAGAAATTTATAATTTCTTGAAATAATTCAATAACGGAAAGGGTAAATTAATATAATAGTTATTTATTTTAAAAAATGCGTCTTACAACTTATGCAATAATCGTTAATATGTAATAAAACTATACCTACTACCAAAGAGCATATAACATGTTATATGTTCTTTGCTACTACCTAATAAAGAAAACATTATGGTAAACAGTATTAAATTATTCCTTGAATTTCTTCTGTTAATTTATTTAAGAGTTCTTCTTCATTTGTATCATCTTCTGATTTGTATATACCGGGTGATTATAAATGCTTTTCCATTAAGTTGCCTTTGAAATATTTGTTGTATGAACATGTTAGTGGCACTTACGTCTATGTCAAATTCGAGGTTAGCAGGTTAGGTTGTGCTAACCTTGAATTTGACATAGACTTACAGTGCCACTAACATATTATTCATACAACAAATATTTCAAAAGCAACTTGATGGAAAAGCATTTATAATCACCCGGTAGAATATGCAAAAAGTCTTCTGAAGGATTAAAATTTTTACAACAAATATTTTCATTACGAAAATTAACTCTAAGTATTGCGTCTGGCAATTCTGTCTTTATTCAATTTCGGAATTTGCATTTTACCAGTCATCACAGAAAATACGCGTTCGACCACAGCATTACTTAATGGTATTGTGAAAAGCATTAACGCACATTTTGAAATTTCTTTAAATATGAATGTTCCACCAGCATTTGTAAAATTCATTGAACGGCACACAGTACAAAAGGCATGGTCATCTACACCCCGTTTTACCCAACCTAAAGAAATAACAAAATCGAGTTTATATACAGAAGTTTGTTTTGGGTAGTATCATGTCATACTTTTAAATTCAGAAAGTTTTTCTCACTCATCTCGGTATTTTTTTTGTAAGAATTACGAAATATAGAATTGAAATCAAGTGTGCTCAATAATTAGCCCATTAATCGCCAATATTTTTCGGAAAATAGCCCAGATTTCGCTTTGTCGCAAAATCATAAATTTTTTAGCAAATAGAACTATCCGAGTAGCCCAATGGCGAAAAATCGCCCATGCTGGCAACACTGGCCGCTACTGCATATTTGTCATATATATAATAGACATATATTGCTAGTAGGGCCTGGAAACGTCAGAAAACATTACGGCGCCGACATAGTCTCACTTAGAGTATAACGCGTCTCGTGCGCATGCGTGAGAATTCGAACTCCGCCTTTAAAAGCGAATTTTAAACTTGACCACTTCCCCATTGGCCGGACGACGCCGCCGCGCTTGCACACAGCTCACCATTATACATTGAAGAGTTGGTTATCTGTCTCACTTCCTTGGTTAGTTTCCCACTCATAGCCGCTAGCAATATAGTAAGTATTAGATATATGATATTTGTAGACTCTGTAAAATGTAAGAAGTACATGATGACTCAGCCAAATCTGACCGGCAAGCTCCTGTCAGCTGATGGGCAGTGGCGTAGGGTTTTCGTTGTAAAGTTGGGGTACTTGTATATTACAAAATATAGAACTTTTGAGTATCAAATGATTTTATTTAGCATATTCTGGAGATTTTGTAAAGACAATGTATTACCTTTAACAAGGAAAGACAAGAAATCACGTTGCGAAACAAGAATTACACCTCCAGAACAGCTAACTGCAACTGCTAGGTTATAGGTTATAGAGTGCGCGTTCCGCGTGCTGCGCCACTAAGTTCCAACCTCCCCTTAAATTTGAATGTGAACTCGTCTAGACGAGAACTCGTTTCTGCGCATTATGTACTTCTTACATTTTACAGAGTCTACTAATCTTTTGTACCAGTTCCGGCCACGGCGAATTTTAAATAAATATTTCGTATAAAGCATGTTATTCTTTTAAACACAAGTACCTTAAACATATCTCTAAATTGTTCTTCTTCTCATCGAAGTTTTTTTCGCTTGTGGTTAACAGTTTTGTTTGATTTGACAAATAATCTTTGTGTGACAATATGCATGTCAATAAATTCTTCGATTTGACATTGTCATTATTTTTAAACATTTACTATTTACTAATGAAAATATATTACGTATTAGATATGAAGAAACTTTAATTGCTTCCAACGCTTGTAATTCCAGCTAACATAAACACTAAATCATGAGTAGCAATCACAGTATGATTCGGGAGAGTAATCCAACCAACAAATTTATCAGAAGCCACGCAGCATATCTATGTACATTTTCTAATTCATTTTGTCCAGGGTAATTATAGGTATATACTTTCTTAGTGATTCATATAATTTCAAAAATTTAAATACATGCTGTAAAATTTCACTTTCAAGTTTTAAACACTCCAGTTTTCTATTTAATGCTCAAACGGAAGGATATGGCAAATGCAGCTTTAATAAGCTCTTATAACCACTGGCTCCAAAGGTAAATTTAAGATGTAATGCGGCCCTGGCAGTTTCATTGAACGATGGAATGAAACAGTTGGTTTTGCGATGAATAGCATTAATTTGATCAGGATTGAAAATATTTTCTAAATTTTCAATTTTGTGGTTTCTTCTCTTGTCAGTTCATTGCTCAAAATCTTCTTATTATGGTTTAAAATACTATAATCGGCAAACATTTAGTATAGTTGAAACTTAGTTTTAATACGTTTCTATAATCTTTTGAAGCTCATAGATATTCTTGTCACTGACATTTTGTTAGCCATTGGTCTCCTGTGAAATGCTGATTATACAAGCGAAATCCATCCATATTTAAGAATTTCTTATTCCACTACGTCTCTTAGCGTTGATTTTTTGAGAAACTTGTGAAAATAAAATGCCTGACTTGTATTACTACAATTAAGTGCTGAGCAGCCTGTCATAGTGACAGCAAATAAACTTTGATATTTCGTTATTCAGTTTGAAAACGAGTTGTCAAATTGTGTAAAAACATATACTCCATGAGATTGGTTCCAACCAATAAAAAACGGGCATCGTACATGTCCCAACTCTTACCTTATTATATACAGGGACTCTACCATTAAATAAGGTCACTATATCAATAAGGTAACGCCATTCCATTCCTCGCTTGAGAATGTGAGAAAATTGTGAGATAAGGATAACAAATACAAATTTCCCAAGTGCAATAGGGAGGACACTAGTTTTTGGGGATTTTCTTTTTGGTGTAATGGCACTTGTAAAGTGAGGAATCTGTTAGGTTATGTGTTTTTATCCCCAGTTGGAGAAAATTGTGCGACAAGGATAGATATACAAAATCACTAATGGCGGTACCTTATTGATATAGTGACCTTACCATTAAATAGAGTCCCTGTATATAGTAAGATAAGAGTCGGGCAAACGCGGTTCAATTTTTGATTGGCTACGATCCACTGCGCATGCGCAGTAATCTAAAATGGAAATTTGAAGGATGGCTATGGGAATGACAATTAAATGACGTACGTAATATTGTTCGATTCGGCGACAAGACAAGTTTTTAGAGGTTATATGTTTACTACACCACCAAAAAACCGCCCGTAAATTACTCAATCCGATCTATCTACTGCAAAATCAGCTGATCACCAATCGGTAAACGGTAGATACCTACCAGTGTAGTTTTCGTAAATGCATTAAGTTTACCATTTATTGACAATGTCAAACTGACAAGTAATTAAATTCAACAAAGTGACACATACTAAGGAAAACAACTCCGGCCTTGAACGCATCATTTATTTTTGGAACACTAATGGCGGCTGACATTTGTGTTTGCCCGACTCTTATATAACTATATACAGGGACTCTACCATTAAATATTCGCGAGCGACAACTGCTGGGATTTTTGATCACTAATACATGACATATTCAAATTTTACGCGGTAAAATTAAGATTTGACCTTGTGAAACCCCGTAACTTATTATATAGAAAATAAGGCGATTGTGGCCGCAATTGGAGCACTGGCCGCAAATGGTACATTTACCCTATCTAGTAACATTTTGGCACTCCACTTGATGGGGTGACCTTGGACGGCGGTATAAAACTATGTAAAACCAATTTCTACCTTATCCAGGGGTGACTTTCGACACAAATAATAAAGTTGAAGAAAAGCTACGAAGTTTGGTTAAAAATATCAGGTAATTTTTAACTTGAAATATTTATTTTCATAAAGGATACCATAATTATTATGGTTATGACTATTGGCATCTGGTTAGCGTTAACATGAGATGGAAAAACCACCACAAAACTATTATTTATTTTTATTTATCTAGGTATTTATGTATATGTATAAATAATGTTGCGTGAACGTTGGTCTTGTACCCTCAACTTTATTATTTTACATATTTCAAAGTTGTATAAATGTATTTCTAAAATGTAGAATTAGATAACACGTATTAGGATTTTTAAATGATGATTTCATATGTTTTTTTACAAGTGCTGCACATTGCTCATGAATAGGTATATATTTTTGGAAAAGTATACGTTTGTGAGACGGTCATTTTGACAATGTATAAATGACTAACTTAAACCATATATTTAAATCGCTTTCTGAATTAATAGCTATTTAAGTAACAAGGAATGTAAGGCGCTATTAACATTTGAGGTAGGCAAGTACAAGCCAAGACGAAGTCGCGGCTTGTTGCCTGCCGAAAATGTTAATAGGCGATACATTCCCAGTTATCTTATTAAATTTTTTCCGCTGGGTTTGTCACCTGTCACCAGGATTAGTTTTCGTGAGTCGTGTTACCTGTGAGTGTCACATGTCACATAAACACTTGCAATTTATAAACAAAACGTCTAAATCTGCATCTTGCTTTGCTAATTTTATTATTCTAGGAACTTAATAATAATATTAAGTTCCATTGTCAAGAAAAAGCAGCAAACAAATATCACCGACTTACACGTTTTGCTACTAAGGCTGTATCACTGACTTACATGATCAGCAGCGGGAAAAAAAACTTTTATTGTATGAAAGTGTGTCCTCTGGGTGACGAACTTTGAGTGGATTATTTTAGTAAATTAAATACAACTCAGGTAACACAAGCAAATGGTAAATTCAATAATATCGAGAGATCCAAAAAAAAACTGTTCCTCAGCGGGCTGTGGAAATTCAACGTATGAATAATATGTTGGTGACACTGTACGTCAATGTCAAATTCGAGGTTAGCAGGTTAGGATTTGCGTCATTTTGTGTCATAACTGACGGAAAACCTAACCTGATAACTTCGAATTTGACATTGACGTACAGTGTCACCAACATATTATTCATACGTTGAATTTCCACAGCCCGCTGAGGAACAGTTTTTTTTGGATCTCTCGATATATAAAGGTGAACACAGACAAACAAATTAACAAAAAAATGAAGGTACCTTGTACCCCGCATTTATAATGTATTGAGATGGTTTTAAGCTCACAATTTGGCTCTGTATGCAGTGAGAAATATTAAACAAAGTCAATTAGAGCACAGAGTTAAAATATTTTATTTAATTGCAATTTAAAACAGTAATTGAAGTTATTAAATACATTGGTAATGAAATGCAAGAAGCATAATTAGAGGAATAAAGGCACGCAGAAGCAACACAGATTTCAGAGAGTTTGAATTTGAATTTTGAGTAAAATAATATAAGTAATATGATAGGTTTGAGTATATTTAAAGCCAGACCAAATGAAATTAAATAACACAAAAGGTTGGTTATGTGCATACTGAATGAGCGTAGAGTTATTAATAAAAGTACGGGCCAGTGAAAAGCAAGCAAGCTGAAAGGTAAATGAAATCGAAGCACGATAAAATAGAAATTGCAAAGAGCAATAGAGAACGAGGGCAACTGAATTGAAGAACAAACAGTGACGTGTGTAAAATTCAACTCAAGTCCAGTGAATTTTAAAAATAAGTGTTATAGCAGAGTAGTGATTATAAAAACATTGTGTGTGACACATAAGAACAATTTTTAGATATAAGAAAAAAAGACAATTTTCAGATTTTAGAAAAATGTTATCAAATTTTATTCCGTTTATGTAAATTAATAACTAAAACAAATTTCCTATAAACAATATGAGATCGCTGTTACCTAGCAACGCGATGCTGTTTTGTTTAAAAAAAAGACAAGAAGAACAATTGCTGTAATATTGAAAGCTTGGGGGCAAAATTTGAGCTCCCTAAAATTTATGTTTTAAAATAATAAAGATGTGTTACTAAGTTTAAAAATATACCAGTTATTTATACAAATCATCGTGCAGCTGTGGTATTGTTTGTGGTTGATTCCACAACATAAAATTATAAATGTCACCAACCCATCTTTGGCTGTGAAACGGGAGCGAGCACCTGAAAATTTCCAACTTCGACTACGTTCCAGTTGAGCTGCAGAAGCCCGGGGTTGCCATTCCTAAAGATCAAGGAGGTGTGTACGAGCATCCCGAAGCAAAATTTGGGGCCAGGGCAGCGACTGCAAGCGAAGAAATCCAACGGCGTCACCTGCACCATCTCCGTGCTCACATCGGCCAGATCTGAGGTAGGATTTCGCATGTTATTTGAGTGTTTGGGAGCTGGGAAAGCTAGTAAACTTGAATAATACACATTCTGAAAGAAATTAATCGCATTTCCAAGCGTCCAGTACTGTCCCAGTTTCAATAATTTGCATGGCGTCAGTAGAAAATGCGGTTTTTGCAAGAATCCCAAGCCATCGCAGAAGTGAGACAAATTAATTGCGGGCGTCGTGCACGTCACGGCTAAAACAAAATCGTGTCAGTTGTTGCTAGGCGGGAGTTTTACGCCAATTTATCTGGCGTTTCCTTGCAGAATTTCACTGTTAAATATTCTAATAAAAGCTGTTTCACCAACGACGTTCTGTGTCAAGTTGTGAGGTTATGAATAATTGGAGCGTGTAGATCGAATGTACTAGAATCGCGCATGTGAGCTACTTTGAATCAAATTTTTTAAACATAATTTCAAAAGCTCGGATTTGAACCCACCTGAGAGGAGTTTTGTGTTTTGCTGGAGCTAGCCTAAATTATTATTGCAGTTCAATAAAATATAGAAAGGGAAAATTAACCATTTTATTTGGAAATTAATAAATACATTTCATTTTAATAAGCCTAAAATACTGACAGGCACAGTTTAGCACAATAAAAATACCCAATGTCGGCGTCGTGGCAAAGGCGAATTTCTAATTTATTTAATTTGTCCCAAAATAGAAAACATAGGAGCCGCCACAGTATATGAAATACAAGTTACAAAATACATTAACAAGATGTATTTCAAATACAAAATACCTTCTTTTTAAAATACAAGATACCTTTTTAACTGCTTATTTCTTAAAACGGACAAAATATGAAACAATAAATTACATGTTTTGTCGTTATTTCTGTTAAACTTTTATTTAATCGGAGTCATTCAGAAATATAACTTCTAGTTCTATTTGCAATTTTTGTTTGTTTTTTAATTTTGGAGATCAGAAAATGCAAAAGTCTTCTTCATTCTTACTACTAGCATCTTGCTCATTAGGTATTTTAATCAACTGACCTACTGAGTTAACATATGGGTTTTGCAGACACTTTCCTTCCAGTTCAAGGTGTTCTAGTAATCCCTAATCTGAAAAAGGGATGAAGACAAAGAGCAAAACATACACAAGTACATAAATCGGTGGAGGTTATATGGACATCTTCGAGCACTTAGCATAGCAGCACACAATGTCAACCTATATTTTTTACACCGACAGACGTTTTTAATGTAAAATTTCAGTACTTAACTGTTAATGTATTTGAAAATATATATTGTAATGGCTTAGGCCCACGGCTCGACTCTGCTAGCAGTGCAAATTAATGAACATTTCAAGAAGCACAGAGTTGGTGTGTTTTATGTAACTGTAATGATAAGTTTAAGGGGCAAACGATAAATGCATTGGTAAAGAGATGCCAGTAATAATAAAGTAATTAAGTAAGGAACGCAAAAGGCAAAGCTCGTTTTTCACAGGGGTCAAAGTTGACCATCAGATAAATTAAATAATAGGTTTGTGCATAATAAATAGCCGAACCGAAAGAAATTATAGTCAGAAAAAGGTTTGCTATATGCAAGTAAAAGAAGCGTAGTTTCAACAAAGATAGTCAGTGAAATTGGTGAGGATTCTAAAAAGGTAAAGCAGCCAGAATAAAATAACAGTACATTGCAATAGAGCAAACTGAAGAAAGCAGGCAATATGACATGGAAAAGCAATTGAGAAGCAATGAACTCTATAATTAAACAGTGCATTTAACGTGAGTGAAAAAGCAGAGCAAATAATATAACGTGTTTGTGTGTGTGGCGCAAATAAACTATTTTTAAATATAAGAAACAGGAAATATTTCGTTTGTAAGAAATTTGAAGATTTAAAACTATATTATCAAACTCTTTTCTAGAATGTATTTAAATCAACCAGAACGTATTTCCGTTTGTATTGTAACCATAGCAATAGATTCTAATTTGTTTTAATAAGGGAGCACAAATGAAATAAATTATTGAATGACAGGGCAAATTTGTGCTCCACATTAATTACTGTTTTAAGATAGAATAAAGTGTTTTACCAGTATAAAAAGTAACCAGTTTTATTGTACACACATCAGTGCCCTTGTACAAGTGTTTGTGAGCAGATCCGCAACATAAAAATTAAAATTTTCATTTTGCCTCCGATTGTGGGTTCGGGAGCGAGCACCTCCAGTTTCCGATCATCGACTGCAACCCAAATTCTCATCGGAGCCAAGAGGAGATTTGACTTCAAGGGGCCCAGTAACAGCAACGATATTCCAACGGCGTCATACCAAGGACCTGAAGCAGCTCGGCCGATTACAAGGTAGGTACCCATTTTTGCCTAAAAATATCAGTGTTAGCGCCGGGAAATTTATGTGCATACGAGATCAGACCTTACTTAACAAGATCCGAGCATATCCAAAGCCGCAGTGAAGGCGCAGTTCAAGTAATTAGGAAGCAATGTAATTTTGAGGTTAGCCGAAGGAATTAACAAATGCCTGTAGTAGCGTCGCTTTTAACAACGAAGGGACGATGGTGACGTCACGAAATAAATTAATGTCTGTAACAAAAGCTGTTAATTACCGCCAAAGTGCAAAGATTTAAATATTTACCGTGCGAATTCTCATAATTACAATTGTTTTAAACGTCAAATACCGCAGAATTGCATACGTACTCAATTTTGTAGATTTTTTGACAGTATTGCAAACAATTAGCTACCGTGCATTGGAACTAAATGCGATGAACAGGACCGTATCAGATAATTTGTAATTTACAGTGAACTTGGAACCCAACTGAGTTAAAGAGTTATGTCTTTACTGAGAGATAGCGTTTTATAATTAATTGCAGATGAATAAAATATAAAAACGGGCACATAACCATTTATTTTGAACAAGTAAATGAAGTACGGGTCACATTTTAACCAGCCTAATAATTTGATAGCAGAAAAAGTTCTGTACACAGTAAAATATTAAATCAGTGAATTGTGCATATTGGATTTTGCTCTAACTTACAATTAAATATTAATTAAAACCCAGTCATTAGAGAGCATCCATTGCAATATAGGCTAATAATCCTCAGAATATAGTATTTGAAATACAAACTACAAGATACATTTCAGTCTTGAATTTGAAATACAAATTACAAAATACAATTGTATTACAAATAACTAATGTGTGCCAAATATACGAGTATTTCAAATACTACCCAGCCCTGACTCAATGAATATGGATAGAAGCTCTAAATCTTCACTACACTGTTTTGTCTATCGGAAGGCATTAAAACAAACAAACTGAATGGAATTTAGATTAGATATAAGAATTGCGTGAAAACGGGTTCAAAAAGGGGACAATTTTATTGTTTTAAAATTAAGGGACATGGAACTGCCCCCAAGATGTAGAATGGTCACCGTACGTATAGACCTCCCTTGACTTATTCCATCCATCGTAATGTGGGGTCTCTCGCATTCAAATTGTACTAATGCATGTCATTATTTTGTTCATTTAGTACAGTGGCTCTGAATATTTTTTTCCTTATGGCCGCACTGATAGTAGACCACACCAGCGTGGCCCCCTTCATTATTATGTTTTTTTGTTTTCTTCCTCTTAATATTATAGTGCAAAGTATGCAATGTGCTGTAGAGTTCTTCTATGAGCTTTGGCTAGACAAACTCATTTAATTTAAGGGAGGCATATACTTTTAAAGGGGTCACAAGCATCAAACGTGGCTGAAGAGTATACGATGAAACCAGTGCCCGGCAGTGTCGTGCAAACGCACTATATGCTGATTGTAAGTCTAAAAGCTTTACCTCTCAGCTACTCGCTCTCACAGAAATGTTTGCACGTTTATGAAACCTGTCAAACACTTCAAACTGTTTTTTAATTAGGTACACTGTGCTGATCAAATACAAAGAATCCGTTTGAGAATGCTCTAAAGAATGCATACTTGGAAAAAGCGATATAATGTATTGATTTAACAATAATCACAAAAGAATACGAGTTTTTTAGATGCTGACTGGGAAATTTTAGATTAACTTTGAAGAGGAATTTCTGCAATTATTGAAGAAAGCTATGATACTCGCATTTTGTTAGCCTTTTCTTATAATTTATCATTGTAGAATTGGAGGAATGGAAAGAAAATTGAGGACGTAAAGCGGATTAAGGAGAATGCGATAAAGCCACTAAAGGCTATTTTAAAAGCTGAGTATAAAAATTGGTTTCAGAAGTGGAACGAGCACTGGAATAAGGCTATGATTTCCTAATGGGAGTACTTTGTACGGGAGTGAGGTGTCATTTTGTTCTAGGGTATCTATATTTTGTAGCATAGTTACCCGACAGACTTCGTGCAATACTCTTCTTTAATGGGCACTTTTGCGTCTATTTACTTTAAAGGCTATTCAATTAACAAATAACCTAATTAATTAATTTAAAACTAGCAGTCCAGTGAGACAAATGTCTCATTTAATAAAACAAAAAGGACCGTTTTGCAAATAGAACGCGTATTCTACACGTACGTATATGACGTCATTGTTGGTAGCAAACTACCAGTCGCATTCGCCTTGATAAAATTTGCCTAGAATCTAACCTAAAAAGTTAGGATTATAATTAAGATAATAATTAGTGTTAGAGACTGAAATTCGGTTCCTGACCTGACATGACCATTCCAAACATATAACTTTAATAACTTTTTTCTCTATCTCTTACGGTTTGGCTGCTGAAACAGCGTCCCGGACAGACAAAACAGCGTCCCGGACAGACACGTCTATTAGATAAAGGATGTAAAAAACTCACTCACTTAAAATGTACCTAATATATTTGAAACGTAATAGGGATGGGCCAATATATTTTTTGATCCTGGATGCGATAAAAAATGTCTTTGATTAAATAGAGAACTGACTTGATAAATCGGTTTTTAAGCATTCTTCTAACGTATGTGCTTATTTAATTATAATAAATTTAATGATGTGCTTCATATAGAACTAACTGTAGTTTTATTATTTTATATATTGCTTGGTATACATCACGACTGTTTTATTTTATTTACAACTCCCACTGCAAGTTCTTCCATTGGCATTGAATAAAATAAACTGTAAATAAAAATATCAATGTGTTGTTAGCTTGATATTTGTAGCATTCTAATGGGACCAAGTGTTTTAGGAATGAGATCATGTATTATTATAGATGTAAACTGTAAAAAATAATACCTACTATTCTCATACACGCCTATTGTCACAATAGATAAATTTATAAGCATTGGATCATTTTGTGGAACCGATGACTATTATCTGCAGTATTAAAAAAAATTAAATAGCTTGTAGTTGTATGTAGGACGTAGGTAAGGAACAAATGACGATTGGTAAAGGCCATGTTACTAGGTAAGTAGTTTACATGAAACACGATATCTAGCATGGAATATTATAGATGTTATAATTAACAAAACTAGAAAGAGTAGATGAAGTTATCGTTGGAGATAACAATGTGGCAGCTGAAAATTAGTTCATGTAATATTATATTTAAGAGCTTTTAGCTTATATGTGTATTATGAGTGCTTGTATTGTGTACAATGGAATTTTTGTACGTACAGTAGTAGAGGCCCATAAACAACTCAACCCTTAGCCTTAATTGCGGACGGTTGGGTGTCTTTTGTTGTATGGCAAGTCTTTTGTTAGATCTGGCCCAGATGTGTCAAATGGGGTTTCCTGTTAACTGATACACATAAAATGTTTAGATTTTAAGGAACTGTAAGCCGAGGCGGTTGGCTCTTGGAGCGACTGGAATAATAAATGTTTTTATTGAGTTTACGGTATTCTTAATTTTCTCACAGTAATATTAAAATTTATAATAGCACCAACTACGCAATAAATACTTGATATACAGGGTGGCCCGCGACGTAAGGTCCACACTTCGCATACATGATAATCAGATCAAACTGAGTAAAAAATTCTAATGAAGTTATATTCTAAACCCAACTGTTTCCAAAATACAGAGTTTAATAGTTTAATTTGAACTTGACAATAATTTTAAATTTATTAAAAAGATTGTTTGAAATTGTCATTGTTATGTTCCAACCATAATCTCGCTCTTCTTAAAACAGATAGTTACCCTGCGGAGCATATAGTTGTCATTTCTAATTAATTCTGCAGTCCTAGCAATAGGTCTCCTAAGATCTATATTTGCTAAATGTGTTTGATATGGCTCCATACTAAATTAATCTAAGTACATTAAATCGAGAAATCTAGCTTACCAGAGGTATGTCTGCTAACATATCTCTCAAATGCTCTTCTACAAAATTTAAACATCTATGAGCAGTTGAAGCATTTTCAAAGAAAAAGAGACCAAAGCTGGTTATTAATAACACCACACCAGACATTCACTAAAAAACGATGCTGAAAATTCGACTCCGTGGGTTTTATAAGGATTTTCCAAATCCTAAACGACTATTTCTTCATCTATGAATAGTATTAACTATATTGAGACTTTGAAGAATCCATACGGTTAGCACAATCTGTAAGGTGGGAGGCTTGAACAGGCTAGATAGGAAAAGGATAAAAACCATGACGTTTAACTCTTCTCCAAACCTTCATTCCGGGATATTAACTTGTGCAAATATCCACCGGATATAGGTGCTGAGGTTATTATTAGTTACTTGAAGTATGTTATTCTCTTTGTTTACTTTTTGTTGTATTGGTCGCTTAGTTTGTAACGTTTTGCCCTTCTAAATTTGACTATAATCCTGGTAATTAATTCTGGTCATTTATGACTTTCATTAATTTCGGAAAGGCTGAAACGTTTATTAATTTTTTTACCTCGAGTAACTCAATCAAAGAAAAATGTTCATCAATTCTCAAATGTATACGGTCAGGAAAACACAATATAATTACCAACAATATATTATTGTTAACTATAATTACAAAATAATAGGTAATTCTAACCAAACTGAATTGTATATTAATAAAAATACAAATTCTTCTGGGTACGTGCTTCTTCGGTTTCCTATTGAACTGCAACCCAATTAGCACGTACGGGTGGGGTCGGTGATGGTAGCATTCGACCTGGACTGAAGTATAAATTTCGGCCGTGTATGTCTAATGTCCACGACGCAGCCTCCAGATAAGCGATTTGTTTACATTTAGTGCTCTGCAAATATATAAAAATTAAGGAGATTTAGAAGATACCTGCGACTCCAGGAGTGTGTGAGGGTTGCTGCGGCTTATGGTGATGCTTCCGGAGGACAGTGAGTTGTTCCCGGATTAATTGGGCCGTGAATTTCCCCAGGTGAAATTTGCTCGTTTTTAGCGGGCAAACTGAATTGACAGCTCCGACAGTGTGCAGTAGGAACCTCCAGGTTCGGGCTCAAGTGGCTTGTTTCGCCTTTGGGGCTACAGGAAGACGTCGTTGGACGTATATTGCTGTCCGTCCAGGTAAATTAATTGCGGCAGCTTTTTTGTTCACGTCGCCTTCAGGCAGAACGTACAAAATGGTTTCTACAGGTCAGGTTATAAATAATAATATTCTCGTCGCCTACGACAGTGCCGCGGTCGGGTGTTTTGAAAAGACCGATAGACGCGAGTCACATGCTAAGGCAGGGCAAGGATGGAGGAAGGTAAGACCAGAGACTCAAGTGAAGTTAACTGGTCAAAAAACTTGCTTTTATATCCTTTAAACCGCGTTATCAGAACAGCCACTTTAGGCATAGTTGAGTGAGAGACTTCGCGCATAGCGGGTACGAGTCTGCCATCACTAGTTCGAGCGCTGGTTAGATGTAACGCCTAATAAGGCCTAAATAAGCGATGCACAAATTAAATACATTGTTTAGTGTTCATTTTATAAATTTATGCAGATGCTAGCGTTACAAGCTGACGGTTGTGGGAAGGTTCCGTGTTTACATAAATAATTATTCTTGAATTGTGAAAGTAAACATTATTGACTGTTAATATCCGTAATTTCTTTAATAGTCAAGATGGGCAAAATGGGCACTCTTTAGTTTTTACTTTAATAAACAAGATGTAGATACAAATGGACCTAGAGGGTGCGCCCCAGGTGGCGGATGGGGGAGTACATTTTATTCTCAAGGTCCAACAAACAACCTGATGGAAGGCACTTGTAGCCACCAAAACTGAGTTGAGGCGTTAGCAGAGATAATACAAATTAATCAGCTGATCACCAGATTATTGCACGAAGAACATCTCCTTGGCACGGAAATCTACTGTTTACTGCTAAAAAATTCAAATAAATATTATCGCTCAGCGACCCGGCTGACAACCAATGCTACCTCAATTCCAGAATGAGGAGTGTAAAGTGTGGTACTGTAGATACTACTGTAGGAAGCCAGGCAATATGTGGAAATAATGTTGCTGGAATAGCTATAAGTACTACTAAGAAAAAAATACATATTGCCATATGGAATTTTATAGGTTTATTATGCTGAACCACACTGGAAACGCAAGGGTCTTTTAAAACCTCCGAAAATGTAGAGCAATTTCTGGTAATGTAGATCAAACCCGCAGTAGTAGTATGTATCTTTGAAGCTGTATATCGATAGCTGTTCTCTGAATGATGTTATTTTTTGACATTAGTCTATTATGATGTTTTATCGGACTTTTTGCACTGTCTCGAGTATATCGATAGTATATTAACGATCGCTATTAATGCTAAGCCAAATAACAACTTCCATATAGTAAAAGTTTATGCTCCAACAACCGCTTGTATTTACTACGCTCTGAATAATTTTCGCAGGCTATACAAAATATACCAGAAAACGTTATAGTTATGATCTGCGCAGATTTTAATGCTAAGATAGGTAAAACTAGAAACGATGAACACCTTAGGAAGGTTGTAGGAAAACATGGAATAGGCATCCAAAGGTGAACGTTTGATTCAGTGGAGGTGGCTCAGAGGTACCTACGAGCCTCTGGTTCTCAACCAGATAATCTGGGTTCAAGCCCCAGTAACTCCAACAAACAGAAAAATCTTATGTCGACTTCACTGGGATTCCCTAATTCAGCTGTGGCAACCATGGGCCTTAATGCCTAAACCTCCTCAAAGAGAAGAGGCCGATGCCCTTGCATTGGAATGATAACAACAAGACTGACAACAACAACAAAATACATGGAAAACCTTGGAAATAAGACCAGAAATCATATAGATTTTATTCTTGGTAAAGCTATCCAGAAGCCAGATGTAGATTTGACCTTCAACTTGTTGCAGCTAAAGTGCGCTTAAACCTTAAATGTACAACATCCAAATATTCACAGAAAATGAACTATTATGAGATGCTTTCGTGCCGACAATACCTTCATACAACAACGAAGCATCATCAAATCAAAACCATCGATTGGAGAAGCTAAGTAGCCAGGAGTCGAAGGAAACCGGAAACATAAGCAAAACACTGGATTTTGGACGACTATTTAATATCTGGGGTGAGTACATTGTGGAAAAACTACTACAGGAATAAGAAGATGATATTTCCATAAACGGGTGAAAAATTAACTTGAGATAAATCGAGTATACTATCATACCCTATTTTAATGTCGCTTCCGTTTCTACTGCGTCTGTTAGTCTAGTTGTAACTCTTATGTTCTTGTTTGCTGAATTATCTTTTAAACTGATTTGTAATATTTTTCGTTCTATCTTCGTTTTTGCTACTTTTAGTTTGTGTATTATCTTGAGAACAACCGTTTCAATGGCATAAATTACAGAGTTACATTAAACTGGAGCTGGGCTGGACATGTTGTGAGATATGCAAAAGAAAGATGGTCCGGTAGAATATTGGACGTGGGTCAACCACCAGCAAGATGTAGGGACGATATTGAACAAACAGTCTCGGCATCACTGGAGAAGATTGGCAACAGATCCAAAAGTGTGGATGGGTCTAAGGGAGTACAACATCCAGAAATAAATTAATGTATAATGATAGACTGCCCCACTAGCAAGCGCTGAAGGACAGCTTGTAGTTTCATAAACAAAATTGAATATGAGAGCGAACTAAAGTGATAATAGTAAACTTCATGACTACATACAAGGGAAACACAAAAGTAAAAATCCGCCAAAGATGTGAGTTTGCAAGGGTGGTCACTGTCCGAAAACTTAACACAATATGGATATCAACGCCAAAGTAGATACATTTTTTCAACTTATTGGTTTTTCCTATTTTAACATATGGATGGATCTAATTTATAAGAAACTACAAAAGTTCATTCTTAAATAAGTCATGGAAATTGTAGCATCAGTACCTATAATACAGACCGATCAATAAAAAACCAATTAGGGCAGGCTGTGATATGTGTTATACGTTTGGCAGTACTGATGTGTATTGTCAGTCTATGTCAAATTCGAGATTAGTAGGTTAGGTTTTGTTTGTTGTTTGACACAGACTGACGTAAAACTTAACCTGCAAATCTCGAATTTGACATAGACTGACAATACACTTCAGTACTGCCAAACGTATAACATATTTCACAGCCTGCCCTAATTGTTTTTTTATTGATCTGTCTGTATTATATACTAACTAGCAACCCAGTGAGACAAATGTCTCATTTAAAAAAACAAAAAAGACCGTTTTTCAAATAGAACGCGTATCAAATAAAAACTGTACCCAGACCTGGAAGGTGGCAAAGTGGTACGCCGCATCGGAACATTCTGGAAGCTGTCAAAGTGGTTGCCTAACCGATCGAGGTTTTAAGGCTCAGAGGGTAGCAGCTCCGTTTGGCTGCTGAAACAGCGTACTGACACTTCCGGTTTTCGAGAAATCACGTGATTTCTCGAAAACCGGAAGTGTCACGTGACTGAAATTCGGTTCCTGACCTGACATGACCATTCCAAACATATAACTTATATAACATATAACTTTAATAACTTTTTTCTCTATCTCTTACGGTTTGGCTGCTGAAACAGCTTCCCGGACAGACAAAACAGCGTCCCGGACAGACAAGTCTATTAGATAAAGGATACAATCAACCACAGCACGGGCTTAATTAAAGATTTATACAGAATATGGGTCGTGTCATGCCACGTCAAAAGGAAGAAGATACATCTAACTTAAAAGTTTATTAATTGAGGATATCTTAGAACCAGGAAAGCTACAGTTTTTAATCTAGTGCAGGACCACTAATTTATGAATAAGAAATGTATTTGCAATGAACGAAGATCTCTGCCACCATTCATGGTTTGTTTTGGCCAATTGTGGTGTATGGTAAATGGTGAGTTCAACAACTTCTGTTTTAACTGTCCTCCATATATGTCATAAGCTAGTTATACTGTTTATTAGTTGTAAATTAACAGTGAATAAACGGTTTAAATGTATTTGTATTTTATTACTAATTAATATATCATAAAAAACACAGTAGGTAGATGTTCATAAAATAAATTTATAAATGCAGTAGAAGGTAATCATAGCTTTAGTACTAACTAGTGATTATAAAAACTTCTACAGCTTCTATTTTTCTCTTCTAATGTAGACTATAGTCGCTTCGTTATAGAATAAGTATTTGTTTTTCTTCCACCTCTTGTACCCACCCACGAGTCGCTGTATCTTAGATAGGTTTCTTATTTTTTGCTGGACATCTCTTTGTATTCTGTCAACTATTTTTCTCGTATCTCTACAGTTATTGTTAAAATGTAAAAGTGACTTTCAGGGCGTTCATTACTAAAATAGAACTCAATATTTGGACAACGTTGTAAAATGTTGTTAGGAGTCTGAGGGTAGAAGCAAAAACAGCATAGCACTTAATACCTTAGCAATGGCGATAGCTTCGGCCTGGTAGAAGGAAGACATTTTGTTTGTATATAAACATGTCAACTATAGAAATATGCAATTTCCAAATGATTTCGTTTGTTGGATATTTGGATTTTTTACTGTTTCAGGACTTTTTCTGGTAAGGAATATGGAAAAATTTGCAAATAGCAGATGTTTCATTAATTAAGGTCTCATGGTTAGTATAATGCTGATGTTTAGCAGTAACAGGTAATGTAGTAAGGTTGTTACCGTCAGAGTGTATCTTTATAACTTTACCGGTCTTTGAACACGGTCTATTTAATTTCGGGGTCTATGGCACATAATTTGAATTGCGTTGGAACGATAATAGTTTGGATTGGTTACGCGTTCTTTTCCTTTTGTGGAATGGTGGCAAGCAGTTAGCTTCCCTTGAATTGTCCAGAGTTTGATGGAATTCGCCCTCGCTGATGTTAGCGGTTTACGCAGCTTTGACAATTTCTTGGGGAAGTTTCTTCTCACGCCGATTTCTGGAGAATCCTGGTTGCGCACTGATGACTCATTTCGATTTCGAAGCTTCTATTGTACAGTTCTTGTTTTTTTTTTACCTTTTTAACCTCAGGTTCGGAGCCCCATTTAACCCCCTTCCCTGTTTGCGGGAGGTTTTGCAATTCCACATGAGGCCAATGATCTTGATCCTGTTGCGGCCGTGAATGCATATTCCGAATCCAGCTTTCTGTGTGCTATTGGGCTTAACCTCCGATGTTCTGTGCCGGCCCTGCTTGAGCTTTCGAGTGAGAGTGTGGGGCTCAACGAAAAAATGTAAGTAACATGTTTTGTTTTTCTTATGTTAAAACCAGTTGAATACTGTGGACATTGATTCAGTGATTCGGTGCCTTGAATCCCTCATTTGTTTTGCTGCAGTTCCTGCCTGTATTATTTCAGATTCCCTTGTATTTTAATTTGGACTTTCGCGGTCATTTAGAATTCGATACCTGGATACAGTTATCGTAATTAAAAGATTAGTTGGCGCCCGGTTTTCGCTTATTAATTAACAATTTGTACTTAAAGAACTGCACACCGTCTCCTCTCAGGTAACTTGTATCTACGTAGTCACTAAATTTTTGAGAGATTTAACGGCCGAATCAAATAAGGTATCAAGGTCTGACCTAGTATGTCTGTGCTTGCATTGAAAGGCTTGTTTCGCCAAGATTAAGGAGCACTATAAATATATATCAATGGTAAACACTTTAAATGATCTATGAGTTGGTTAA